>JAJEJO010002746.1:22368-218302 GCA_020662805.1 Glaucomys volans
CAAGTACCCCTGAGTTCAATCCCCAGTACCAAAAAAAAAAAAAAAAAAAAAAAAAAAAAATTGTTTCAGTTATCTTTTATAAGGTAACAAATAACCAAAACTTAGTGGCTTAAAACAGTAACAATTTGTTATTTCTCGTGATGTTGCGGTTGACCAGTAGATTATTCTCTTTTGCATGATGGTGGATTGGCAGGAAGATCCAAAATGGTTTCACTCCCATGACTGGCAGTTGGTTCTGGTCCACAACTGGATGGTCAACTGGGGCTGTTGCCCAGAAGCCCCCATGCTCCTCTTTGTGAGCCTCTCTTTGGCTGCCTGGGCATCCTCACAGCATGGTGACCGAGTTCTAAAAAGGAATGTTCCAGAAAGACATGGCCCATTGTGAAAGTGCTTATGGAGCATCCAGCTGGAATATACTTATTAGTGACACATCAACCAAAATTAGTCTCATGGCTAACCGTTGAGTCCACGTGGGAGACTCTACAGGGCATGAATCTCAGAAGGTGTGGTTCACTGGGGCCACCAAAATAAGCCTCCTACAGGTGATATGTGCTAATATTTCGAATGGCTGAAAAGTATCCCTTCCCCTCAAGCTAATCACAAAACTCACTCTAACATTTCAAATTGAACTTACGGATCTTTGCACATAAATTTTTGAAACATCAGTGGTTCAGAATGTTGGCTAATTTATTTGTGAATTTAATATTCCGTTTTCAGTTTAGTGAGAAGAATGGAAGAGTGACAGATGCTTACTATCCTTTGAAGTTAGCCAGGGAGGAAAGGGCTGTTCAGAAAGCCCTGGGGATTTCCTGCACCCCAACCTGCAAATACCTTTCTCCTTTCACCAGGCTGAGGCCTGGATCTTGGTAGCCTCTTCCTCCTCCTCTGTCACATCACTGTTTCCAGGCAAAGGAGCAACTTAAATCTCCCCAAATGTCAGGCATTCCTGGGCACTTGTTGTCCTCCCTGCTTTCATCCCCATGGCCTCTGGTCAGCCAGTGGCACACAGACTTGGCCTGGCTACTCTTGTAGCAGTCAGCTCCAAGGTCAGCCCTCCGGGGTTCCCAGCACCCTTCCTAGTGCTGCCTGCGAGGGTGGGTGCCTCTCATCTGGAATCAGGCTCTGGACATCCTGTGCTCTCCCTGTTGAGGCAGTTAGCATCCTGCACGGAAATGAGCAGCTCACGGGCTACATCCCTCCACACTCTGAAGTATGACTTCCCAGCGGGTGGGAACAACTTGTCAATCCCCGGCCTTTTTAAATTGTGGTAAAATCTACACAAGAATTGACCATTTTCACCTTTTTTGGTGTGCAATTCAGTTGTACACTCACATTGTTGTGCAATCACTATCTGTTTCCAGAACTTCCTCAAAATCTCCAACAGAAACTGTTCCCAGTACACAGTGCCTCCCCATTTCCCCTTGCCCTAACCTCTGAGAATCTCTATTCTACTTTCTGTATCTATGAATTTGCCTATTGGATATGTGGACAAATACAATATTTGTTCTTTTCTGACTTTGTGTATTTCTGACTGCCAATAATGTCTTTAAGTTTCATCCACGTATTAGCCTGTGTCGGAATTTCCTTCCTTATTAAGAAATGCACGTATTCTATTGTATGAACACACAGTTTGTGAATCTTTATATCCCCAGCCTTTGGAAAGCACTCAATGTTTCATGGTGAATGAATGAATGAATGAATGAATGAATGATGTATACTTAAGAGGCTGTGTCTTGCCTGGGCAAAAGTCATTCAGGCACATTTTTCTTTCTGTGCCTAGCTTATTTCCCTTAACGCAATGTCTTTCGGTTCACCAACATTGTCATGAATGATAATACTTCTTTCTCTTTAGATGCTGAATTGGAATGCACTATTTACCGTTGTGTATATATACCATATTTCCTTTATCTATTCATCTACTTATGGGCAGAGATGGATTCAATATCTTGAGTATTATAAAGAATGCAGCACTGAATATGGGAGTGTCAATATTCCTCCAACACACTGATTTTGTCTCCTTTGGGGATATATATTTATGTATATAAATATATATGTATTTACATATATATTTATATATTTATGTATATAAATATATATGATTATAATATAATAGATAATATGTGTAATATATATCTACATATACATATAATCTCCAGAAGTGGGATTGCTAGGTCACATGGTGGTGGCAGTTCTATTTTTAATGTTTTGAGACACCTCCATCCTGTTTTCCATGATGGCTCCACTGTTGTACCCTACCAATAATGTGCAAGAGTTTCCTTTTCTCCACATCTTAACTAACACTTGTATCTTTTTCTTTTTTTATAATAGTCATCCTAATGGTGTGAGGTGAGATCATTGTGATCCTAATTTGCATTTTCCTGATGCTTAGTGATGCTGAACATTTTTCATACACTTGAAAGAAGACACCTTAAAGACAGGCACCTTCTCAGAGGTGCCATTCTGACTAGAGTGAGATGGAATCTTAGAGTAGTTTTGATTTGCATTTTTCTAATTGCAAGAGATGATGAACATTTTTTCATATGTTTGTTGATCGATTGTATTCCTTCTGTCTGTTCAGTTCCTTAGCCCATTTATTGATTGGGTTATTTGTTTTTTGCAACTGATTATTATATGTTGATTTTATATCCTACAACTTTATTGAATTTGTTTATTAGTTCTAACATTTTTATGTTCTTGAAAGTTTTCTATGTATAAGATCATGCCTGCAGATGAGACAATTTAACTTCTTCCTTTCTGGTTTTGGATGCCTTTTACTTATTTCTCTTAATTTTCTGGTTAGGACTTCCAGTGCTAGATTGAATCGAAGTGGTAAAAATGGGCATCCTTGTTTTGTTCTTGATTTTAGAGGAAGAATTTTCAACTTTTCACCATTGCATAGAATGTTAGTGATGGGTTTGTAACACATGACCTTTGTTGTGTTGAGGTGCCTTTGTGTCTAATGTGTTGAGACTTTTTATCATGAAAGTATGTTGAATTTTGTCAGATGGCTTTTCTGCATTTCTTGAGATGATCATATGTTTTTTGTCCTTCATTCTGTTGAAGTGATATGTCACATTTATTGGTTTATTGATGTTAAGCCATCCTTGTATTCCAGGGATAAATTCCACTTGATCGTGGTGAGTGATTTTTTTTTAAATGTGCTCTTGAATTTGGTTTGCTAGTATTTTGTTGAGGATTTTTCCAGTTGTGTTCATCAAGGATATTTCCTTGCCTGGCTTTAGTATCTAGGTAATGTGACCTCCTAAAACCAAATGTTTTATCTTTTTTCCACAACATATTCCTTTTTAAATAAAGAAAATCATTATCTTTGTCCCCTAAGTCTGGACTCCACCAATGAAATCCTGGATTCTGGAGTTAGAGATGTCTGGAGATGTCACTACCAGGCTCCCAGTTTCTTCCGGAATTTCAACAGTTCATTTAGAAGACAGTTCACTGTTTCTCCCCTGTGAGATTATAAAGAAGTGATTTTTTCCACATAGCCCATTTTCTTTCAGTCAAAAAAGCTGAACTGTGACTTCAATCCCCAGCCTGGTGGGCTAGGGATTTCCTGGAAGGGACAAGTGGACAGTGCAGTCCCCTAGACCTCCACAGATGCCAGAGAAACAGAAATGGAGTGGTGACAGGTAACCCTGATTCTAGATGCTGGTGGCAACCCTCAGATCTTCAAGGGAGAACCTGCTGACCCTGGAATTCATCCAACCGGGAAAAGTTTGGCTTTGGGATGCTGAATATCTTCTTGGACTTTTTTTTGTGTTTGTGTCGAACCATGTGTGACGTCTAAGAACTGAATTCTGAGTGATTCCTACAGCACGAGAGGAACAAAATAATCAGTTTATCATGTGCAGGTATCACTTGTACCTGCAAGAATTTGCTTATTATTGTGGTTTAGATGTGAAGTATCTCCCAAAAGCTCTTTTGTAAGACAATGCAAGAAAGAATGTTAATCTGCTGATACAGATCGACTGGCTGGTAACATAGGCAGGTAGGGTGTGGCTGGAGGAGGTGGGCTACTGGAGGCATGCCTCTATTTTGTCCCTGGTGAACAAAGCTCTCTCTGCTTCCTGTTGCCATGTCCTGAGCTGCTTTCCTCTGCCGTGCCCTTCTGCCATGATGTGCTCCTTCATCTTGGGCCCAGAGCTGTGGAGTCAGCTGGCCATGGATTGAACCTCTGAAATTGTGAGTCAAAATAAACTTCTCTTCCTCTTAGTGGTCTTGTCAGGTCTTTTGGTCATATCAATGAGGAAGCTGACTCACACACTTACTTGGTTCTCCCAAGGACCTGGGGAGGCAGGCAGCCAGCACCTGAGTTCCCCTTTAGCTTTTCGTTGCTATTGACCTCGGTGTAGGTCAGTGTTTCCTCAGTGGGACAATGGGTTCACAAGGAAGCACCTGAGTCCGTTGACTCTGGGCCTATCTCCAATGAGTCTGAGTCAGCATGTGATGTGTGCTTGGCTGGGCCAAGGTAGAAACTTTCACTGTGAACATGGAGGGGCTGGTTCTTAGCCTGGTCACCGACACTCACATACACTGTGCAGTTGACACTTAGGAGGCAGCTCAAGTAAAGGGGACACTGGAGATGTGTGTTTCTGGCAACAAATAATGCAGAGAGAGAATGACCATAGGAAGACAGGGAACTGACAGGCAGACTTCACCTCTGGGGAAGCACCTCACCCTCAGCAGGACAGTGGCAGAACCAGCTGGAAGGTGAGTGGAGAGAAGCCAGGCCCCCTCCTAGATCCCTTTCCTGAAGGAAAATGTCCTGCCTGCCTTTTCCAAAGGGCACAGGGAAGCTTTGGCCAAGGGCTCCCTGGACTCCTCTGAGAGTGGAATTTCCAAATTCGTGTACCTTCCTAGAAGGTACTGGCAACAGTCACTGAGTGCCCAGTGCCAGTATCAATGAACCAGGGATGGAGACTCAGCGGCAGGTCAGGTCCTGGAACAGGTATGTGGAGACTTCACATTTCTTTAGCCTCTCTTTATGTATGGAGAGGAGGGAGGAAGGGGAGCCCTTTGAAATATCTAGAAACACTTTAGGTAAAATTTGTGGGTGAAAATTCCTTTCACAAAATGCTCTTTCCCAAAAGGAAGCAGGATGTCTATAGTCACCAAGATGAGGGCCTCACAGCTCTTTAGGATGTCCACAAACGCCTCTTTGCATTCGTTTAACTCAAGGAACTGAAAAGAGACATATGTGAATGAATTTGCCATAGTCCTTCATTTGAAGGACAGCAGACAGCAAGTTGTTTTTCGGCAACACTCCAAGGCTGGTGTTTAAATAATACATAGCCACATGGAGCCAGTGAACAAATGAATCGTTTTTCTAACAACTGCACTTACCACCAAAAGGGTTAGCTGAGGTGACCTGCTGTCTCCTCTAGGGCCTGACAGTAGCCCAGAGCTTTCAAAAGCAGCCACTGTCTGCCCCAGGCAGAGTCAGAAGAAAAAATGTCATTTAAAGCAGCCCAAATCTTATATAAAAACAAGTTCATGGGTAGGCAGGAATGGTCCTGCCAGGGAAGGAAAACATCCATTTAAATATTTGATTTGTATCCAAATTCACTCCATCAAAGACCTGGCCCCCGCAGCAGTCTGCTGACCCATTTGAGAAATAACACGCACATTTCTGGTGTGCCTGAAAAGCAGGCTCAGCTCCCCAGGCCTCCAGAGCCAACAGCCGTAACTGGCTCTGGGTATTGGGCATCAGATTACCCCATCCCAGGATAACACATGGTCAAGTTCAGCTGAAACTGGAGCTGCTCCAGCTGCTGATTTATGCTGACTCTGGGGCCTCCTAGGTCACAGCCAAATGGGGACTGAGGTTGCGAGGGGGGATGGGCTGGGAGCTGGGGGCTCCAGGAGAGCTGGGGTCCGGCATCTTGGCTCCATCCTGCCCCCATTCCTTTGCCCTCCTTTTCCCTCCTCCTGCTTTCCACTGCTCTCTTTGGATCGCTTGGTGGCAGATTTTCTAATGCTGCTGCCAAAACCCAAGACAGCCAGCAAGTGATCAGCTGCAGTTTGAAACACTGGTCCATTTCCCGACTGCTATTTTCATTCAGAATTTTCTGGAATCCCAGCTCCCCGTCACCGCTCCCCCCGCCACACATACACACACACACACACACACACACACACACACAGTGGTCTTGGAAGGCACTTGGACCTCTGAGGTCAGCATACAGGAATGACTTGAGTCCTCTTCCCCATGTGGGAAGGACGCAGGCGGGGAGCACCCCAACTTCCAGTGCCACCCGCCCTCAGCTACCTGCCTCAGAGGTGGGCTGACATTTGTGAATAAGCGAAGTAGGAACAAATGCAAAGTAATGAGACCAACAAACCCGCCCCTCCCAGGCCTGCTCCTGGGAGTTGCCCAATAAATGTCAGCGGGATGGAACGGTGGGTTGAAAAGATGGCCTCGCTGACGTTCGAACTCCTTAACTCTCTCCTCATGCTTCGGAAAGGTCAAGTTCCTTGTACTTCGTAGACAGCTCCAGGAAAAGCTCCTCCTGATGGTTTTTTAAAAACAAACATTTTGCTGATCAAGAACATTAGAGACATTTTGTCTCCAATATTTAAGCATGCGTGTCCAGGAGGAGAACTCTGTGGAAACTGCCTGAAACAATTTGTTTATTTAAATTGTGGTAAAAGATACAGCAAGAAATTTACAATTTTAACCCTTTTTTAAGTACACAGTTCAGTGTAAGTCACAGGGCTGGGGGTGGAGGGGTGTGGCTCAGCGGCAGAGTGCTGGTCTAGTATGCATGAGGCCTGGGTTCAATCCCAACACTGGGGGGGAAATATATAGATATGTATGTATAGTGTGTGTGTGTGTGTGTGTGTGTGTGTGTGTGTGTCCAGCCACATGCTGTGCAGTCATCACCACCTTCCATCTCCATCTCCAGAACTTTCTCATTTTCCAAAACGGAAACTCTGCATCCTCTCCCCTCTCCCCCAGTCCCTGGTGAACATCCATCTCTGTGAATCTGAGCTCTCAAAGTACCTCTTCTAAGTGAAACAAACGATTTTTTAATTTAGAAAATGTTTTGTGGCCCGGCGTGGTGGCGCACGCCTGTAATCCCAGCACTTGGGAGGCTGAGGCAGGAGGATCGTGAGTTCAAGGCCAGCCTCAGCAACTCAGCGAGGCCCTTAGCAACTCAGTGAGACCCTGTCTCTAAATAAAATACAAAATAAGGCTGGGGATGTGACTCAGTGGCCGAGTGTCCCTGAGTTCAACCCCTGGTTCCAAAAAAAAAAAAAGAAAGAAAATGTTTTGTGACTAAGGAAGGAATATCTTGAACTCACTGAATTGGCATTTCTGTTCCATTGAGTCATAGGAACAGATCTAGTGTCCCTTTTACTTCTACCACCACCGTGACCAGTTTGTCTCTTGGTTTTTTGTTTGTTTGTTTGTTTTTTAGGCAAGTCACCAGAACTGAGGGGGTCAGGAGTCAAGCTGTGTTAGGGTCTGAAACTGTCTCGAGTGGCTGGACCCAGGGCAGAGGCCTCCCAGCTAGCAGGGGCTCCTGGTGGCTGTGACCCTGTCCTTCTCACCTTCTTCCCTCAGTTCTTGTTTCTGTTCAGCCTTTGACCTGTTCAAGTCTCTCCTGAACTGGAGGCTCCTCCACCCGGCTCCCACCGAGGGTCCCTTGCCTGCCCCCTTTTCTTCCCTCTCTGTCCCTTTCTCTCTCATCTGGAAGTCTGGCTTCACCCCCCTTCCAAAGCTCTCATTGAGCTCACAGATGACTTCCCAATGGCCAAATCCAACAGGCAGTTATGGGCTGAATTGTGTCCCCCCAAATTTATATGTTGAAGTCCTCACTCCCAATACCTCGGAATGAGGCTGTCTTCGGAATTTGGGCTTCACAGAGGTGATCAAGGAATGTGAGGTCGTTGGGGTGACCCTAGTCCAGTACAACTGGGTGTCCTCAGAGGAGGAGATTTGGACACACACACAGGCCCAGGAGTGGCCATGTGAGAACTCAGGGCAAGGACAGAGGCCCAGGAGAAACCAATTCTGCCAGCACTGCCATCTTAGGCTTCCAGCCCCCAGGAATGTGATGAAATAAAGTTTCGCCGTTCAAGCTTGTGCTGTTCTGGGGGAGCAGCGAACTAACCAGGCCGTCTGGTCCTATCTTCTTTGTCTTCTCCTGAGCACACACTTCAGGGCCTCAGAGCCCCACATTCCATTCTGAAATCCCCACCACAGCTCCTCTTCCTCAGCTCCTCTGAGGTGCTGGTGTCCTGGGGGGACCCCTCCTCTCTGGCCACACGCACTCCCTGGGTGTCTCTCTCATTGTCGGGGCACCACTTACACACTCGAGACTTTCACGACTCCCTGGGCCTCAGACGAGTGCATCCCTGACGTTGTCCACAGGCACCTCCTGCGGCTGGGTCGGAACGGAATGCATAGCCCATGTCCACCACACCCAGGTTTCTTCTCACATGGCGTCTGTTCCATTTTTGCAAACTACAAACCTGGTCATCATTACTCATTCCTCTTTCCTTCAGTTCTAACCAGTCAAACACCAAATCCTGTTGATTGTACTTAAAAGAAATTTTTATTTTTTACTTTTACACACTGCATTTTGATTCACTGTACACAAATGGGGTACAACTTTCCGTTTCCGTGGTCGTGCACGATGTAGATTCACACCATTCATGTGATCATACATGGACATAGGGTAATGATGTCTGTCTCATTCCAACATTTTTCATATCCCTGCCCCTTCCTCCCTCTCATTGTAATCTAAAGTTTCTCCATTCTTCTCTCACTCCCCCCACCCGATTATATATCATCATCCACTTATCAGGGAAAACATTCAGCTTTTGGTTTTCTGGGATTGGCTTATTTCACTTAGCACAATACTTTCCAATTCCATCCATTTATCTGCAAATGCCATAATATTATTCTTCTTTATGGCTGAGTAATATTCCATTGTGTACATACGCCACAGTTTCTTTATCCATTCATCTATTGAAGGGCATCTAGGTTGGTTCCACAATCTAGCTAATGTGAATTGAGCTGCTATAAACATTGATGTGACTGTGTAAAAGGTATCTTTTTAAAAATCCTTTCGATGATTCCCTGTCACTTATAGGATAAAATTATAGCTCATTATCTAGTCTATGAGGCCCTCTAAGACCTGAGTCCAGACTTCCTCTCAGCCCCAGACTCCAGCTCCACCTTGCACACCACAGGGTCTCAGGTCTCTGGGACATTCTCAGGTTTTACCTACTCTGGGCTGTGCTCTCTTTTTGTGCCACATCCTCTCAAACCACCCCTTTTATACCCAGCTTAGACATCACCTCTGTGTCGGGCAACTTTCCATGATTGTGACCAAAAGACCTGACGAGAACAACTAGAAGAGGAAAAGTTTATTTTGGCTCATGGCTTCAGAGGTTCAGTCCATGCTGACCAACTCCATTGCTCTGGACCTGAGGTAAGGCAGAGCAGCATGGTGGGAGGGTGTGGCCGAAGAAAGCTGCTCAGCTCACGGCAGCTGGGAACAGAGAGAGGAAGAGGGGGCAGTGGACAGACAGTCCTAGACCACGTCCGTTCCTAGTGACCTACTTCCTCCAGTCAGGCCTCACTTGCCTCCAGGTACCACCCATATGAATTAGTAACCCACCAACTGAATTAATCCACTGGGAGGTTACAGTCCTTACCATCCAATCCTTTCACCTCTGAATGTTGCAGCATTGCCTAACATGTGGCATTCCTAGACCTGAACCGTAGCAACCTCTTCCATGGAAGGCATCCTGAATTCCCCGGTGGGGTTGGGTGTCCTTTGTGATGCTTCCCCTGCATCCTGGGTGCCCTCATTCTCACCATGATCATGGTCTCATTGTGACCTTTAATAGTCACATGGCTTGTACTGAGTGAGGACTGTATGGTGGGCACCTTGCTGTGTGCTTGGTCTCAGTGTACCCTTCCAAAACCCCAGGAGGGAGGTATTTTCTTATCCCAGTTCACAGATGAGGAAACTGAGGCACAGAGAGAGTAAGCAACCTGCCCAGGGCCGTGGTTCCCTGGTGGCCTCAGTCATAGCATCTGTACCATCACCTTGTCTTATAATCTGCTTATACAGCCTCCTGCCTACAGTGCTCTGCATGCTTGCATGTCCCCCACCCCCAAAAATATTCATGTCGAAACCTAGTCATGAATGCAATGCGAGCATCAGGAGGTGGGGTTGTTAGGAGGTGATTGGGTCGTGAAGATGGAGATTTCAGAAATGGGGCCAACGCTGTGTTTCATCAGCTTTTTCATCACTGTGACCAAAAAACCTGACAAGAAACACTTAGAGGAGGAAAAGTTCATTTTGGTTAATGGTTTCAGAGGCTCAGTCCGTGATGCTGGGCCCCGGGACAGGCAGAACATCGTGGCAGAGGGGGCGCTGCAGAAGAAAGCTGCTGAGGACTTGGCAACCAGGAAGGAAAGAGAGCTCGCTCACCAGGGCCAAATATACATCCCGAAGCTCGCTCAGTGCCCCACGTCCTCCAGCCACACCCCACCTGCCTAGAGTTACCACCTGGTTAATCTGTATCAGTGGATGAGCCCACCGATCGGGCCACACTTCTCATAACCTGATCACTTCACCTCTGAATCTTCTTGAATTGTCTCACACTTTTGGGGGACACTCGTGTCTAAACCATAACAATGCCTTTACAAAAGGGGCCTCAGAGAGCTCCCTTGCCCCTTCCACCATGTGAGGACACAGCAAGAAGGTGCCATCCATGAACCAGAAAGCAGCCCTCCCCAGACATTGAATCTGCCAGTGACTTAATCTTGGACTTACAACCTGCAGAACCGTGAGCAATAAATTTCTATTATTTATAAGCCACCCTGTCTATGGTATTTTGTTATAGTAACCCAAACAGACTAAGTCATTGCCCTTAAGAATAGGAGCCATATTTAATTTATTTTTGGATCCCCAAGGCTAGCATAGGCAGGACAGTAAGGAGAAGTTGCCACATAGACCTGAACAGGATGGACGGGACCTGACAGCCTCTCACCAGGCCAACCAGCCTGTCAAAGGCAAGACACTCTGCCTCCTGGCGCAGGCTCCCCACCCCCACCACCATCCTGCTCTGCCCCAGGTCTAGAGCCGGCCCTAGGTAAATGCTAGTGACAGAGGGTTCGTACATATTTAGTCCTGTCCCTGAGAAGGGACCCCTCTCATGCATAAAGAATGTCTTTCCTGTGTGCTCTACCAAAATGCAAATCTCTTTAAATGAAGGCCTTCATTCCATAATGAAGTGAAGAGTCAAAATAAAACACAGCCAATCTCTCCGTTCTCTGCTTCACATTCTGCATTTCCATGGACCAGCTTGTTGATTTGGAGACTTACCCTTCTCTTTATCAATTAATTCCAGGACTCAAGTGCTCGTTGTTCTTTATAGTCACAAAGGATGTGTGTGCCGTTGAGAGGTGCATAGGTAAATGTCACTATTTCATGGAAACCAGTCTTCTGAAAACGGTCCTGTTTTGTATCATTATGTGGTGCAGAAAGAACGAGTGAGGGAATCAGGAGAGCTAGGGAATCATTTTGAATAAATGCAGATGCCTCTTGGCTTATTGGTCGGATCCAGGTAAACCCATCCTACGTTGAAATTACCATAAGTCAGAAATATTCTTACTACTCCTGACCTATCGAGCCTCCTGGCTCAGCAACTCAGCACATAGTGGAGCATGGTCACTTCCCCTGTTGCCTAGGAAAAGATGCAAATTCAAAATAAGGCTTCCACCAAATGTCTGCCACTTCCACAGAATCATAAAGTTGAAACATCATGATTCAAATCATGGTAAATCAGGGGGATGCCTCTGTGGTGCTTCTTAGTCGAGGGTCTTTTCAAAATAAACCTTTAAAAAACTGAAGTGGAATATGTGTACAGAAAAACCATCAGTCCTGACCACAGCTTGCGGAATCGTCTCAGAGTGAACACGTTGGGGACCAGACTCTAGATCAAGAACTAGAATATTGTGGACTGGGGCTATAGCTCAGTGGTAGAGCACTTTCTAGATGCCTGAGTCCCTGGGCTCAGTCCCTAGTGCTGGGGGAAAAAAAAGAATTGTGCCCCCACCACCCACCCTGCTATGCACCATCAAGTTCCTCACTGACTAACGCTGCGTTCGGCACCTCCTGGCTTCATCTACACAGAGTCATTTCCTCGTTCAACATTGTGGTCATGACATCCATCCATCGGGAATAGAAATTCCACTTTTGTAACTACAAGGATTCTATTTATAAATACATTACAATGTGCGCATCATTCCCCTGCTGACCTGCATCTGGGCCAAGATGAAGGAGCCTTTTTGTTAGTGATTTGTAGGAATTCTTTATATATTCTGGATAGAGCACTTTGCCTACATCACTATAGTGTGCTAATTTTAAATCCTTTGTACAAATATGAGTGTGCCACAGTGAATCTCACCATCACGTACATCCACAAGAAATTAATAAAAAATATAGCTGGGCCAATGGCAGAAAGATCAGTCGAGGGAAGGGAGCAGGGGGTGAAGGGAAGGGAAGGAGAGGTACTGGGGACTGAATTAGAATAAGATGCATTCCACACTTTTATAATTATGTCAGAATAGATTCCACTGTCATGTACAACTAGAAACCACAAATAAAGTACAAAAAGAGCACTTTTCCTATTACGCATGTTACAGATCCCTGCCTCTATCTGGCTGCTGGGGTTTGAATCTTAAATGCTCTCTAAAGGCCCACCCATTAAAGGCCTGGCCTCCAGGGAGCTTCTTTCTTTTCTTTTTTTTTTTTTTTTTTTTTTTCTTTTTTTTTTTTTTTTTTTTTTTTTTTTTTTTTTTTTTTTTTTTGGTACTGGGGATTGAACTCAGGGACACTCGGCCACTGAGCCACATCCCCAGCCCTATTTTGTATTTTTTATTTAGAGACAGGGTCTCACTGAGTTGCTTAGGGCCTCGCTAAGTTGCTGAGGCTGGCTTTGAACTCACGATCCTCCTGCCTCAGCCTCCCAGGTGCTGGGATTACAGGTGTGCACCACCATGCCCCACTCCAGGGAGCTTCTGTTGGAAGGTGGTGTAATCTTTTAAAAGGTGAGGCCTAATTTGTGACAACACAGATTCAAGAGGACGAATCTGGGTGACAGTGTGTTATGTTAAATAAGCCATACCAAAAATAGCATTATTTCATTTGTAGGAAAAATCTAAATGAATAAAATTCATAGAATCAGGAAAAAAAGGTGGGGGTCTCTAGGTCATTGGAGACTTGAAGGAACTGGCACCCTCTTCTCTTTCACTTTTGTAGAGGTAGGTGGTTCTGCTCTACCACAAGGTTCTACCATGACATGCTGCCTCACCACAGGCCCAAGGCAATGGTGGACCTCCAAAACTGTAAGCCAAAATAAACCTTTTCTCTTTATAAGTTGATTTTTCTTAAGTGTTTGTTATAGAGACATAAAGCTGTCTAATACTTTGACTTTTTTCATCCTCTCTAATTGACAAAAGAAAGTGATCAATGTTACCATCATCTAAAGTATCAATATTTTCTTTTTGGGTTAGTGTTCTTTTGTGTCTGAAGTTACCTCCCAAGGAATCTTTAAATCTCCATCTGCCCAACTGTTCTGACGCCTGTCTTTTCTGTGAAATGAACTAGGTACCTTCACAGATGTGATCTTCTATTTTGTAGAAAAACAATATCTTCACCATCCACCAAAGGCTGGGCATGCTATGCATGCCGGACAATGTCCAGAGCTATCTGTTACGGTTTGAATATGAGGTGTCCCTCAAAAGCTCCTGTGTTCATGCAGGACCTTTCAGAGATAAATGATTAGATTATGAGAATTGTAACACCGTCCATCCTAGTTTGAATGGAGTACTTGGGTGGTAATGTAGGCAGGTGGTCCCTGGGGGGGTGCCCTGGAATTGTTCACCTTCCCAGCAGCAACCCCCTCCCCGCCATGATTCCTGGCTACCATGTTCTCTGCCACACTCTTCTGCCGTGACATTCTGCTTCACCTTGGGCCCAGAGCAAAGGATTTGGCCAACCACGGATCGAACCTCTGAAACCACTGGCCCAAACGAACTTCTCTTTCTCTAAGGTGTTCTTGTCAGGTATTTTGGTTATAGACGAAAAGCTATTGACACACTATCCAACATCCGAATCCATTCCTGTGTTAGAAGATGTGCCTGATGCAGCAGTGGGGACCTCCCCTCGAAGGTTGTGGAGAACAGAGGAGTGAGGTGTCCTTGGGCAGAGCCAGGTCAGAACTGTGGTTCTGCAAACAGACAGAGGACGTAGAACAGCCTATTTACATTGCCATGGGCGGCAGGGCTACAGGAGGTAGGACAGGACAAGACAGGAAAGATCCAGAAGGAGGAGGAGCAGGGCCTAAGGGATAAGCTCTAGGAAGGAAGAGAAAGGGGAAGTCGCCTGTGACTGGCAGCTCCGTGTTAGGTGCTGAGAGGTGAGGTAGCAAGTGGCTTCAGACATCCTACACTGGATCCGTGATTCAGTGTTTGGTTTCTGGACTGGCCAAGAGTCCAGACTGTAGGGCACTTGCCCCGTACAGGTCATGGGGCAGTGCGGGAGGCTTGGGAGGGGGAGTCAGGGCTGCTATGTGGACAGGGGCTCCAGGTTAGGGCGTGGTGTGCCAGGAGGAGCCCATACCAGCTTGCTTCCCTCCTCCTCCCTCTTTCTCAGAATTGAAAATTTTAAACACATAATAAAAAGCTCATCCTACAAAAAGAAAGTATTTGTGTGCTGGGCTTAGAACTGGTATTGTAAGTGTTTTGTAATCTACTTATTGTGACAGGAAGCAGATCAGCATGTTGTTTGGGATGGGGCAGGGTGGGGAGGGTGTGGAGGGAGGGATTGCCACCAGGGGTGGGAAAACTTTGGGGGTTGACAGATGCATACACTGTCTTGATCATGGTGACAGTTTCATGGTGGGGGGAGGTGAAAATTTGTCAAAACTTATCAAAATGGTACACTTTAAATATATGCAGTGTTGGCCGGGCGCGGTGGCGCACGCCTGTAATCCCAGCACTTGGGAGGCTGAGGCAGGAGGATTGCAAGTTCAAAGCCAGCCTCAGCAACTTAGCGAGGCCCTAAGCAACTCAGTGAGACCCTGTCTCTAAATAAAATACAAAATAGGGCTGGGGATGTGGCTCAGTGGTGGAGTGCCCCTGGGTTCAATCCCTAGTACCAAAAAAATAAAAATAAAATAAAAATAAATAAATATGTGCAGTGTGTTTGTGTGTGTCAATGACGTTTCAGTGAAGCTGTTAAGGAGCCCCCCCACACACACACCCACCGAGCACATGCGTGTGCTTGTGCGTGCTTGTGCACCCTGCCACCGAGTGGCTCAGGTCGCAGCTGAATCACTCACCTGCCGGAACCTTCCTCTCCAGACCTGCCCATGTGCAGGAGCGCTGGTTCTTCAGGGTGCCCTGACCCGGGGGCTCAGTGTGTGGCTGCCACCATCACATCCAGTTCAGTGTTCTAGAGTCCATGATGGTCCAGAGGACGGAACCAGACAGTGGTTCAGAGAAACACAGACTTCACCCTGCATCTCGTTCCTCCCCATGCCCACGACACACACAGGTGATCACCTGTGACTTGAACTTCAAAATCTGTAGCATCCCACCAGGAGCCCTCTTCCCATAGGCAATGGAATAGTCTGCTCCTCCATCATAACTGGAAATTGACAAGGAGGGAGGTGTAGGGGTGTGTGTGTGTGTGTGTGTGTGTGTGTGTGTGTGGTGCTGGGGATGGAACCCGGGCCTCCCAGGCTAGGCAAGCTCTCCACCACTCAGCTGCTCCCCCAGCCCAGGGAGGGGGATGTTAAATCAGCAAGTGGATAAACCACATCTGAGGGACCCAGGACAGAATTGGGGGTTTTTATTCTTGGGATGATAACCACACACTTTTAGAGAACAAGAATTATAGGTATTTTTTTCTCCAAAAGCATATCTATGTAATAGTCTGTCAGTGCAGGAGGTTTTAAAGCTCTAGAGAATCTCTCTACTAATAAAGGAGAAGGGGAAAAACCCCCAGTGGTGACTGTCTCAGCAGGTTGCTACTCGAAAAAATTTACAGTGAGGTGTAAAAATCAACAGGTTATTGTTCCTTTTACCAAAAATCCATGCCTTGGTCTGGGGACCCAGACCTCAGAGGGTCGCTGAACTGCTGACTATGCAGAACGAGCGAGCACAGCCGTTTCCAGGAGTCACGCGGACCTGGTCCATTTAATCCGCATCTCTCCATCCCTCTGCTGATCAACATTGTGGCCGGCAGTCCGCCAAGGTCTTTGGCGAGGGATCAGAGACCAGCAAGTGGGTCCCCATGCCAGGACCACACTTGGTTAGCACAGCACTCTCACCATCAGAGTGCCAGCCAGTTGCAGGGGACAAGGAGAAAGGAACAGTAAATCTGAGCCCCAAAGCAAAACATTGGAAAGCTCCCTGCTCTCAAAAACATCCTGCAGTGGCCCTGGGGTGACCAAAGTCCAAAAGAGGGCATTGTTTGCTTCACAGTAAAATCTGCAAAGTTCACATACTGCACCTAAGAGGATGCGTCTCATTGAAGTGCCCAGGGAGCAGAACTCAGGCTGTCTTAGGGAAGGACCAAGCGAAGCTGCCATCTTTGTGTGGGAGAAAGGAGAACCAGGCTGAGGCTCCCATCTCTGGGGGCAGCAGGCAAGCTCCCTTTTGGAAATCTGGGTTATGCTTCCTGAGATAGGGGTGAAGGGGCATTTTATCAACAGGAGCATTTTATAAAAATCAGTTAATTAGACATTGTATTAGTGAGTTTTTCATCACTGTGAACAAAATGCTTGACAAGAACAGCTTAGAGAAGGAGTTTATTTGGGGTGCAGGGATTCAGAGGTCTCAGTACGTGGTTGAGAGATTCCATTGCTGTGGACCTGAAGTGAGGCAGAACATGTCAGAGGAAAGCCACTCAGCTCTTGGAAACCAGAAAGGAAGGAAGGAGAGAAGGAGAGGGGAGGAGGGAGAGAAACAAGGAGCCAGGGACAGCTAGAGTCCAAAGGCATGCCTCCAGCGACCTACTAGGTCTAGCCACACCCTACCTGTCGACAGGTTCCACCCACCCAGTGGACCATTCACATTAATAACCCACCTAATGGATTAATCCTCTGATTGGGTTACACCTCTTATAACCCAATCTTTCCACCTTTGAACATTGCTACACTGCATAACACATGAGCTCTTTGGGGGATATTTTTAGATTCAAACCATAACGAATATTTGGTAAAAATTAAAACACCAGAGAAATTTATTTGAAAAGTAAGTTTCTCATGGTCATACCCACTAGAGATAAGCAGCAACAAGTGAACCAGAAGTTTGGTGTATTTTCTGTGCACCTGTAACTGCCCCTTACCACTTAAATCACCAAATGGTTCCTGTCTTGAGTGATAAGGGCCAGCCACCAAGCTTGATTCAGGAGCATGTATTCCAAATGTGCTTCATTCCTGAGTTTAAGGGGGTGAGGAGCAAGGGTTTGTAGAAAAAAGGATTCATGCAAAAATGTATCCAACTTCATTGGCGCCTGGAGCTTGATTGTGGAAGTTTGGCTGGGAAGGGTACCTAGAATAACATCCGTGCTACATAGCTACAAATTACTGCTAGCATTCAAGAGGCAAGAAATGTCACATTTACTCAGTGTCAGAGGATGAGAAAGCTCCTGCATGGATCATTCCCCTTCCTTGGGTTATCTGTACCAGGACCCTGGGGTCTACGGAGCCCACTGGACAGCGAAGGAGAGAAGCTTTCCCCATGCTGGGACCACATTTCTTTAGCACAGCACTCTAACCATCAGGGTACCAGCCAGCCAGGGGACAAGGACGAAGGAACAGTAAAGCTGAGCCCCGAATCTCATGTGTGATTTGTTTGCTGTCAGAGCTCTGCTCCACCCTTGCAAGGCAGTGGCCTTAGGAAAACGACATCAGTTTCCTCATCTGAAAATGGAGCTGATTTGTCTATGGCCGTACTACCCCGAACACACCCAATCTGGTCTGAAAGTGGAGCTGATTGTAATTCTCATTTAAGAGAGCAATATTCTATCTCCTCTTCCTCTTCCACTACCTCTGTCCCTTGTCATTGCTGTCACGTAGTTTTATGAGTTGCATGGAGTTCCGTTGCACGGGCGTGAAATCATTTGTGTACTCAGTCTCTTAAAGAGGTGATCTTAAATGCAGAAAATTGACTTTTTTTTTCCTTTTTTTTTTGGTACTGGGGATTGAACTCAGGGGCACTCCACCACTGAGCCACACCCCCAGTCCTATTTTGTATTTTATTTAGACACAGGGTCTCACTGAGTTGCTTAGGGTCTTGCGAAGTTGCTGAGGCTGGCTTTGAACTCGCGATCCTCCTGTCTCAGCCTCCCAAGTGCTAGGATTACAGGTGTGCGCTACCGCAACCAGTGAGAGTAGACTTTTCTTAGCAATTTGTAACAGGATGTTAAAATGAAAAATTTGTTGAAGATGTGTATATTTGTGTATCTGTATCTATGTTTGTATCTGTGACTGTGTCCATTTCTATGGTTATGTGTACAGCTATAATGTCCTATGTTAGTCAGCTGTTTGTTGCTGGTACAAAATGCCTGAGAAAAACAACCTAGAGGAGGAAAGATTTATTTTGGCTCACAGATTCAGTGGTGAATTTTAACCCATGGTTCACTGGCTCCATTGATGGAGGCTTGAGGTGGGGCAGAAAGTTATGGAGGATGGAAGCTGCTCATCTCCTGCAGCCAGGAAGGAGAGGGGGGCGAGGAGGGGAGAGGAGGAGAGGAGAGACATGGAGCAAGGGGCCAAGAACAAGATATGTCCTTCCAGGGCCCAGCCCTCAGTGACCTTTCTCCACCTAGGCTCCACCTCTCATCCTTTCCACCACCTCTTCCAAAAGCCATCTAATTATAAATCCATCAATGAATGAATCCACTGATAAGGTCAGAGCCCACATGATATAATCACTTCCCAAGAACCCCATCTCTGAACGCTGCTGCGTCGGGGAGCAAGCAGGAGCCTCTGTGGGCCACTCCAGATCCAAGCCGTAATATGTGTCCATGTCTATGTCCCTATTTCTCTGTGTATTTATCAAATATCAAAATGAGCTCTAATAAGATATATTCTGTGCTTGTATGACTATATCAAAATGGATCCTACTGTCATGTACAACTAAAAAGAACAAATAAAATTAAAAAATAAAACAAAATGAGCTCTGAGACTGGCCACCCTGGCTGTGTGTATTGCTGTGCACTGCTGCAAATCCCCAAATTTAGTGGCTTAAAATAACAGCATTGATAATCTCACAGTTTCTGGAGCAAAACTCCAGGTGTGGCTTGGCCAGGTCTTCTGGCAAAGGGCCTCACTCGAGGTAGAGTTGACCAGACTGGCCGTCTCATGACTTGGCAGGGAAGGAGTCTCTTCCGGGCTCCGTCCTGGGGTTGCTGGCAGGCTGGAGCTCTCCTGGGCGGTGGGACTGAGGGTCTGTCTTCTTCACTGGCTGCTGGTGGGACAACTCAGTTCCTGGGCTCCTGGGCCTCTCTTTAGGACAGAGGCCATTGACTTCCCCCAGAGTGAGCCAGAAGAGGCAGAGAGAGAACAAGTGTGCCCAAGTTGGAAGTGACAGTCTTTTACAGCCTAGTTTCAGAAGTGGTATCCTGTGTCCTATTTATTAGAAAGAAGTTGCCAGGTCAGGGAACATGAGGATGTGAGGACTGGGAGTGGGATCATGGGAAGCCAGTTTGGAGGGTGTTGGCCACACTCGAGGCCTGCAGAAATCAAGCTTCTCAGGACCAGTTACCGAACTGTGACACCCCTCATCCTCATGGAAGGAATATGAGAGTCCAATTCTGCCAATTACGGGGTTGCACAAAAAGACTCCCTTTATGCTTTTGCATTTGATTTTTTAAGAGTTGTCAATTTTGCTTTACCCATTTTGTGAATAAGCACTTAGGTGCACACAAATTGAGAACCGTTATGTCTTTCAACTGTTCTACACTTTTTAGTAGAACTCAGTCTGCTGCATGGAGAAATCATTCTTTTTCCTAGCATGCTTTTTAAATAGACATTTTGATTCTAGCACAGCTGTATTAGTTTTTGGTTAAGATTTTCACAATGTATACATTCTACCTTTTTACTTTTTCAGCCTTAGGTGTGGATTTTGCAAATAAACAGCATATAGGCATATCTAGGTTTATGTATTTTAAATGTAACCTGAAAATCTTTGCCTTTTCACCCAAGCATTTTGTCTGTTTTTATTTAGTGTATTTGTAAGTACTTTGAGCTAAAATCTACCATATCAACAATGTGTTTATTATTTGTTCAACTACTGTTTCTTTTTTCATTCCTTTCTTACTTATTTTGAACTAGCTAAGTATTTTTCCATATTCTTCCTGTGTTAGAGGAAACACACACACACACACACATACACACACACACACACACACACACACACAAACTCTTTTTTTTTTTTTGTGGAACCAGGGATTGAACTCAGGGACACTTGGCCACTGAGCCACATCCCCAGTCCTATTTTGTATTTTATTTAGAGACAGAGTCTCACTGCGTTGCTTAGGGCCTCGTTAAGTTGCTGAGGCTGGCTTTGAACTCGCGATCCTCCTGACTCAGCCCCCCAAGTCGCTTGGATTACAGGCATGCGCCACCACGCCCGGCTCACACACACAAACTCTTTACAAGTTTTGAGATAGGATTGCTGTAAAATTAACCATGTTAAGTGTACAATTCAGCATCTTTGAGTATATTCACCAGGTCGTGTAAACATTACCACTGGACAATTCCAGAACATTTCATTGCCCCAAAATAAAAACTTGTACTTATTAGCAGTCCCTCTCCCAGTCCCAGGCAACCATTTTTTTTATGGATTTGCTGATTTTGGATATTTCATGCAAATTCACTCATACAATACATGGCCTTGAGCTTCAAGGTTCAGCCAAGTACAGTCCAATTTCATTCTCTCGTATGTGAATACCCAGTTGTTGTAGGGTCATTGGTTGAAGATGACTCTTTCCCCACTGAGTAAACTTGTCACCTTTGTTGAAATGCAACTGAGCACAGACGTATGGTTCTATTTACGGACTCCCAGTCCCATTCCACTGATCTTTATGTCTGTCTTGACACCACAGTCTTGCTCATTGTAACGTTTCAGCAAGGGCTGAGATTAGGATGCTCCAGTCCCCCAACTTTGTTCTTTGGTTTCAAGTCTGTTTGGTTATCGAGGGTCCCTTGCATTTCCTATGAATTTTAAGACCAGCTGTCCATTTCTGCAAAAATGACAGTTGGAATTTGATATGGAGTTGAATGAATCTGTAGATAAATTTAGAAGTCTTGCCAGTTGAACAAGGTTAAGTCCTCCAGCCCATTTATTTGCCTTCTTTAGTTTCTCAGTGATGTTGTGTAGTTTACAGTGCCCATAACTTGCACGTCTTTGGTTAATTTATTCCCAAGTATTTTATTCTTCTTAATTTGATTGTAAAAGGAATTGTCTCAAGTTCATTTTCAAATGGGCTATGGCTATTGTATAGAAATACAGCTGATTTTTATCTACTGGTCTAGTACTTACAACCTCACTGAAATTATTAGTTCCAGCAGTGTTATTGTGCCTTCTTTAGCATTTTCTCTATAAAAGATTATGTAATCTACAAATAGAGCATTTTACTTTTTCTTCTGCAAATCTGAATGCATTTCATTTCTTTTTCTTGTTTATTTGCCCTGACTAGAACCTTCAGTACAAGGTTGAATAGAAGTGGCAAGAGCAAACATTCTTGCCTTGTTCCTGATTTTAGGGTAAAAGCTCCAGTCTCACCATTAGGTATGATATTTGCTGTGGGATTTTCATAGATGCCCTTTTATCAGGTTGAGGAAACACTTCTAATTTATCGGGTGTTTTTGTTGTGAAGGCTGATGGAGTTTGTTAAATACTTTTCCTGCATTTATTGAGATCAAGTGATTTTATCCTTTATCAATATAGTGTATTATATCCATTGATTTTTGTATGCTGAAACAGCCTTGTACTGCTGGGGTGAGTCCCACTTGGTCATAGTGTATAATAATAATTTCTACATGGAGATGGATTATTTTTTCTTTTTTTCAGGTATTTTGTAGAGAGTTTTTTCATCTATCTAATAAGGGACATTGTTCTAAGAGTTTCTTTTGGGATATCTTTGTCTGATTTTGGTACTAGGGTCACACTATAATTGTAGAATATGTTCCTTTCTCTATTGTTTCCCGGAAACGTTCGTGGAGGATTGGTATTGATTTTCCTTATTAAGATCTGATAAAGTTCAAGTGAAGTCATCTGGTCTTGGGGTTTTCTTTGGGAAGGTTTTTCATTAAAGATACAGTTTTAAAAAATCTATTTAGGTTTTCTTTTTCTTCTTGAGCCAGTTTCAGCACTTAGTGTTTTTTTAGGGAATTTATCCATTTCATTAGTGTATCAAATTCTTCATATGCCATATTCTTTTATAATCCATTTTTATTTCTGTAAGGTTAATGCAATATGGTCCTCCTTTGCATTCCTGATTTTAACAATTTGAATATTTTCTCCTATTTCCTTGGTTAGTATAGTTAAAAAGTTTGTCAGTTTTATTGATCTTTTCAAAGAAACAACTTTTGGTTTTGTTACGGTTTGGATGTGAGGTGTCCCCCAAAAATTCACATGTGAGACAATGTAAGAAGGTTCAGAGGAGAAATTATTGGGTTGCGAGAGTCTTAACCCAATCAGTGAATTAGTCCCCTGATGGGGATTAACTGAGTGGTGACTGAAGAGGTAGGTGTGGCTGGAGGAGGTGGGCATTGGGTGTAGTTTTGGGTATATATTTGTATTTGTCCAGTGGAGACCTCTCTCTCTCTTTCTTGCTTTATGATCGCCATGTGAGCTGCTTCTTTCCACTACACTCTTCTGCCATGATGTTCTGCCTCACTTCCAGCTCTGAGGAATGGAGCCAGCTGCCTAGGGATGGAGACCTCTGAAACCACGAGAGCCCCCAAATAAACTTTTCCTCCTCTGTAATTGTGCTGGTTGGGTCTTTAAGTCACAGCAGCAAAAAAGCTGATGAAACCAGGCTTCATTGATTTTTCTCTGCTGTGTATCTATTTTCCATTTCACTTATTCTGCTTTAATCTTTATTTCCTCCCTTCTACAAACTATGGATTTAGTTTTTTTGTTTTCTGGTTTCTTAAGGTGGAATGTGAGGCTACTGATTTGGTATCTTTCTGCTTTTTAATATTGGAGATTTATCACATAATTTAAGTTTCGTTGTGTTTGTTCATTTATCTCAAAGTGTTTTCTAATTGTTCTTGTGGTTTCTTCTGTGGCCACTTAGTTATTTGGGAAGACATTAATTTCCCCATATATGAGTATCCCTGATTTCTTTGTGATTGATATCTCCTTTCATTCCATTGTGGTTGAAGGACATTCTTGGTATGATTCCAATTGTTTTAAATTTACTGAGACTTGTTTCATTGCCTGGTGTGCTCAATCCTGGACAAGTTTCATGTGCACTGGAGAAGATGCATTCTGCTGTGCTGGGTGGAGGGTTCTCCAGATGTGTGTCAGGTCTGGACGGCTCACAGTGCTGCTCTGGTCTTCTGTTTCCTGGTAATCCTCTGGTTGTCCTCTCCAGCATGTTTTGCATAGGACACACACCCACACCCACACCCACACACACACATACACACACACAGACACACACATGCACATATGTGTATGCATGTATACATATATCTATATCTGTGTGTATATGTACATGTTTTTTCTCCCAGTTTTAGAATACAGTGTAAAATTTACAGAAATGGAATTAATGTGGAAACTCCCTGGAGCTTAGCTTTCATTCTTATCAGTGACTGCATGAAATAACTTATTAGGCATCTAAGTACGTATGGATCTAAGGTCATAAAATAGGATTCTAATTTGAAATACTAGCTTTCTATTCCACCAAAAAAGTAACTTTTAAGCCAATGTTAAAATCAACCACTGTTATTTGCACCAAAGCAGACATCTGTCTGTTCATTCAGACATCATCAGGATGTTCTCTAGAGGACTTAGAGAGGTCTCCTGGGGTTAGGATAGTCTGCCTTTCCCCTGTTGCTTAGCAGTGGGGGAATTAGTTTGTGTGTGGGGGTGGGAAGGGAAAGAGGGGGATACTGGGAATTGAACCCAGGGGCACTCCACCACTGAGCTACACCCCCAGCTGTTTTTATTTTATTTTTATTTTTAAAAATTTATTTATTTTTGTGTGCTGGGGATTGAACCCACGCCTTGCACATGCAAGGCGAGCACTCTACCAACTGAGTTACATCCCCAGTCTCCGTTTTTGTTTTTTTGAGACAGGGTCTCACTGTTTCTGAGGCTGGCCTAGAACTTGCAGTCCTCCTGTCTCAGCCTCTGGAGTCTCTGGATTATAGGCGTGTGCTACCATGCCTGGCTGTGGGGTGAATTTTTAAGTGCTAGTTAGCATTGTGAAAGCTTGCCGAACTTGTCCAGCTCCTCCAGATGTGGAAATAGCTTGCAGACCACCATTACAGTTCTCTGGTGGGTCCAGCTTCACTTGCAAACAGTTCTAAATCCTGAATCACCCAACCTCAGACCACCCACCCTGCCCCACAACACCATCGATGCTGCCCAGGTGGAATTGTAGGCCCACAGGACACCAGGAGGGGCTGCCCTTCCCCACTGCAGGGCACAGACAAGCTGGGCTGCCAGTCCTGGGTCAAGGATGCCTGGATCCCAGACCAGAGGCTGCCTGTGATCAAGTCAGCTCACATGTGGCCAGGGTGTCCCATGTTTGAGACGCTCTCCCAGCGATTCTATCGCAAAACAAAGATCCACAAGCCCTGCTCCACGGAGCACTGTCCATTTTCTTCTCAATCTGACTTTGGCAGGTGGATGCAGGGCAGTGGAGTATGAAGAGCATATTTTTCCTGGGATCAGGTCACCAACAGGCTGTGCCATGATGGGCCATTGCTCACCAGTTACACAGGTCTTGCAATGGCACATATTCCCTCCACTAAGTACTGAGTTGCTCCCCAGGCCTCTGACCCTGCCCCGAGGCTGGGAAGCCTATCCTCTGCACCCCACACCCCCACATTCTAAAAACTCTCTGCTCAGAGATACCTTCACACATGTTTGCTGGGGTACAAATGTGGAGTTAGTTCAGAACTCTCAGAAGGACAGGAAGGACACATTGGGGCAGTTGACTTGTGTTCAGAAGACACAAGTCAGCCACAGGCCACCCCATCGGTGCAGAGAGTGTGATCTAGGCGGAGTTGATGGGGCTGGCTTCCTGGGGCAGTGGCGACCCAGCTGATGGAGTCGGGATTCCTCTGTCACTATTTAGCAGGTGCTGATTGTGCAACACACTCCTGCCCCACCTTGTGGAAGTCATAACATTCGCTCCCAGGAGGGTGAGACAAGAAGCGTAGGAGTGGGTCGGAGCCTCTGAGGCATCCCAGCAAGCGGGCACTGGCCAAGCACGCTGGCCCTGGCCCTGCATACCCCTCAGTCACCCTTGGCCAAGGAGGAGGGCTGGGAGGAGCCACGGAGCAGACCTAGATAGCTACCCTTTACTGGGACTTCCCTCACGGGTCTTCAGAAGTCCTGGTTTCATTTTTCAGTCTTCACTCGTCTTGCCAGGGATGTCATGAACTGAGTCAGTTTATCGAGACTTTTTTTTTTTTTGGTAATGGGAATTGAACCCAGGGGTGCTCAACCAGTGAGCCACATCCTCAGCCTCTCCCCCACCACACCTTTTTTTTTTTGAGACAGGGTTTTGCTAAGTTGCTCAGGGCCTAAGTTGCTGAGGCTGGCTCTGAACCTACGATCCTCCTGCCTCAGACTCCCGAGCCACTGTGATTACAGTTGTGCAGCCACCTAACCCAGCTCAGTCTTTTTGAGAGTTCTTTCATGCATTATATATGAAGACACATTCATGTTCTCTACAAAATATGGTTAGCTTTCCATCACTATAATGGAATACCTGAGGGAATTGACTTATAAAGACACAGGGTTTATTTCAGTTCCCAGTTTTGGAGGTTCCAGTACAGAATGGGGTGGACCCACTGCTTTGGTGGGGCACCCTGGGTGGCGATGGCAGGGTGCATGTGACAGAGCAAAATGCTCACCTCAAGGCCAGTAAACCATAAAGGGGCCAGACGCCACAATTCCCTTTGAGGCCACTCACAGTGCCACCGTGGGGACCAGGTCTTTAACATGTGGACTTCCGGGGGATATTCGAGATCCAAACTATAGCACGAGTCCTTTAAAAAAAATTAAATGGGTCAATGCACACCGAGTATTTAGAAAAGAGCTGGGCATGTGCTGCCGCACTACCGTCACCCTTGTCACAGCTGAGGAAGCAAGTCCTGAGAGGCACTAGTGACTGTCTCCAGACCTTCTGCTTCTGGGGGCGACTGGGCAGTCTTTAAACTAGGAGCAGGGAAGCACCAGGGAGGAGGACCTAATAAATACAAGAGAATCATTGTGTGTGAGTGTATCCCTTTAAGCTTTTAAAAACATAAAATATTGTTCTCTTCAGTATATTATTTTATTAATATTTCATTTTCTTTTTGTACCAGGGATTGTACCCAAGGGTGCTTAACCACCGAACCACATCCACAGTCCTTTTTAATTTTTTGAGACAAGGTCTCACTCAGTTGCTGAAGCTGGCCTCTAACTTGCAACCCTCCTGCCTCAGCTTCTCAAGTCACTGCGATTACACATGTGCGCCACCATGCCTGGCTCCACTCTTTTTCAATAGCTGCGTATTCCATTGGGTGGCTGTTAGACACAGTTGTGCCTAAACTTATGATGGCCAATAACCCCAAAAGTTGAAAATGCACTTGCCACACGTACCCTGCGAGCCTCCCGCAGGCCAGCAGGCCTGCTGGTTGTTCCCCTCATGGCTGTTGAGCTGCCCAGCCTCACAAGTTTTAGACCACGTGTCTCCAGGCCAAGAGAACATATTCAAAAGTCGAAAGTACAATTTCTATAGACTGTTACCATTTTTGCAAAGTTGCAAAACCAAGTCAGGCCCTCTCCAGTCAGGCACCATTATTTAATCAAAACCCCACTGAAGGACACTGGTGTGCTTTCTGACTTTTCACTGGTAGGTACAATCCTGAGATGAGCTGACCTGCATATGGCTCTTTCTTCTCACATTTCTGGTAAGAATTCTTTCCTTAAGGTGATTTATATTTAACAAATTTATTCCTTAAAATGGAATTGCCAGGCCCAGGTTTTCAATGATCTATTGACAGTTACTGTCCAATTCCATCAAGTGGACTTCCACCAGTGTCAAAGATTCCATTCCCTTCCACCCTCACCCACTGGGCAGGAATGGAAGGGCTTCCCTGGTTACCAGAGTTCCTCCGAGTGCTTCAGAGAAGGGGGGACGTGGCTGACAAAGCCTGGATTAGGCCAAGTCCAGGCTCGTGGAGCCGGATGCCTAACCTGAGAATTCACTGGGTAGTTTCCTGCATGTCAATTCTAGAAAGCAGAAAACGGGTTGTAGCTGCTGGAATATGGGTTTTGCCACACTGACCTGGCCTAAAAGTCTGGTCCTATCCCTGACCTATGTGACCTGGGCCAAATGTTTAAAAGGGAAGCGTCCTTACCTTTAAGACAGGAATGAAAATATCTACACTGTAGGTGTGGATACAGAAAAAATAAGCCACAAAGGGAAATCATAGAACTTATGTGTGATATAAGGGTAAAAAATAATTAACAGCACTAAGCAATGGATTCTAGGAATATTTTCTTGGATAGAGAAGGAGTAATGGTTGACAATTCAGGCAGTGGTCCCTGGGTGGGGTGGGGAAAATGAGTTGGCAGGATCTGATAGGCTATATTCTATTTCCCACCTAGTTGAGAGTTGCACAGGTATATTCATCCCATTAAACTGCACAGATGCTTGAGTACATTTGTATATTTCTCAGAAAAGATCAGAGAAAACATCTCATGAGAAACCTTGCAAGTGAAGAATCCAAGAAACATTTTGAATGTGTTAAGAAATATTAGTTTTATTTAACCAGTTTTCACAGCTGAATATTTATTCTATAAAAACTTTACAGATTGTACAGTTTATATATAGTTCAAACTACTGAACAAAAAGTAGGTCCCACAGATGCAAAAATACTGTACCAATCAATCCAGGTAAAGGCAGATTTACACACTGTACAGCTCTCCGCGTGGCCCGGGAGGGGGTCAGTTCTAAGTATAAACTTCAAAACTGTACAAAAATAAGGTTTTGATTTTATTTCATTCTTCATACATTCAATATGATTGCAAGCCCAGAAGCCTAACTTATAACAGGCGTCTGTCGTCAGGAATCAGTCCCCACTCCTGAAAGGAATGCGAGTCCCCGTCCAACACAGGCACTCTTGGACACTGAACTGTACTCAGGATGCGGTGGAGACAAAAGCAGAGACCAAAAACATTAAATGTTGAATATAAGGTAGTTCTTTTTTTTGTTTGGAAAGGAGTTTCTGTATTTAATAGTGTGCCAAAAGAATTTTAACTTATTAAATAAAATATATTCTAAGTGAACCTAAAAATTACATTTATAAACATAAAAATACTTTTTTTGGTGTAATTCAATCATATCTGCAGATAGAAAACCAATATAACAGAGTATTTCTCACCCAGCAACAGGAAGTGCTTATGTAGTTATTTTTCAAAAGGGTCAGAAGAACTATTTAAAACCCACTAAGACTAACTCATAACTTAGATATTCATACTGAAGCTATTCAGTGACTCACTAATACTGCAAAATAAGCTTTCTTGGAGAGACAGTGGTTTCTTCATGTTAACTGGGTAAGACCTAGATGTATTAGGAAAGGAGAATCAAATGACATCTCAGCATAAATCCTAAGTGCATGTTTGTATCTTTCAGCGGAACTACTTTTCCTGAAAGGCAAGTCTTACTTTTGATTTAGAATTTTCCATCTCTGAGGTATTTGTACCTCTCCCCTTGGAGACGAAGGAACCGTCTCAGGTCTTTTTGTATCTCTATTTGGGGCAGGGGGAGGTGAGGTTGGCTAATACCCCTTTAGATTCTGTGTTCGAGAAGGAAAAAAAAAAAAAAAAATAGAAATGAGGAAAACAAACATTATTCCAGACTTTTCTATCACCCAAAATGAATACAACACAATCCTTTTTTTATACAGTACTAGCCAAGGAAAACAAAAGTTAGAGCTTCCAAGAGCAGCCTAGTGCTCACCATTATACTTTTATACTTGTGAGTATATAAGTATAAAATAATGACGTTTGCACAAAGGAGCTTTGTAGTTATTTATTTGAAAGTTACAGTACTTAAAAACTCCTTGGTAATAAATAGCCTGGATGTTTCCAGCCCTGCTTCCAAGCGTGTGCTACGGGTAAACTTGTTTCAGGCTGTGAGGATGGATTGTGGCAACTGGGAGCCACTGATGTCCTGCTCAAACCAGTTCCAGTGTTGCTGGCACGCGGCCTGCCAATCAAAACTCATCGATTTTCCTCTGCAAGTACTTTAACATGGAGTCCATCCCCTGGGCCGAGCCCCAGATTTTCTTCAGCACTTCACACTCCCTCTCATTGGCCTGCTCCAACTCCATCTTCATGTTACAGCGCACGAGGGCTTTGGACTCCTCCAGCACCTGCAGACAAAAGGTGGGGAGTTAGCACGCCGTGCGTCTGTGCACGCTGGCCCTGCGGCTCCCCACATGGGGACAGCATCAAACCTGAGCTGCTACTTGTTACAAAGGTCAACAGCTGCCCCCCCCGCCCCCTGCAATACACGTCAGGACAGCTGGCCGCTATCTGTGGGTTCCACTTGTCGGTTCTACTAACACTGCACTGAAAATATTTGGAAAACCCGCTATGTCCGTACTGAGCATGCACAGACTCTTTCTGGTCTAAATAATAAAGAACGACTGCTGATGTAGTATTTACATTGCATTAGGCATTATAAGTCATCTAGAAAGAATTTAAAGTGAATTGGTGAATGTGCATAGAACACAAACACCAAGGCCTTTTTACACCATGGCCCTAAGCATGCATGGATTTTGGTATGGAGGCCTGGAAGCACTCCCCTGTGTTCATGAGGGTGACTATATTTAGATGTTGGATAATTCCCAACTTCTAAATGGCTCTTCAGCAACTGCGAGACAGATGGGTGGTTGCTCCCTGGCCCTCACTCACTGCTGGACCGAAGTACTATGGCCATGGGCAGGTGTGGAACTCTGAACTGGACATCCTGGACATGCTTAGTGAAAACTCTGAGAACACCTGGTGAGGGCATTTCTAAACAAAGTTTAACTATGAAGGCTGTTCATATGTCTGGGGAAGTTCATATAAGAGTTCCAGCAGTTCACAATCCAGCCTATCAGCTGGTAAATGTAATCTGCTAGAAGACTAACAGTGCATCTATCGAACAAAAAATCTAGGCTCACTGCGTGTGGGAGACACTAATGTGATTATATGAAATGGCTTTGCAAGTAACGAAGAATGGGATCAGTGCTGACTGTGGTGAACATTCAGTGGGCATTTAAAATTACTAAAATTCAAACTCAAGTCTACTCCTTTAATTGTGGGGGATGCTCAAAGAGGGGGCCAGGTAAACAGGTCTGGGGTGATAGCACTGCTGTAGTTTGTCAGGACTGTGCATGAAGGTGGCGAAACGTAGGGGACTTAGGACACACTGTCTAATCTGTGAGCTCTCTGCAGGAAAAGGGGTATTTTTTTGTTTTGTTCTGTCTAAGTAACAGGTAAGAGAACCAACTGACGTACAACTGGATTACACGAGGCCAGCTCCTTGATCCGAACCATGACTTCCTGGGTGAAGGTCCCTGGCCAAAACACCTGGGAGACCAGGCCTTTGCCACAGGCCTCCTGTGCGGTCAGCTTCCGCCCGCTGAGCAACATTTCATTTGCCTGAAACAAGAAGAGTTGATGTGGCGTGAAACTGTGGGGAGGAGGCAGGTGGAGAAGACCCGTCCCCCAAACCCACCCCTCAAAAATCCGAACTGAGATGGACATTTGAAAGCACCAGAATCTGCCATGTCCTCCAGTGGCCACCAAGAATAAACCTCAGCAAGGCACGACCCGTGGGGCATACTGGGAAAGAGATGCCAGATCAGAGATTTCTTAAAACAACCATGGGGCTAAGCCACAGTAAGGTCAGGTAGTTCACAACTACGGGTCTGAGCCAGGCGTGGAGGCGTGGGTTTTCCACACCCGAGGCAGCCAGGGGTGCCTGGACACACATAGCCAATGTTTTGGTGGCAGTGTGTGCTGCTGGGGGAAACTCTGGAGGCCACACTGTCACCTGGATATTAAAATGTGAAATTATCCAGGCAGGACCTGAGTGTGTCCAAAATTACCGTCGTCTGTTTAAGAGGGCTAACATGGACAAACATTGGCTTTTGTTTAAAAAAACTACATGTGTGTATCTGAAATTGGTTTGTTCTGGATTCTAGGTCACTTTTTAGGCGTCTCTACACTGTGTACAGGCTGGCTCACATTGGGACAGGTTAAGAAGGGGAGTAAACACCTGACAAGCTCCAGAGTGGCCTAAAGTGACAATTTCCTGCCTGTGCTCTCTCTTGCAGGGCTGACCTTCATGAGGATCCCTACCCCCCAGTTCCATGGTTTTGAAGATCTGATCATGAGTGAAGTCATCACAGAAAGGCCTCCAGCTACCGAGTGCATCCCTCGGGGGACAGTGCCTGTCCATTGCAGGTGAAAGCCACGTGCACAGCCCCTGGTGGCTGGTTCACCCCTTCAACAGAGGCAGATCAGGTAAGAGGGGTGGGGCACAGGCTCCTCACAATATCAGTTTGCAAGGTTCTTAATCATCTCCTCGAATGCAGCCTGTTCTTTAGGCCCAGTCTTGGGACAGAGTTTGAATGTGTGAAGAGTCTGGAATGTTCTGCTCAACCCCCAGGCTGAATGAACAGCCCCTTATAATTTGAAGTATGGTCCATAAATAAACAGTGGAGCCAGAAATCTGACAGCGATCTTACTGCTGGCTGTGAAGACAACTTTTCTAAAGCTGCCTCACTCCAATGCAGTGAGGAAGGAAGGAAGAATGGGGCCCCTGTGGCAGGCTCCGTGAAACACTCCAGGGTGACTGAACGTTCCTTTCCTAGATTCTGCCTCTTGCGTGTCACCATACAGTGAGGACAACACCACCACTCAATCCCTTTGGTCAGGGAGGAAGTGTGTTCTCAAGACCAACCTGAACCACAGAGCCCGCTAGGCCTGCTACCCAGCGACCCGCCTGGCCGGGGAGCAGTGGAGTGACAGTTGGCGTCAGCGTTTCTCCTCCAGCCTTTCCCTGCTGCTTTCTGCCCCTTCAGGTCAATGGGCAGCCTAACCACTGCTGTCTTCCCTGTTATCTCTTTTCCTGATTCTCTGGACCTGAGCCTGCCAATCAGAAGTGCCCTTCCCTCTAGCCAGCAAACTGTCCTGGTGGTCTGTCTTCCTCCTCTGAGCCTGGCTGGCTCTGCACCGTCTTTTCCTACACATCCATTCTCTAGTCTGGATGTGTAAGACCACAAAGGGTATTTCTGAATTTACCCAAGAGTATCAATGTTGGGATGGACCCAGGTTGTTTATGCTTCCCATTTACACACGGGTCAAGGATTGCTTTAGTCATTAAACCAACCAACCAACCACTGAGAAAAAACGGTCATTGGCCAGATGTGCAGGATTAAACAGATTCCATCTGAATCAGTGCAAACCACGCCCCTCCCCACAATTTTCTAATCTTAAAATGGGAGCTTTTAAACTTCTACCCAAATAACAGACTTGCAAAGACGTGGTTTCTGGGAAATTCACTAGCTGCAGACTGAACACGAGACCACATGTAGAGAACCCATGAAAACACCTGATGTGATCAAAATTATCTAAGTATTTTTACATTTATTATATGACTGTCTAAGCCTATGAGGAATGCTGGCGGAAAGTGAAATAGAGACCTCAAGCCAAAAAGATGATAGGAAGAGGTGCAGAGGGAATGGTGATGGGGCCAGGTTCAAGCTGGTGGGCGCTGTGGCCAGGGTCCTGCCACCTACTCCTTGGGTCACCATCTCTCAACTCCCCAGGCAGGCAGCTCTTGCTGGTGAACTCAGGAAGGACGTGGGCCACTGACGAGGCACTTCTCCAGCCAAACGCCCTGTGAGGACCCAGTGGTTCCAGCTCATGAGTGGGGCCTGTGTTTGGGGACCGGGTCATTCTTTGTGTTCTCCTCAGTGGAGACTCTGTGCCAGTCACAATACCTGAACACTCCCCGAGCATGTAGGCTCGTGGGGTGGGGGGGCTGACGCAGGCCCATGACTTTGCAGTGTCTGGAGTACAGGAGACACTCCATGAGAGACACTCCAAGAGTGTCTCCTGGGGACAGCTAACTGCCATGGCCGCGGCTGCACCTGTGGCTACACTGTCTCCCCCTACATGGAGGAGGGCTCTCACAGCTTGTTCCATGATCATGTGATCCCTGCTTCTCCTCAGTCTTGCTTCAGGCTGTTGAAAGTTCAGATACACCAAAAGTTCAAAAAAGGAAATGCATCATTTCAACAAGAGCTACCACAATATGTGTCACCTCAACAGCATTTATTTGTTTTTTGCAGAGGTCACAGGTTCAAATACTCTGCTTGAATGTGACAGATCCGCAGGTGTGAAGTGTAGCATCCTCCCCCTTGCTCAGAGCAGCGTCTCTCTGGGCTCTGGAGTCTTTGGGGATGGTAAAACTTGGGTGTGGGGGCTGCCCTGTGTGTTGGAGGAGCTCTCCTGGCCTCTACTGACTAGCATCACCTCAGTTGGGACAACCAAAAAACATTTAGAGACAGACATTGCCCCACACCTTCTGGGGTGGGGTGAAGTTGCCCCAGGTGAGCGTAGCGCACGTGCACGTATCAGTTTGTCAAGACCTGTCCAGTGGGGAAAACAACCGGCCAAGATTTGCAACAGGGTGACCAACCTCAAGCCACATACAAATCTTCCTAAGCACGGTGAATGCCAGGACCTCCATTGCTGACCAGCATTTGGCCCAAGGGCTCTATTTCCAAGGTGCCTCTGCCCAAAAGGTGCCTGATGCAAGTTTGCCTACTGTTTTCTCCAGATCTGCCCTTCCTGTGCACCTGCACTTTCACAAATACGCTTAGGTCCTACAGCGGGAGGAAACGAGTCCCCAGGCTTCAAACTCTGGAGAAAAACTCAAAATGAGCTTATTGGCATGATATTATTGTGGAAAGGATTCTTCACTGCCCGAATTGTTAGTAAATCACCTATTCACAGTAATAAATCACACTTAACTTAGAGAAATTTTACTGATGATGACTTGAACCTGCGATCAGGTGGTGTCGAGTGGGCGCAGCTGATGATACGGACAAGACGGACAACACAGACAGGACCCGTGTCTTCATGCGGGACGTATGGAGCCTCACCTGGGGGTACACACATATGCCCCAGCCCAGGAAATGCTGGCTGCCCAGCTGCTGCGAGAAGGTCAGCAGGCAACTGAGAACTTCTCAGGTGGTCTCACCCATGGACTGGCCCTTCCTGGGCTGCTACTGTACCCAAATGACCAGTGTGGTGAGGGTACCTGGAGTAACATGAGGCCATGAAGGCTCTGGAGCTTCTGAGGCTGGGCAAGGCTTTGCCAGGGCTGCACCCAGCTTTGCCCTCTGCCCAACCCTGCTTCCTCCTGCCCTTTCATGGATGATGCCATCGAACTCACCAAATCCTGCTTGTAAAACTCCACCTTAGTTTCCAGAGAAGTGAACCTGTGACAGGTGAGAGTAGAATGAATGCAGCAGAGGGATTTGGGGGCTGGACTGCTTCCCTGCTGGCTGGCAAGGAGCACTGCCTCCTGGGACAGGCAGAGTACCAATGGCAGCCATACGGGGGCCATCCACATGTTCATATGAACTGTCTGTCATTGTGAATGCAAAGAGTGGGGCTCCAGGGCAGCAAGACAGCAGACAGCTGAGAGCCAGCCAGCCCTGCCCCAGGGCTTGCCAGCCAGAGTGGCCAAGCTCCACGTGAGTCAACCACCCAGGGCAGGTCTGTTAGACCATGAGAGGAAGGAAGGCCAGGGACCACGCAACTTGACATGTGGACCTCTGAGTGGATGTCCTCAAAACCCTGAGCCTGAGTTTTCTGACCCTGCGTATCTACAGAATGGTCCAGCTGACCCCACTAAGGACATTGCTGTCCTATTTGAAGGCAAAGGGGGTGTTCACCCTCTCACGACAATATTGAGACCTGTCCTACCTAAGACAAACAGAGACCCCTCTGACCTATCCCATCTTCTCTCTGGTGCCAGGCCTGTAACTCCTCTTCCTGAGGGTAATCACAGAGCCAGCCAGAAGGTACTGATGGGGGATGTGGGAAGACTTGTGGGACTCATTCTAAGGGCACTTGGCCCAGGGCATGACTGCAAAGACGGACAGGAGAGGTCAATGGTGTGACATCACCCTTGGATGGTTCCAAGAGTGGGGCTCATTCTGAGTAGAGCAGGAGGGCCAGGATGGCTGTGGCTGACAGTGGAAGGGGTGGGACAAGATGTCATATGGAGCCCCTGCTAAGTGCCAGAGGGAGGATCACAGAATAGCCCTCAATGTCCTGGAGGAAGGATGTGCCTGGAGTGCTGGCTGGGTCTCACTAGAGTACATGGCCATGGGACACCAAATGGACACATGCCAGAAACATCCACCATAAGCTGAGTTCCATCAGACCCACAAGTGTGAGGTCAGGCAGGGCTGGTGGCTGACGCACGAGCAGGCACCCACCTCTGCTGCACAGGCGTCCTGCCTTAGCCCACTCCCATGGCCACATGGGGGTTCCCTGTGACTATGCACGGTCAGTGTGTGGGCGTGCAAGCCAAAACACTGGGGGACAGCAACTTCACAGGCGCCGTACCTAGTAGTGGATATAAAGAACCTCTGTGAGGAAATGCTACCAAATGGGGTGCACCTGGGCACCCATATGGTGCAGCAGAAGGGATCAAGTTTAGAACACAGACGGGGCGGGTGGCCTGGACGGCCTGTCAGGAGTCTAGTCTTGATAGCAACCTCCGCAGGGTGGACCTGACAGCCTTATGAACTGAGTGCTCTTGTTTGAGGGATGGAGTTTCACAGCATGGGCTCTGGCTCGCCAAGGTGATTTAGCTACTGCTGCTTCAAAGTCTGGCCTGCACAGCCTTGTTCAGAGACGTGCAGCCAGTTGGCAGCTGGGGGCAAGCTGATTAATCCAATGGGAATGTCCTACCTGCCTCCCCCAGTGCTGCCTGTTAACAGCAGGACCTCAGGTAACACGTCTGAGGCTTATGGAGGGTTTAGTCCACCGGCACAGGACCACAGAGCATTATGCCTGACCAGAACACCCTCCTTGTAGTGGAGGACTCAGGAGGCCTGAGGCCAGCAGAGCACCAAGGCAGCAGTGTGCTCCCGGAGCATGGGCACCATCTTCTGATTTGTGGTACACACAATGTACCCAACACCTTCTATAAGTTGTGACCCCAGCAGGAAGGATGCAGAGCCTGGGGCAAAGTAAAGCAGGACATTCTAGGTCCTGCCCCGCCTAATGGTATCACTCTGGCTCAAGCAGTGCAAGATGTCCAGGCCTTGTGCCCCTTAGGGATGAGGGTCCATCAGCAGAGTGGCCACTGAGGCCAGCAGAAGGTGGTGAGGGCACATCTAGCTGAGAAGCAGGAAAGCTGAGGCCAGAGTAGCAATGGGTCTGCTGCTTGTTCACTAAGCTTCTTCCTCCTCACATTTTTTGGGGAAAAAAAAATTCTACTTTTGGAATACACTCAGGCTTACGGAAACATTATTGAAATGTTTTAAGAGTTCCCATCAGCCTGTCCCCCAGCCCTCCCTACGTTAACATGCTACATGCCACCTTAGGATGAGTGAACCCAGAACATCACCCTGACACCACACAACTCAGTCAACTGCAAACCCTGCACCAGTCCTGCCAGTTTCCTCACTCGTGCCCTTTCTCTGACCTGGGATCCCGGTACTGCTTTGAGCTGTCACATCCCCTGTCCTCCTGTCTACAATGGCTCACAAGTCTCAGTGTCTCCTATGCCCTTGACACTTCTCAGGAGCACTGCTCAGGATCTGCAGACTGCCCCGGGGTCTGGGTTTGTCTGAGGATTTTCTGGTGACTAGACTGAACAACACACTTTGGTAAGAGTTGTGCCACCTTGGGTGTCATATTGGGGTGCACTGAGGTCCTCAGGCCTTATTCCTGGTGAACTCTGACCACTCAGTAAAGCGGCCTGCCAGTCTCTCCTCTGTAAAGCTGTTCTTTTCAAGGCACATAATGAGAGGATGCAAATATCCTTTCCTTCTTCAAGCTCTCATCCACTCATTTTAATAATTGCAGGGGGTTCTCGTCTGAAACAGTTATTACTGTCATTTCCTCCTCTAAGACTGCCCTGGGAAGAGGGGACCCTGGACCCCAGGGCATGAAGAGGTAGATCCCAGCAGCACCATGCTGCTATGAGCCCCTCCAAGGCAGGTCCTGCCTCAGCTGGGGGTGAAGCTGTCGGCTGACAATCACTGGATTCTTGGGGATTCCCTCTGCTGCACAGCACCTCATTCATGGGCACAACCCTCTTCCCAAGCATCCCCCACATGATGAGGATGGACACAAAGGAGCAGCCCAGCAGGTGTAGCACCTGGGCTCCAGAGATCCGGTGTGCAGAGCTTGCAGTCCCGTTTTCTCCCTGTCTCTCCCACAGGTGCCCACAGGTTGCCCCCAACCCACCTTGGCATCAGCCTCTGGGGAAACACACCATTGACACCGCCTCTTGCCCATTTCAAGGACCAAGGAAGGAGGTGTCACTGTGTTTCTGCTCGAGGAATCTAAAGCTACCAAAGACACACTATGATGGATTTGTTTACACAGTTAAAAAAATGAAACCAAAATTATATGGGGGGAAACCTCTCCTTAATTCTTTAAAACTTTGCTTCCTCATTGCTTTCTCTTGCAAGTGCAAAGTTTTAGGTAATTAGGTAAAGAAGTTTTTGGTTGCAAACTTATCTGGCTCACAACTGGGGAATTATCAGTGGTTATCAGTGTTGGTTTTGCAATGTTGTAGGCTTCTGTATGAATAGGGTCCTTTTCTAGGGAAGGATGCAAAACAGTATCATAATGTCCCATGAACCAAAATCTCAATTATGAGTGTATTTGATGGAAAGTTCCCACAGAATGACACATTGTATTTTGAGAAAAACAACAACCACACTAGATTTCTTCAGGACATTTTCTAGAATGATCTTTTTTTTTTTTTTTTAAAGGTACTCACAGATGCTCCTCCCATAATCTTGGGAAACATAACGGTAGAACAGCCATCTGGACTCTGTCCGAAGGTAGTATAGGGTGTTTGAAACCAAGCCTTTTCGTTAGCCCAAACCACATCACAAAGAGGCAATATGGATGCTCCTAGTCCAATGGCTGGGCCATTTACTGCTACAATAATAGGCTTCTTAAACTGAATGAAAGTATTCACGAAGTTTCTAAAATGAAAAATAAATGGGGAATTACTCAAAACATTGCATATTTGAGCAGATGAAAAAAAAAATCTACTATGGAACCCAATTTTTACCAAGATGTAAACTCTGGAAATCACTACGAGCTGAGATTTGTTTAAGGCCCTCTCCCAGGAGTTGTGGATGGCGGATTTATTTACTGCGTGTTGTAAAGACTTAGAGAAAGCCAGGACACAACGTGGGGGGCAGCTCATTAGTTATCTGGGAACAGCAGATACATCCTGAACTTGGACTGAACTAGACTGAATGACCTGGGGCACGTGGAAACAAACTGGCGTAGGACATGAGACCAGCAGACAAGAACCGCAGGTCCACAAGGCACACGCCTGCACCCTCTTCTGAACTGTTAGCAGATTCTACTGTGGCAGCAGCTCAGAGGACAGCAAGACAAAGAGTGGGGTGGCCTCTGCAAAGCATGCAGATTTTATTAAACAGAGCCAATACTGCTTTAGGACCCGGATGGAAAAGTAAGCTGCTTTTCAATTTGGGGAGGTTTGTGTGGGACCACACTGGGAATGGGCATTTGCCTCCCAATCCCAGAGGCTATGCTCACAGCTTGTTTCTTATTATGATTTAACACACTGGAGAAAGGGGAAACACACACCAAAATGAATACAAGATAATCCCTTCTAGGCAGTCTAAGTTCTAGATCAGAAACAATAAAGAAAGCTTTCACACTGGTTTGATTCTAAACCTGAAGTCCCTGTTAGAACTGAAAATAGCCATCCAATGCTCTCTGTAATCCAGCAGTTTAAAAAGCTGGAGTGATCTGTTCAGATTTCTGAAAATCATACTCAGCATACTTGGACAGTGCTCCCATCCCCAATACTGGCAGGATGGGCAGTATTTGTTCTTTGGGGGTAGGTTGGGGAGGTGAGGAGGGTGAACATGTGCAGGAGTATGTGTGAAGAACACGGCAAGGAGGGGCTACAGAGCTGAGCAGCTTGTTAAGCTCCAGTCAGTGCAAGACCCCTGAGGTTCGTGGGATCTTTGCATTGAACAAGAATTCATTCATTCAAATGAATAGCTGCACTAAGACTTTCTAAGTGACAAGGCCTGAGGCATTGTTAGAAAGATCACACTGGGTCTAATGAAACAGAGTCGGACAACCTCTTAGCCAAGCTCTTGAAATGAGCCTGGGGAGTCTATGCAAAGCTACTTCAGTTGTGTTGCTGTTTGAGGTTTTTGGGTCAGTGACACCAGATGGAAAGACATTTCTACCCTCAGTTACTGATGCCTCTTTGAAAGAGCTGCTGACTTGTCTCCATGATATGGAGCAGATGCTCACAAAATATGTCTCCTCCGGTGCCTGGAACAGCTCCACTTGCAAGCTCAGGTGGAGAAGAACATGCCCCAGTGCTGACATCTGGAAACCACCAGGGTTGGTAGTGACATGAAAAGCACCATCCAAACCAGGACCATAATAAAATGTGTTCATAGAGAAATAGAAAGAGGAACTAACTACTTCATAAAATACTGCTATCCCCTCATATTAGATGTCTATATAGAATAAATTTTTAAAACCTGCTTCTAAGGAGATGAAGAAAAATCAGAACTGGGATTTTAGCAGCCTGCTGAAATTTTTGCAACTGAAATTTTATTTTGATTTTTGCCTGGAACAACAAATTCAACTGAAACTGAAGCTCTTTTTAGGAGGGGTCTGAATTCACCTGCACACTCTAGAGCAAAGATTTTCTCTTCTCAGAGGGAACTGGCCATTTTGATGTGTGAGCTCCACAATGCCAGAAAAAAAACATGGACTACAGAGAAATCTGTTTTGTTAAAAAATAAAAACGAAAAATCTCTCTAGAAATGCTGTGTCTAGAAGAAACTTCTTAGAGCCACAAAGGACTTGGCCTTGCGAGCTACAAATCCCAAGGTATGGGGAGTGGGGTCAGACCTCAGGCCTGGGCAGGACCTCATCAGCCCGCATCAAGGGAGACCACCACGGGTGCTGGGTGTCAAGCAAGTGTACCCACAACTAAAACAAAACAAACCAATGGCCAAATGTGCAAAATGCAACATGACTGAAATTCCACGTTTCCTTTTAATTATTTGTGAACTGAGTTAAAGGCTATGCTGGGGATGGCAGGGAAGGAAAAGAGATGCCATAAAATTAGTTAAAAAAAAAATATAATTAGGCAAAATTCTTCCTGGAAGAACATTTACCAATGCACAGACATCAAAAAGTGAGATAATCACCTAAGGTAAGAGACTAGAAATTGTTTGGGGAAAAGAGGCTGAGAGGGCTTCCTGGCCAGTCCCTGCCCTTTCTCAGCTGAGCTATCATCCTGAGGGCCCGGAACTGGAAGGACTGAATGGGGAAGAGGTCAAGGTCAGGGCGGTCTTGTCCCCTAATCTGGAGCCTGCTTGGACAGGGCCCCTCTTCCTGGGTGCTCGCTTTAATGGGAAGATGCCTGGCTTCTGGGGAGAGAAGGCTCCTTCCTCGCCCGGCACACCGGAAATCAAGCTCCCAATCCTGCAGACTTCAAAAGCCTATACATAAACTGATTTCTGGTAATTTTGTGTTTATCACTAATGTGCTGGACATTTTATTACAATGAATCTGCAAACTGGTTATCTCCAGCAATTCTGATAACAAAATTAGCTACCTGGCAACCTAACGTTTAGTCCAATCTTCTTTTCCACTTCTGTAGGCATTGCTACGATGAGCTCCTTTGAAAGTTGTAAGGAATTTGAGACAAGATACCACAGAAACAACAAACAACAATATATATATATATATATACACACACACACACACAGAGTTTTTGTGATTAAGCCAATTTTACTCATATAAAAATTAATTTAAATGCAAATGAGCAAGAGAAAGGTTAAGTGAATCTGGTGTAACTAATTATTTTTCTGATCCTGCCAGAGTATATTAAGAAAAATTCACATGGACAAAAATATATTGACTTAGAGGGAAAACAAGTGGGTCTCCTGGAAGTAGGCTCTGGCTTTCTTGCAGAACCCCAATTCAGGAGGAGAGCAGAAGGGAGTGTGTGTGTGTGGCGGGGGGGGGGGGGGGGGGGGGTTGGGAGAAGAAATGGGAGGGGGGGCTCATGACATTAAACATTAAACATTTAAAGTCACCTAAAGTCTAAGAAATGAGATCTCTAGATCTGTCTGGACCTGTCTTTGCTTTACCAGTCCCAATGTCACAAGGTATGGCCTCTGCCAAGGGCAGCGCCATACTCGAGGAAGCAGCAGGCTCAACTGTGGAGACTCACTGGGCTCAGGGCAGAGCCACACCGGACAGCGTCCCCACGGCTCGGGAGGCATTGGAGGACAAACCCTATTTTCTCATTTCGGCAGAGCCGCCCAACAGCACTGCACTATGGGTGAATTCAGTGTGATGTCACAAAGAATAAAGACATCACGTGGGGCATAACGAAACCTGAATTCCCATGATTCACCCTGGATGGATGTGGCAGCAGTGAGGAGGTTCTGGAGCTGTGTCGGGGGATCATGCACATAGATCAAGCAGTTCAATCCAAACTGAGTGAGAAGAGGGTGCATTAAGTACTACACTGTAAATTTAAAATTATTTAGGAGACCAAAAATAATACTTAATAATCAAATTACAAAATTTCAAGCTATTTCTGAAAAAAACAAATAAAAAAACCCCAAACTATCATGGACAATGTTCAAAAGATTAAGGAACAAAATAACCTCCTAAATTCAGGTGTATAAATATATCGATTAGAAAATTATTAACCATATCATGAAAGGTCAAGATAATACCCTGTAACCAGGAGGCCTGGGGTTCCAGCAATCTCTCTGGGCTGTCCGGGCAGTGCCCATGGAAAGCCCCTTGGGGGATCTGGTAAAGAGACGCCAGACCCACAAGAACTGAATGGTTTAGGGGAGCAGAAAGCTCAGTACCACAGAGGCAGTGCTCGAGCCTCAGCCTGTCGAAGCCCAGTAACTATCAAAGACTCAAATTCAACTCTGAATATCTGGTGCTTTGGAGGAAATCCAATCTACTTTACTGCCATTTGGCAAGTCTGCCTCTCTTATCTTTTTTATTCTTCTATAAATTAAAAAGGCAAACATGAGGGTTCTTAGGGGGTCACATAGACAGATATCCTTTTAGGCAGGAGAGTAAGAAATACAAGCCGGGCGCAGTGGCGCACGCCTGTAATCCCAGCACTTGGGAGGCTGAGGCAGGAGGATCGCGAGTTCAAAGCCAGCCTCAGCGACTTAGCAAGGCCCTAAGCAACTCAGTGAGACCCTGTCTCTAAATAAAATGCAAAAAAGGGCTGGGGATGTGGCTCAGTGGCCCCTGGGTTTAATCCCCAGTACCAAAAAAAAAAAAAAGAAATACAAGTCTCCCTGGTTGGTAAATGGTTTCATTCACTTCAAATAAAATCCACCTCTGAAAAATTGGATACTTTCAATTATACATATTGCTTAGTATGATAAATGAGAGGATGTGCATATAGCAGCATTGAGTGGTTCTAGGGAAAGTTTTTGTACCGCTATGAAATAGTAGTGGAAAATCTAACTACACAGGAAATGGAAATATCTCAAAGTCCTATTGTCACAGAAGAAAAATGAGCTGCAAAAAGCAACACACGTTGTAACTCATGTATTTAACAGAAATAAAACAAATTTGTATTGTGTGTTAAGAGTAAGCAATTAAAAATGCTTAAGTCAAGAACACTACTGTACATCAGTTAACAACAATGTACTGTATACCTGAAAATTGCAAAAGTAGATTCAAGTGCTTTCACCACGAGAATGAGTACATAAGACGATGCATGTGTTAACTAATTTGATTTAGCCATTCCACAACGTGGACATACACAAAACATTATGCTGTACGCTGTATTTGCAATTTTTACCTGTCAATTAAAAAATGAATTCTAAAAAATAAGAACTTGTTCAGTGAGAGATTATAGAAGACAACTAACAGTGGGATGCAGTGAGAGGGGGAGTTTCACTCTGTACTCTGCTATCCAGTTCTCTGTGTAGCTGGAACTTAGAATGAACGAGAGCAAGAGTGCAGTGCTGGCACCAACAGAACTCCTCACGCTGCAGTGAGGAGCCCAGCAGGTTGGGGGAGAGTCTAGCAAACGGTCACTGTTATTATTGGAACTGAGGGAATTCATCTTTATTTATGGACTGAGGACAACAAATGATGGAAAGCCCGCTGACATGATCGTGGAATCCTCTCACCACTGGAACCTTCCCGAATACTCTGGCTGTGAGCCAGCCTTGAAATTGGTTACTAGCCCAAGGTGAGCAGTCGTTTTTGCCAGGCCCACAGAAGAGACAGGTGACTTAATAATTCTGCTGCTAGTGCCTCCCAGAGGTAAAAAGCCATAGGCTTTATCCCCAAGGCTTGCCCGGGCCTGTTCTCTCAAAGACCGCACACTAAACACAGAACACCCAGCCAACGTTCACAACACACCATTTCTGCATACCTGATCGCTTCCGCCATTTTAGTGCTTTCTCTTTTCCTGTCGTCTGTGAGACGCCGTATAAAATAAATAAAGTCAAGACCGCAACAGAAGACGCTGCCCACCGCACTGAGCAGCACCAGCTTGCTGTCGTCGGCAGCGGCTGTGTTCAGAGCACTCTGGACTTCTCTCATCACCTGAAAGTCACCACAAGTTCAAGTGGTAAAGAGTATTTTGGGTACAGAATCCTGCAGCATTTTACTATCAGATGGTCTAAGGAAGATGCATTTCCAGCCTTACGGAGTTTGCTGCTAAATAATGTGAGACTAAATAATCTCACATCTTTTATTTCTGTAACTAGCGACTGGGATGCTGGGGATGGAGAATAAATATGACTATATAGGTAATTATAAACAGAGCATATGTAAGTAGAAAGACGTGGATCTACATCGCCTTCATATTCTACAGCCACTGTGGCTTCTCAGAAGATAAAGCAAGTCACACAGGGTATCCAACGGGTACTTCTACAGTTTAGACAGCAGGTGGCATATTCAACCAGTTCAAAGGAACAAGTTCTGTTCTGTTTCTTGGTCGTTTTTTACATCAGCCTCCCGCCTAACACACTTGGGACAGAAACCTCAACGGTTTGGTGCAGAAGCGCATTAAGTACAAGCACTCAGCATGGGAGGGAATCTCAGAATGGCATAAACTCATCTAAAACGATCTCTCTGAAGCATTTAAAAATAACCAGTGAGGGGACGCTGTGGTCTAAAAACGTAGAGGCCTGGACTGGTTTTTGTTAAGTGACCCTGGCCAGACACATAAACTTCCTGTAGTCTGGATTTCTTGAGTGGAAACAACTTGCCCAAGCTGCTCACAAGTGCAAAACAAGCAACCACCAGAACGTAAAGCTTCGGTGCAGTACTCAGCAAGAGCCAACACTCCCCATCCTGGATACCTTGCAGAATTAGCTTTTGAACCCCAGCCTCCCAGCGTCTTTGGAAGCTGACTTTCTAGGTACATGGACAATGAACCTGTGAAGATCCTGTGGCTGTGCTCTGCTGCACTGCTGAAGAGTTGGTGCACACTAGGATGTTCACACAGTCCTCCCAGGAGCTGGGACCCAGGGCATTTGAATCTTGTTTGAACAACAAAGAGCCTGTTAAGAGTCTGATGACAGCTAAGGCAAAGCATGCACACGAACATTCCCCTGGTGGCTTCACGTCCTGCAGATAAAGAGCTCCTGACTCCAAAGGGGAGAGAGGACAAGGGTGCAGCTACCACCTCCCCTTCTGGAGCCACGGTTTGCACAGAGCTCACATGCCCAGGAAAATGGAGTGGACGCTTGGCACAGGCCCCTGTGTCACTGCCGCCAGAAGTGTGATGAGGAGCAAACTGCCAAAGTCACATCTGCTTCCTACCTTCTGGTGGGCATCGCAAGAAGGCCCAGAAGGAGGTCAGAAAGAGCACAGAGAAGAGCGCCAACTCAGCAAAGCAGGCCGGGAAAACAGGGGCGTGGAGAAGCATGAAGCACAAACTGTCGCAAGGAGTCTCACCTCTGGATTGAGTGAGTTATTCTCTGATGATTTTGTGGATAACAAGATGTGGGTGAAGCCATCCTGCTTCCTGACGACAATATCTCTGTATCTGTAGGCACTCTCTGTTTGCCTCACACTGAAACGCAAGCGCTTGTCAAAAGGCTGGTCTCTTCTGTCGTCAATAAATTTCCTTTTCCCAGCTGTCACTCCTGTAACAGACGTCTGTATGTTGGTTGTTCCATTGGCTGTTAGCGCATCCATGAACGGAGAGGTACCTGCCAAGAGTGTGAGATCACAGTGGTCTGTGATGTCCTACCACCAGTTCACTCCCGCTGTCAACTCTGAGCTAGATTACAGCTCATGCCAACCCAGCCTTCACACAAGTGCAAGAATGTCTGCTTGTAAGGTATTTGTTTCCTTCAAACAAGGAAACCACCTACTTGCTTATCTGGCCTATAGGATAAATAAAGGATAAAAGATGGAGAGGTACTTACTGAAAGGAAGCTACAAACTTTGAGACTTTTGAAGAAAGGAATTAAAAGAGAATGGGTTGCCTGGAGAGTACCTATTCTAGGTTTGAGAAGTCTAATAGAAAAAGGAAACTAATTCAAGAAAATAAGAGTTAAGGCTGTCTGCCCTCTAGCCAAAAACTCCATTTTCTGAATGTAACAGGTCTAGGGATCAGAGTGGTGACCGCCATTTCCGACCACCTCTACCCGAGGGACACTGGATATTCAGGAGTTCTTCCTTATGCTGCCTGAGAAGGTGACAATTCAAAGGTCATCTACTGGTCCCAGTTCTACTTTTCAAACAGTCCTTTAAGTAAATTAAGATGACTTCCCTCTTTTCCACCACATAAAATATTCCACCAATGTTCCCTCATGTGTCATGGCTTATCTGTCAACTGGACACTGCTCTTCAATCAGCCTTAAGATAGTCTCCTGGACTTAACATTTTTTTCTTTTAATCCCCCTACCCCCCAGGGCTGGGAATGAAAGCCAGGGTCTCAGGCATGCTAGCTAGGTAAGTGTCCTACCACATCCTCAATCTCCAACACTTTTTTTTTTTTTTAAACAGTGCTTGGGATTAAACCAGGGGCCTTGCACATGCTAGGCAAGTGCTCTGCCACTGAGCCACATCCCCAGTCCCACCACTTTTATTTATAATAAAACTTAAGGGTTTCATTTAAGACTTTATACTACAGTTACCAAGAAGTCAAATAATCTCCCTCATAAAACTTGACTTTCATTTAACTGGTGAAATAACAATACCATTTTAATCTTTGGAATTAAAAAAAATCTTTGATCCTCTGAAAAATTTAAAGAGGTTATAATACATGCATGTGCTTTAAGAATCTGAAAATATAAAAATACATGGCTAAAGGGCCCCGCCTGTACCCACTATTGGCCTCGGGCCACTGTGCCCCAGGTAGCCCTCAGGGCTGGCTTCTCAGGTGTCCTGTCAATGTCCCTGTCTATGTACAAGGAAATATGAATACATATTTCTCCTTTTTCCCCTTTTTAAAATGGCAGTACACTAAACAGTCTTTTGTTCTATTTTATTATCTACATTACAGTTTATTTTCTCAGACCGCACAGTAGTCCACTGTACAGATGTGCCAGAATTCATTTTTGTAATTCACACTGGAATAAATGCTAATATTCAACGATCTTTGAAAATATTGTAAACAATGCTGCAATGCATACCCTTGGCCCATATCATTCTGATGCGGGCAAATCTATAGGGCAAGCTCTTAATGAATGTGCCACCTGAAGAGCTTCTAACTGAAAGAGCATTTGATATGATGCTACCTGTCAGGCAGGATGCTTCCAAGTCCTTCTGAGGAACTTGGGGGAGATCCTCTCTTTAAACCTTTCTTCTCTTCTACCAGATCCTCTGCCGTCTGTGTTTAAAAATGCTTCCCAGTGTCGTCTGCCCACAAACCCTCCCTTATCCCTCTACTTGGCACTGTCCTTCATTCTTGCACCCATCGCAGCCTCACCTGGTCTACACCTGCTGTCTCCACCTCTCCCTCTATCCATTCCTTGACCCACTTTCAATTGCAAGGTAGAATCAAGTAGCCAAATAACTTCTGAGTACAGAGAAATGGACCACAGATGGTTCCAAACACTTGGTATTATCCAGGGTGAGTCTTCAGGTGAGGAGGCTGCAGAGCCCAGCGGGGGTGGGGAAGTCAGGGGTGGAGATAGGGAGGTGGAAACTGGTGCCCAGGGCCAGCGGCAGAACTGACAGGCAGTACTGCAGAGGGAAGAGCAAGTGTGTGGGGACTGAGCCAGCTCAGAGCCAGCTGGGGACAGCCACACCAGAGCTGAAGACCATGGAGAAGCGGGAGGGGACCACCAAGGCAATGAGTGTCCAAAGAGGTGGCGAAGGGAGGGGAGGTCTTGGGGGGGAGATTAGAGGCCAAGGTGTTCCATTAGGGCACGTGGTACAGAATCCAGACTATAGGATACAATGCAGGACAGACAAAATGTTAAATAAAACCATAAATGTTCAAATGAACAATATGCTAGAATACTGGCTTAGGGAAAATTAAACACACTGAGGGCAGGAGGACACTGACACTTAAGAGATGGTGACAACAGGGACTTCTGTGGTCTAAAATGAAGATCACAGGAACAATCAGGCACAGATGGTGAAGGCCACGTAACCTGGCGAGGGAGGGATGTGACAAGGGACATGTGGAGATAGGCTGGGACTCTGGCCTTCTCAGGAAGAGGGCTTCTTACAGACAACACCTGATGGTGTGCCGGGTCGTTAGAGTTCCTTAATTGAATTGAACTTTAATTAATGCTATTTCTTTTTTTTTACTTATTGATCCATTGTACACAAATGGAGTACAGCTATTGTTTCACTGGTTGTACACAAAGTAGAGTCACACCATCTGTGCGTTCATGCATGTACACAGGGCAATGGTATCTGTCACACATTCTGTTATTATTTTTACCCCCCCACCTCGACCCCACCCCTCCCTTCCCTCTAGGCTATCTATCTTTCCTCCATTCTTGCCACCCTAATTAATGCTATTTCAAAGCACAAAAAATTGGTCCTGCCAACACAGGGCGAAGCACTGTTGCCATGGTCTAAACGTTAACCCTCCCCATCCATACAATGAAACCCCCATCTCCATGGTAAGGAAGTGGATGGAGCCTTCGGGAGGTGATCAGGTCACAAGGGTGCAGCCTCATGAGTGGGGTGAGTGACCTTATAAAAGAGGCCTGAGAGAGAACCCTGTCCCTTCTGCCATGTAAGGACTCAGCTACAAGGGTCATTTAGGGACCGGGAAGCCTCCACCAGATACCACGCCTGGCAGCGCCAGACTCTGGAACTGTGAGAGGTGAATTCCACCTGGCCTGTGGCATTTTGCTACAGCAGCCTGAATGGACCAGACCCTGCTGAGTGCTGTGGCTGCCCTCCACAGGACATCGCCTGCTGGCTTTGGGTCGACCCAGCCACCCCTGAACTGTTCTTCCTTTCACACCATCTTTCCTCCTCTGTTGGAAAGTTTCATTCCTTAAACTCTCCCAGCAATTTTCCTGGTGGCTCCCTTCCACAGAAGCAGGATTTCTAGGACATGAGGTCCACACAGCCATTACACGTGAGCCTCAGAAAAAGCCCAACGTTTTCTCTGAGGCAGTAGTTCCTAGGGAGCCTTCTGTGGTTCTGCAAATTTAGAAATGGATTCATTTTGGCTCATGCTGTCCAAGACTACTGAACTTGGCTCTGGCTGCTTGTGTGAAATCTGTGTTCACTTACTGTGCCATTGAGGTCCCTGCTGACTTCAGGTCCTGATCTCACTAGTGCCTCAACTCTCACAGCCTCCCCAGTGCACTCCAGGGGGCCTGTGTCACCTGCCTGCGCAGAGATTGAGACGTGGAGCTCTGCGCTGTTTAGGGTGAGAAGAGCCCCCGGCAGGGCTGTCTTGGAACCAGACCGCCAGTGCGGAGCTAGCCCCAACTCCTCTGCTCCTGGCATCACCTGTGCCCCTCTGCCCCTCACTCTAGGTGATCAAGCCACATGCTCACATCATCTTGGTCTCTGTGCTTTTTCTTTCCTCTGCCTAGAATATCCCTGTCCTAGAGCTTTGAACGGCCAGTTTCCTCTGCTCTAATGTCAGCTCCTCCGACAAATCTTCTTGGGCCCCCATCTCGTGCCGGCCCCTCCCATCACCAGTTCACATCACCCCACCATCCTTCAGAGCATCCCAAAAGCCCTTTCTACCTCACTGAGCTCTGTCTGTAAAGCCAGCAGTGTGCTCCGCTGAGCCTCGCAGGAGCCAAGATCCCCGCTGCTTGTTTCCTCTACTCATGTGTCCCCAGTGCTCCTAACTCAGTAACAGTTACTGAATTAAGAAATGAAGTACAGTCACGCTCTTGCCTGTAACCACACTCAGGAGGCTGAGGCAGGAGGTTTTCAAGTTCAAAGCCAGCGTTGGCAACTTAGTGAGACCCTGTCTCAAGAAATAAAAAGGGCTGGGGATGTAGTTCAGAGGTAAAGTGCCTCTGTGTTCCATTCCCAGTTTAAGAAAAAAAAAAAAAAAAAAAGTTCCTTTAAGTCCAGATTCCTTGATCTAGAGATGAGAACATAAGCGACCTACCAGATGTCACAGCCAATTACCTCAAGCCAGTGTAGGAACAGTCAACTCTACAGCAGAATCAAATGGACTAAACAAGAAGCAAACCCTGAGATCCAGGGAGAAATGTCCTCCACAAAATAAACATTGTGAACATTGGTTGATTCACCAGCCCAACAACTAACAAAAGCAGAGGAGTACAAGTGGCCTTGAGAACGGATTGTCCCTTAAGGATCAGGACTCAAGAGACCTCAACGTGTTCCCATGGTTTATCAGTATAAAATCCAGAAAGGAAAGAAAGAAACCTATTTAGTGTCTCTTCCAATAACTGGTTTTTTTAATGCATTAAAGAGCAAAAAATAAATCGTCAAACACGATTAATGTGCTAAACACAACTTCAAAAAGCAAAGTCTCTCTAAAAATGCGTGGTGACACCTGTCTCGGATCTTAGGAAGGACTGAAGAACCATGCCTGGCCTTCTTTGCCTCCAGTGATAACTCAGAGGCTATTATCGGTATGCAACGGCTGGTCACAGACCCTGGACGACAGGCAGCACAGGCTGCAAATCCGGTGGGCCCAACTTTCTGCTGGGAGGTGATGTCCACACTGCAGCTGTAGGGAGGGGAAACCAGATGGTCTGCAGAAATGCTGCCCTAGAACATAAACAACTGGGGGACCCAGGAAGCTACTGTTTTGGGGGCAGAGTATAGGAAACAAGGGAGCTAGATGCAAATTAAGTTCCAGAACTTGAGCCTTAACTGAGCACCACTGGAGGTATATACAGGGAGAAATGCACAAGTCTGGGCAGGCAGCAAGAGTTCACAAAGGGCTGCAGGTCCTTACCAGCCAGTGTGGACAAACCACGTGGAATTCATGGGGCATGTGTGGAGAACCCAGACAGGCACATATTAGCAGCCAAACTAATCTAGGTCTAGAATAAAGGATGCTTTATATCAACAAAGCTTAAAAATAAGCCTAGGAAGGATCGAACTGATATGTTATAATTTCCTATCAGAACAAATCTAATACTTTTACAAAGCATACAACAAAATCCAGCATCCCAAGTCATGAAAGTCACAATTTTTACCTACCAACCAGATACTGACAGGCAAAGAAGCAGGAAGAAGACCAATGACCAAGATTAAATCTGTTAATAGACCTAAAAGTGAGAGGTGATGAAATTAACAAAAAAGGACATTTTCACAAATGTTATTAGTAACCTCAATGTGAGAAGATAAAGGCTGGACCAATAGCTTGTACAATGGGACAGGGAGAGAGCAGGCAAGGCAAGCCATGGTCCTTGAGCGGCCGGTCAGACCTCCTGCACCTTGCGCAGACAGCACTAATCAACCTCAGCTGATCTTTCTCCATCTCGCTCTCTTTTGGCATGGGATGGGGATTGAACCCAAGGGCACTGAGCCAGCTCTTTTTGTATTTTAGTTAAGACAGGGTCTCACTGAGTTGCTTAGGGCCTTGCTGAGTTGTTGAGGCTGGCTTTGAACTCATGATCCTCCTGTCTCAGCCTCCTGAGCCACCAGGATTATAGGTGTGTGCCACCATGCCCAGCGGCTGTTCTCTTGAAAGGAGAGGTGGAAGAAGTCTTTTCAGAACAATGCTCCAGGCCCTAGGACTGGGCACGCACATACACAAGTTGATGTGTATTCGCCTCCCCAATTCTAGATATAATTCCATAAAATTTTACTTTATATCAACCTATCTCTTAGAATGATAACACTTCAATAAAAAGCTACATTTTCATACTTGTAAATTAAGAATGCAAATGTTTTCTCCCCGATCACATAGCAGGTAAGAGGTCCAGACAAATCATCTGACTCCTATGTCATAATACAAAGTGCAGCTCCACCTTCCAAGCTGTGGAGCAGTATGGCCTCCAGAGAACCAGCTAGCTCCCAGCAAGTGTGAGCCTCGCAGACACCATCCTGTTTGCTAATGGCAAACACTGGATCATATTATGAAAAAATCTCTGCCTCTTAATGGCTCTTACTCTAATCTTTCTAAAGGGGGGCGTTGTTAGCTGTAAAGTGCATTGCTCTGGACATGCAGACAAGCGTTAGTAGTCACTGTATCACTGCCCAAAATATTACTTTATGACATGTTTGGGTTTTATGGATTCCAACCAAATACAGTTTCAGAGCAATGATCTTCAAATATGCTGGGGGGGGGGGGGCGGGGAATTGACATAGCGCAAGAGTGAACACGCACATACGCACATACACACATACACACGTGCAGAGAAAGCTCAAGGGCTTCAAGGACATGAATACGGTGTGGAAATGGAAGATCAGAAATAAAAATTTCACTGGATATTTAACAGATTGGATACTACAAAGCAAAAGATCAGAGAACTTGAAGACAGCAATAGACTATTCAAAATACCGCATGGAGAGAAGAAAAAACAATGAGTGACCTACCAAGTAGTCTAGTGTACACATAATTTGAGGTTTGAATAGTGTGTGTGAAAGGGCTGGGGCCGCAGTTCAGTGGCAGAGCACTTGCCTAGCACATGCCAGGCACAGGGTTCGATCCTCAGCACTGCATAAAAAAAAATAAAGGCATGTTGTCCACCTACAACTACAAAGAAATTTCAGAAAAAAAGAATAGAAAGCTTATTTTAAAAAAGAAAGTGTGTGTGTCAAATATTTGCAGACATAATGTTGTTTTGGCTAATGGTTGCAGAGGTTCCAGTCCAGGCTCACGCTGGGAACTGGTACCTTTGGGTCTGAGGTGAGGCAGTACTGACCCTGGTAGGAAGCATGTGCAGGAGTAAGCTGCTCACACAGGAGCAGCTGGGAGGCAAAATGAGAGAGACCAGGGACCCACAATCCCCTGGGGACACGCCCCAGTGACCTAAGACCTTCCACTAGAACTCACCTCTAAAGGCTCCACCTCCTCCCAACAGAGCCAAACTGAGGACCAAGCCTCTAACACACAGGCCTTTGGGGGACACGAGATCTAAATTACAGCGGCTTCTTAAAACTGTTTTTGGGCCAGGCAGGCTAAGAACAGCTGACTGCAGCAAGTAACTTCAGAGCAGAGCTATGAAGGAAATGACTCATTTCATGAAGAGATCTTTAAGGAGAGAACGTGACATAGACAACAAAGAACAAAACCACACACTGATTTTGGTTATTACTCAAAGCGCAGCAATCCAATTTTACTAATAGTCGATAGTCTGTGGTAAAGGGTATTTTAAGAATTGCAAGATATCTTAGTGCAAAAACACACTAAACAATAGCTTTTCTACTTTCTAGGAAGTGTTTAGAAAACACATTAAAAATCCACTCATAATAGAACTATATTTGGGAATAAGCTTAACCTTCAAAAAATACACAGAATGAATAAATACAAAACAATCAAATTTTACTAAGGAATTGTTTAAAAAAGGAGTGGGGAATTTCATGATTGCTTTCTCTATTTCTATGAAGTATGTCAGTGGGATTTTAATTGGAATTGCATTGAATTTGTATAGTGCTTTTGGTAGTATGGCCATTTTGACAATATGAATTCTGCCTATCCAAGAATATGGCAGATCTTTCCACCTTGAAAGGTCTTCTTTAATTTCTTTCTTTAGTGTTCTGTAGTTCTCACTATAGAGGTCTTTCACCTCTTTTGTTAGATTCATTCCCAAGTATTTTATTTTTTTGAGGCTACTGTGAATGGGGTAGTTTTCCTAATTTTATCTTTCAGAGGATTCATCACTTATGAATAGAAATGCATTAGATTTATGAGTGTTGATTTTATATCCTGCTAATTTGCTGAATTCATAGGAGTTCTAGAAGTTTTCTAGTGGGATTTTTAAGGATCCTCTAAATTTAGAATCATGTTATTGGCAAATAGTGATAGTTTGAGTTCTTCTTTTCCTATTTATATCCCTTTAATTTCTTTGGTCTGTCTGATTGCTCTGGCTAGAGTTTCAAGGATGATGTTGAATAGAAGTGGTGAAAGAGGACATCCCTGCCTTGTTCCAGTTTTTAGGGGAATGCTTTCAGATCCTTAGCAGAAAGAGTGAAGCAGGGGGTATCACAATACCAGACCTTCCTTTAACTATACTACAGAGCAATAGTAATAAAAACGGCATGGTATTGGCACCAAAATAGACAAGTAGACCAATGGTACAGAATAGAGGACACAGAGACAAACCCACATAAATACAGTTACCTCATACTACAGAGAGGAGCCAAAAACATACAATAAAGAACAACAAATGGTGCTGAGAAAACTGGAAATCTGTATGTAGCATATGAAACTAAACCCCTATCTCTCACCCTGCACAAAACTCAACTCAAAATGGATCAAGGACCTAGGAATTAGACCAGAAACTGCACCAAACAGAAGAAAAAGTAGGCCCAAATCTTCATCATGTCGACTTAGGACTAAACTTCCTTAACATGACTCTCAAAGCACAAGACATAAAAGCAGGAATCAATAAATGGGATAGATTCAACCTAAAAAGCTTTTCCTCAGGGAAGGAAACAATCAACGATGTGAAGAGAGAGCTTTCAGAGTGGGAGAAAATCTATGCCATATGTACCTCAGATAGAGCAATAATCTCCAGAATTTACAGAGAACTCAAAAAACTTTACACCAAGATTACAAATAACCCAGCCAATAAATGGGCTAAGGAAATGAGCAGACACTTCACAGAAGATCTACAAGCAGTCAACAGATACATGAAAAAAAGTTCAACATCCCCAGTAATAAGAGAAATGCAAATCAAAACTACCCTAAGATTTCATCTCACCCCAATTAGAATGTCTATTATCAAGAATACAAGCAACAATAGGTGTTGGCAAGGATGTGGGGAAAAAGGTACACTTGTACATTGCTGGTGGGGTTGCAAATTGGGTGCAGCCACTCTGGAAAGCAGTGCGGAGATGCCTTAGAAAACTTGGAATGGATCCACCATTTGACCCAGCTAACTCACTCTTTGGCCTATACCCAAAGAACTTAAAATCAGCACACTACAGTGACACAGCCACATCAATGTTTATAGCAGCTCAATTCACAATAGCTAGATTGTGGAACCAACTTAGATACCCTTCAATAGATGAATGGATAATGACACATAACGGGGGCGGGGGGGGGGGGGCAAGAATGGAGGAAGGATGGATTGTATAGAGGAAAATGAGGGTGGGGAGGGGTGGGGGAAAGGGAAGATAATAGAATGAGACAAATATCATTACCCTACGTACATGTATGATTACACAAATGGTGTGACTCTGCTTCACGTACAACCAGAGAAATCAAAGTACCCCACTTGTGTACAATGAATCTAAATTAAAAAAATAAAAATTAGAAAAAAAGTAGTGGGGGAGAGAAAGTACTATGATTCTAGAGAACACCAAGTACCGTTAAGTTATCCATTGTTCTCAATTTTAATTCAAAGACTTCCAATCAAGATTAAGCAGGAAGACAAGCTAGAAGACTTTTGAAAAGAATGAGTAAAATATACCTGACAGTTTTATAAGTCTGCACAAAGAACACAGGTCCAGTAGAAGGGAAGCTGATGGACCAGAAATAGCCTAGGTATAGCTCCCAGGTGAGGGTATCTCCATTACAAACCAGATTAGCTGGTATAAATGGGAGTAAAAAAACTAGGAAGCTGATTCTTTTTTTTTTTTTAAGTTTTATTTAACAAAAATAATTACAACATATGATTTCTAGATGAAATGAACAAAAAAGGAGAGAAGGAAAGCTAAAGGAAAATTCAAGTACATATAAATTGAAAACTTCCTCAATGAAAGGCTATTTTTTTATTAAAGCACTAATAAAAATGGATCCAAATGTAAAGAAAAAAAATAGGCCTAAAATACATAACACACTTAAAGGGTGTACAAAGCAAACTCAAATGATGGAAGGGAATAAAAATGCAAAACCATGGAAAATGCATTCGCAGGTTAAAAAAAAGAAACCACTGTCCACCTAAAGATTAGGACAACTTAAAATATGGCAATTAAATCAGTGATGGTGAAGGGCCTATAGCATACATGACCCTGTACATGGTTAGAAAGCAGCTATGTAAGATGCACCAATCAACTGCTGCCCATGTAATTTGACTTCCAGAAGATTACTTCTAAAAACTGAAAATTATAGGAGGGCTTGTTTCACATGCAAAAGATATACACGAAGCTCCATTTTTGAAAAAGTTACAAATAGATCTAAATTTAGTACTTGATAGTAAGGAAATGGTTAAATTAATTATAGTGTACATATAACAGGACAATATTATGTAGATGTTAAGATTTTAAAAATAGTCCAATAAGTGTGTCACAGCAGCTACATTTGCACTAACACCAAATATGCTGAGCTCTTGACACAAGTCATTTAATGTGAATCCACGTGGTACACCAGGAAAGGGTGCTGGGTCTGCAGACCTGCCTGTGTCCGTCCATTAACCCACCCCAAAATCAGACATGAAAGAAATGAAAATGAAAGGTAACAAAAGGATGTGTGGATGGATGGGTATTAACAATGTCTCCATGTGAGTTTATTAGGAATGTAAATTATAAAATTGCTAATAATGGCTCTTTTTTTGCAGACAGAAATGGGTAATTCTTATATCTTTGTATTTTGTAAATTTCTGTGATGCAACTACTGTTACAATCACGAAGACACTTGAAAAGATACTATAGCAGCCCAAGTCCAGATCCAAGTTCCCGGATGTTGCTTTCCATTAGGTATAGATAGATTGGTATTTCCCTGACTATCTATGAGTTTAGGAAAGTTTAATCAAGAGTCAGCAAGTCTATCAAGCTGTGAAGGCAGAGTTCAAAAACTGTTCTTGACCATCTCAGATACTCATGGTCGTTAATTTTCTTTTAGTCTAAAGTTAGATGGCAAGGATTACAGTGTCTACAGAAACCCATCTATATAGAGTTTAACATTTAAAAATATTGTCATTCATATGTATCTGAGCTAATCCTATTTAACAATACAAAAAAAACCCTACAATTTTCTAATCTGCAGACTGAATTCACTAAGGGTAAGTTTTTGTATAAACATGGAACTAATGGTACACTTTAGCACTTGCCTGGTGTACACAGGCCTTGGGTTTGACCCCCACACTGCGCCCCCCCCCCCCCCAACAAAACAAAACAAAAAAGGTAGGCTTTGAACAGTAGTACCTCTTTCCTCCATAACACGTTAAGTGAACCCTTTAGAAGTAATTATGCTCCAACTCCTTCAGTTAAATAAATTCCCTATTCACAGGGGTCTCCGAGCTTACGGTGACATATGCTCACTCTCCGTCACCTTCCAGGACAGCAATGCTATAGTAATGTTCAGTCCAACACAACTGATACACCTGGACAATGAGTTATATTGCAAATTCCACATGTTTATGTGCAATTTTCTGGAGAAAGGTGGGGAATGCATGACTGCGCCCGGTTGAACCTGGCTGAGAATACACAGAACTCACACTTGCATACATTGTAAACAGCCGTGCCCCCATGCCAGTTGTTACATTTTGCACCTGATTTCAGATCACTTCCTTTCTACCACCTCATATGCCCCACATTATAGCCCTCCCAATATCCACTTCCACAAGCAGACTGCTCATTTTTTCCAAGGCATGATACCATCCATATTTATTATAGTACTTAAAATAAAAAGCCTTTCACAAATGAATGTGTGCTGTTTCATTAGGGTCCCATCTTATATTTTTAATGCACCAGTGATAGTTTTTTTTCCCTTCTTTTTTTGCAGTGCTGGGTACAGAACCCAGGGCCTCATGCATGCTGGCCAAGTGCTCTACCACTGAGCGACACTCCCAACCCTAATGACAAAGTTTTTGAGCGTCTTGTCCCTAACCTCATTTCCCCCATAAGCCCTGTAGTTTTTACTGAGCGATTCTGTGCAGTGTGGGATTTTCAGGAATGCACACATCACATTGTTCTTTTTTGCTTGGTTCAAGAAAATTCATTCACAGGCACATTTTAGACCTGGCCCTAAAAATAAAGCTATCTAATTAATGACATGCTTCAGATGCCATATAAACCAATTAGCAATAATAAAGAAAAAGCAAGGGTTGGATCCTATGGACACCGTCCTTCAGGAAGAACTCACTAACATCAGCAGGGGTTCTACCCAAAAGCCACTGCAAAGCAGGTTCCCTCCTCCAACAGGGAAGGAACTCAGAACAAAGCACCTTCCGCAGACAAGGTGCCAAGGCTTCTGGAAGGTCAATGAGCATTTTCCAACCACTGCAGAGAGGAGTACTGTGTTTGTGTTCTGCAGCAGGTACATGGGGCTCTGCTTTCTCTGCTCAGTGCCTTCTCCTTTGTTCTCAGTGTTCTCCTCCAGGCTATTTGGTCCCCCAAGTTCTACCTGACACAGATACAAAGCTGGTTACTTCAAATCTTTCCCTCTATTTGTGCATCTGTCTTTAGAGTTTCAGGCTCACTTTCAAGTTAATTATATCCTGTCTGTTGAAAAGAGGGGACACCTGTGCTTTAGAAGGGCCCTGGTACCTCAAATGCACTTCCATTCTACCTGATGGACCGAGGAATTCCTGCCTCCCTGCTTCAGGCCAAGTCATGAACACAGACAAATCTTTCCTGAACACCAATCAGGGGAATACCCTACCCGCACCTGACACCCTGCAGGAGAATCGGAGCATATAGATGGTCTTTAGAATCTGCCACCCCTTGCTGCCTCATGACTCCTAGTCCACAGAAAACCTCTTGGTGGTACCTGTAAGGTCCCCCAACTGACCTTGAGACAGCTCTGGACTTGGGATGCAGAGACCAGGTGCAAGTCCCTCTTTACACTGGAACTGAGTCCCCTGGACACTGGACCTGTAGGAACTTTACTTTTGTATTTTGTTAGGGAAAAAAATCTAGTAAAATAGTCACTTAAGACATGGAGCCTCTTCATCACACAACTTAATGTAACTAAATTGAAATGCTGATGGTCTCCAACTCAAGATGGTTCAGTTTATGATTTTTCGACTTCATGAAGGCATGAAGGTACAAAAGTAACATGCCTTCAGTAGAAACTGTACTTCAAATTTTGAATATGAATCTTTTCTTGGGCTACCCACATGTGGTGTGAACTTCTCCCATGATGCCAGACAGTGGCAGTGAGCTGCAGTTCCCAATCACCATGCAATGAGAGGGGGACAAATTTTGCTCCCAGGTTGCACCAACGTAGCTAAGTAAGGTGCTACGCAGGATGGGCGTATTTAATGCATACTGACACACAACCACATATATATTTAATTTGTTCTTTCTAGATATACATGACAGTGGAGTGTATTTTGACATATCATACATATATGGAACAAGTAATACTTGCTCCAGTTAGGGTTCCATTCTTGTGGTTGGACATGATGTGGAGTTTCACTGGTTGTGTCTTCATATATGAACATAGAAAAGTTGTCTTTCCTATTGTCACCCCCCTGCTTCTTCCCTTATTCCCCTTTGTCTAGTCCAATGAACTTCTAAACTTCCCCTCCCTTGTTGTGGATTGGCATCCACATATCAGAGAGAATATTCTGCCTTTGGTTTTTTGGGACTGGCTTATTTCATTTAGCATGATAGTCTCTAGTTCCAGCCATTTACCAGCAAATGCCATAGTTTCATTCTTCTTTATGGTTGAGTAATATTCCATTGTGTATATGTACCACATTTTCTTTATTCCATTCACCGGCTGAAGGGCACCTAGGCTGCTTCCGTAATTTGGCTATTATTAACTGGGCTGCTATAAAAATTGAAGTGGCTACTTGGCTTATATTTTTAACTCAGGATGGGTTTATTAATTATTGGGACATAATGCCAAGATAAGTAGAAAACCATATCTGTATAAGGAACCTTATTACCAAGAAGGAGTGTCCAAATTCTGTTGCAGGGACACATCTTCCCTGCATTATCCATTCCCAAAGCTTGGCAATGAATGTGGATGCCTCCTGCAACCCACCTCATACCTCCAAACTGTGCTGCATCCACAGGGCACGGCCCTTTTCTGATGACAGCAGACACGGTGTAGCAAAGGGAGAGAAGGCTGCACTGCCCTTGCCGACCACAGTAGGGCTCCTTCCCATGTGTGTGCTAGAAACCACAACATTTCACCAGACCAGACACTTTGCCAGGCCACGAAAAATTGCCAGTCACTAAAACTACAAATGCCTGAACAGTCTTCTTGCTGCTCTAGCCATTGGTTTCCATGCTGGGTCCAGATCAGAAGGCCCTCTCCTATGGTCAATCTCACTAAGCCTAGAGCTGTCTAGGGGTGATGGGTGGGTGCTGGGATCTCTCTCTGGATGCATCCCCTTTACACCTCACAATGGTTCCTTTCAAGCTCTGATATGCAAATGAAATTCCACGGCTACCAATCAATAATTATTTATTTCAAACAGAATAAACTACAAGAAATTAGAGACCACTGCCTGCCTGAGTTCATCTCTTGGAGTGGGTCACCTTGGAGAAGTTTGAGAACGCTGCTTCAGTACTGCAGTGCCTCCGTGTGCCAAGTGTATCTTTTGGAAAGCTCGAGCTGTGCTCCCTGAGGGCCCCAGCCCCTTACTCATCTGGCCCTGAAGACAGGTGCCTTTCCCAGGACCCGCACATTGGTAAATGAAAAGCTCTCGCTAGTCCATCTTACACACCTGCTTTCTGAGCAGCTTCACTGTCCCCCTCCCTGCTCATCACCACCCTGGGAGGCCCCTGGCACTGGGGGAGGGAGTACACCAGGTAAGTGGTCCAATTCTACCATTAACAGGGGCAGGACTCATGGGCCTCTGGTGCCCCTTCTGGCAATGGAGGGGAGGATGCCTCATTAGCCTGACTGCCCACCTCCCACACTCACAGCCACGCTGTCAGCCCCTCCCTCATATTCGCCTCTGTGCTGTTCTCCTGGTCTGACTGGTTTTCACTTCCCCATCTACCCAATGGCTTCCCTAGCATCTACTTCGGCACTCACACTGCCACTGGCCAACCCAGAGCCAAAATAATTTCCCTCAAAGCTTTTATTCAAATATTTCCCTATAAACCAAACTGTAAATCCTACTAAATCTACGATGAACAGGTGAGGTTTTCTGTGACTCAGGTCTCTTTCCAGCACCTCTGATGTCACCTTGTGACAAAGATCCAGGCGCCACATTCCAGGGCAGCTGAGCACCTACACCCAGCTGTCTGATGTGAACCTGAGCTGTGCTGAGCCAGGGCAAGTGGGCCTGAAACTCCATGCTGTATGGCTACCGGCACAGTGTCAGCACAGAGGGAAAAGTTGCAAATAATTCATTATTATTATTTTGGCATCAGGGATTGAACCCAGGGGGTGCTTAGCCACTGAACCACATCCCCGGCCTTTTTATTTATTTATTTATAATTTTTAATTTTGAGACAGTCTCAAAGGTTGCTTAGGGCCTCGCTAAGTTGCTGGGTCTGGCTTTGGACTTGCGATCCTTCTGCCTCAACCTCCCAAGCTGCTGGGATTACAGGGATGTGCCACTGAGCCCAGCACAAATAACTGCACAAAAAGAAACCTAAGAATGGAGGATGCATAAGTAATTGTAGTCCATAAAGCATACAAATAATTTCTTGATGCTAACTAGCTCAGGAATGCCAGAAATAGACTGAAGGCAAACAAATGGAAAATTAAGAAATGAAGACATTAAAAACCCAAGAGCACATAAGCATTTTGGAAATCAACAGAAAGAAATAAGCCTTAGTTTCTTCAATCAAAATGATACACTTTACCAGCTAACTTTTCATACAGAACCCATCTAAAAACAAAACGAAAAGCAGCGAGGAGACTTTAAACAGAAAATACTATTTTGAGACAAAAAGGAAGCACAACTAGTGAGACTATGTAACTCTAAATCAGCTCCAGATAGTTAATTATAATTTCCTAAACCTAAACAAGACCAGCCTGATTAAGCCCAGGGATACACAGCAATGCTGCATTTGATGTGTCAGGTACAACATGTGCCGTCCACAGTGGGGGTTCTCGCCCTGACTCTACAGAATCACTGGGGGACTTTTAATGGCACTTTTAACAAAGTGCTCTTTGGGCCCCACTGGCGGCCACCTGAGGCTTCTAGGGTGGAGCACAGGCCCTTTGTCCACAGGATGCTGAAGCTGAGGACCACAATTCAGAGTCAATGTGTTTGGCACCTTTTACCAAGGGAGGATACCCGAGGACATTCAGGGAACGCCCCCCACCGCCCCCCAAAAAAATCAGGGCAGCAAGACAGATCAGAGGAGCAGTAACACTTCCTCCAAATCAGAGGAAGGAGTGTTAAACTCCGAGTAACTAAACAGACGTCACAATGAGAAGATGGGGAAATGGATGGCTCATACCTGGGAAGCAACAGGGAGCCGTGAAGTGTGGCGGACACCAACACTAATTTTTCTCATTAAAAACTGTAGCCTCAGAAGCAGGTTCAGGATCTCACAGTGATATCATCCTATGTGGCAAAAGTTCAGTGGCTGGTTCTTTCATTTCTTATTTGTAATTTTTCACGATTGGTGTTGCTGGGGAAAGCGAAACTACTCCCACTGTGATGAACCCTCTTCCCTCAGGATTAACCACCCGCTCATTGGTAACTCTGCAACTTCCTTTCTATTTTTCACCAAACGCCCAAGAGGGAATCCCAGCGATTGATCTTGCAGTTTCTCAGAGCACAGAGGTCCCAGGAGGTCCTGGATGCAGATACCCAGGCAAAGCCTTGGCCACCAACACCCACAGACCATCAATGATCACTGGGCAAAAGACTAAATCTCCACTTCCCAAGGTAGAAACTCAAGTTTTACAGCACTTAACCACCTGGCCCAAGGTAATGGAGCGGGACAGGGGGTGTCAAGGTCAGATCATATTAGCGCCTGTGAGGTTTTACAAATGCTCTCAGCTCTCGATCAGGTAATCATATGCACACATGAAAAGCAAACTGGCAAAAGATGGGAAAAATGAGAGATTGGTGACAAGAAAGGTTTTCAAGGTCAGGAAAGCTCCCAGGTAATGCTAGTTAAGTTTGATGGATTTGGGATTGTAACTGGTTCTCAAATGGTTTGAATACAGTAGGTGCTCAATATCTGCTGAATGTAACTGGTATAGAATCAGACTATGGCAAATCAGGGTACTGTGCCAATCAGCAAAAAAATGGAGCCCCATATGCCACAGAATCAGAGGTCTCTGAGGAGGGTTTACCACAAAAGCCAGAATGGAAGAGAACAGGCTAGAGTTAAATGCAGAAGTTAAATAATTAAGGTCATAATGCTGGAGGCAGTGAAGAGAGATTAAGGTGATCAACAGCTCACCCACCTGCCAGGAAAAACTAAAAGCTGAGCCCAGGAAGAGAGGAATGTGAGAGATCTTCCAGGGGCCAGAAAATGTATTCAGATTCAGTTAAAAAGAAGGAAAAAAAAAAAAAATCAAGGGTTAGTGTAACTCCAAACACGTCTCATAGCTTATTAAATTAAAAACAACAAAAAACACTTTTTTTTTTTTTTAGTTATTGATGGATATTTATTTATTTACTTACTTAAATGTGGTGCCAAGAATTGAACCCAGTGCCTCACACATGTCAGGCAAGTGCTCTACCACTGAGCCACAACCCCAGCCCCTCATAGCTTATTAACTTTTAAGGACTAGAGTCCTCTTGTTGCCTCTGACATCAACCTGGGTTGAAGGGCCAAAGGGACTGTTTCTCAGTGCTGGGCCGCCAGGCTCCGAGGTGACACGCTTCCTCTCCCGCAGGGGGAAGTTTGCAAAGAAACACACCAAGTAATACAGAAATGCCTTCTCCTTGTGCTCAAAACACACCCGCCTTCTTGGCATATCCTGAAGTTGTAATCGATGTCATCTACTAGCAGGGCCCACATTACCAGAAAACAGCTCATGCTAGTGCGATTATTAAAAACCACACACATACACAATCTTTAAAACTGACCAATGTGATTAATAAATCACCTCTACATTCCACTGTGTCTACTGCTGCTTTTGTCCCTGTACTGCACCATCTGCTGGGACCTCGGCTGTGCTCCGGGAGGCTCCTTTCCTGCAGCGCCAACCCTGTTCGCAGGACACCTAGCAGTGTCTGGTAGCAGTGCCCACTCCCACTGGGCCCGCCTGTGGGCTCTGTCCTTGAGATAATGACTGTCCAGCGTGTGTGCTGTGTAGACAGATAACTCACACGTCCTGGAGACGGTACTGGCCAACAGCACCCAGAGTGCTTTATACTGTCGTACAACACACGTAATAAGACGTACTAAGAGCTCAGCTGCACGGCACATTAAGTGCATTCACAACACTGCACAACCGTCACAGCCATCCCCCTCCAGGACATTTTCCATTTCCCCAATTGAAGCACTGTCCCCATTAAACCAACTCCACATCCCCAGCTCCCTCCCAGCTCCTAGTAGCCACCACACTCTTTCTTGCATCTATGAATTTGACCACTCTAGTCCCTCATGTAAGTGGGATCATGTATTTGTCCTCTTGTGACTGGTGACTGGCTTATTTCACTTTGCATAACATCTTCAAGGCTCACCTTATGATAGTGCGTGGAAATTTTTTTTCTTTTTAAGACTGGATAGTATTTTTCTGCATGGACATACTCTACTGTATGGAATAGATCTTAGCTTTCGTAGGCTGGAAGAATCTTGGATGGCTTTTATCTCTTGATTATTGTGACTAAGCTGGTAACAATGGTGTACAAATACCTCTTAAAGAGCCTGCTGCCAATTCTTTGGGTATATTCCCAGAAACAGAGTTGCTGGGTTGTAAGGTAAAAGGTAATTCTATGATCAATTTTTTGAAGCTATAGCTAGTTAGGAAGTTAATCTTCCTAAATTACCCCAGGATGTGTTTAATGACCAATTATAATCAAACTCTTGGGGAAGACTTAAACTATGCTTATTTCCACTTCCTAGATAAATTTCTTCAGTGTTCCTGGGCTGAGCAAGCAGGAGACAAGGCTGTACGGTCCTTTAAGTGCTGGAGGACTACTATGATCAAAGGTACAGCACACAAGAATCCCCAGCACTTCTGAGCCTAGAGATGAAGTTGAACAACGAGTCATTCATTTCTCTTCCCATGGTTGGGAACTGCCTTCTTCCAGCCAGCCCTGGAGTGCCAACATACACCAAGGGGCAGCACCGTCCTTGAGGGGAGGGTTCCAGCTCCACGGAGTTTGTGCCTCTGGTTCTGAGCATGAGCCTTACCCTTAATACACTCAATAATTTGCTGGACTGAACCCAGGGTTCTTCTACCTAGCTGTTTTATTTTCTGTTTTGAGACAGGGTCTTGCTAAAGTGCCCAGGCTGTCCTTGAACTTAAAATCCTGCCTCTGCCTCTCAAGGATTACAGGCATGTGCCACCATGTCTGGCTCCCTGAACAACTTCTTGACAGTAGGGCAATAAAAATAACTTGATAATTCTGTTCTTCTAGAACAAAATGTTCCAGTCGGCGATGTCACCACAAACCGTGCGAAGTTCAGGGTACAACTCCAGCCGACCAAGTGTCCTTGCCAGTGTTTAAGGTTTTGTGGTGTCAAGGTCAGTGGTCTGTTGATTATCATATGGATGAGAACCCTCTGTCAGTTTTAATCTTCATTTTGAGTTATGCTGAGCTCCTCAGAAAGCATTAATCCCCAAGGGGATTTGGATTCCTAAATCTAGAAAAGCAGTCCAGTCTTCAGTAGCCAAAGGAAATGTAAACGCCCATCTTCACTTAGTTCTTCAAAACACACAAGCACTAAAGCAGCCACGAAGCCATCAGCTCAACCCAACATTTTACAATCAAAGTGAAGAACATTAAGGAAACTAAGATTCTTAAAAGTGAATTATCATTTGAAAAAGTTAACAACTTTATTCAAAAGTGATCATTCTTTAATATAGATGCAAATTCAAACTATGAAGCTTAATTTAACTTTTGAAAATAATTTAAAATTAATAACTAAGCATGCCAGCCTAAGTTCCTAAAGTAAATTCAGCAAGAGGTGACACTTTAAATTTAGATCATTTTATTTCCTCAATAATACTTTGCCAATGGGCCAGATATTGGAGAGAAAAAGACCCCACAACAATCTGTATGTTACAATGTCATCTTGAAATACCAAAACTTAACAAAAAATCATTCAGACCTATCCTATTTAGGGTGGAAAATAGAGAAGGATTAACAGGGAAAACACAAGTGAAAATATGACAAGGGGCTGGCTTCAATCCCCAGCATCCCCCCCAGAACAGTAAGAATGACATATCTACGTGATATAAGCTCTTAAAATAAAAAGGTATCACATTGTTGATCACATCAACAAAACTTTTATTCCCAGAAATGATGACTGCACTTTACCTAACATTGGATCAAATTCTCAACACTTTTCTTCATGTTTATGTTGACTTTAGAACCTTCCGGCTTCTGTAACTATGGTTTTAGTAAGGTAACTGGATCAACTGCAATCTAATTTCAAATCTTAGAAATTAAAGGAGAATACTATTTAAGTGAGATACACGCAGAACAGCTATGATCAAACTTCTATTCCAAAGAAAGTTAACTCACAATCTGTATTCATCATACCTGGCATAGCCTATGCTAACAAGTTCAGTGCTAGTTTTCCACCCCAAATGCAAAGATCCCTCTCAGGAACCAAATCTTCAGACACCTCCTTTGGAACTCTATTATTACCCACAGTAAGGTCAAGTTCAAGGTGGTTGCTGACAAGCAGTGTAATCGTCAACATCAACAGGCTGGGAATGAAAACTTGCTATCCACACTTCTCTTTTCCAGGTGCTCCCATTTCTATCAACTTCTTGAGTATTCAAGTAACAGAACACACCACAGGATAGCAATAACTTCTTTCCTTGTCCCCCACCTTATCTCTAAATCAGAAATAGTTAAAACTGGAATAATGCCTATGTTCATTTTAACACTGTTCCAAATGCTGCCATGAGGACTCTCCAGGCACTGAGCTCTGTGTTCCTGTACGTTATGGATACTGAAGGGCAGAAGAGGCCACTAAAGCTAGGACCACCCAAGCACGGCAGCTCCGACAGGGCAAAACCAGAGGTGAGAATAACACAAAACAGTTCTGTAGTCAGTTCCTGAAAGTAGGCCACAGACTGACTTCTGGGGTTTCCAGAAGCCAGAGGAAAGCTGGCAATTCCATTAAATAAAAAAGGGGGGGAAAAAATCTCAGACCTATGACTTAAGAAGACAAACTGGTACTTCTAAGATCCAACAGAACTCTCTCTCTCTGAGGTTCCTTTAAAACAAAACAAAACAAAACAAAACAAAACAAAACAAAAAGAAAAGAAAAAAAGAAAGAAAGAAAAAGAAAAAAGTCAACATAAAAACTTAGCCACCCCCAAACCAGAAGGAAGGAAAGAAAAAATAACCACAAAAGCAAAGGGCTCGGCAGGTTACAAACTCAACAAACCCCAAAGTACACAAACCAATTCTTTTCTTAGCATTCCCCATACACACAGCCAATTTGTTTTTTCCCTAAACAAAATCTTACTTGGAACCTCAAAAACAAAACCAAAGCAAGCTGAGGAACTCTGGTGTGGGGGTGCCCATGGAGATCTGACTCCAGCTGTATAGGTGGCCCGACCTCCAGAGGATCTGCCCAGCAAATGGGGAAAAAACCCAGCTTCCTTGGACTTAGGAAGCCCCATAAGAGAATGAAAAGATGTGACATTATTAGTAAGAAACAGGCTGGGGGAAGGGGTGGACAGATGCGTCTATCCTCACAGAGCTCAGTTGTTGGCCTGGAATGAATTGTCCTGGTCAAGGTGAATGGTCAGAATGGCTAAAAGGGAGAAGGCAGGACTGGAGAGCAGAAACTGCCAGCCCAATCTTGTCACCTCCTGGGCATTCTTCTGCTGGCTTTTCAATTTGTTTTCAGATCACAGGAACATGGTCTTGGTTTAACCCACAGTGAGCTTCTTAAGAACTGTTTGCAGTTATGACATTTACTCAGTCTTTAATATTAGTTTGTTTTTTCAGTCAAGATTTCATCACTCATGACTACGTTAAAGGAAATTTACTTATAGGAACAAAGATTTTTATTTAAAGAATACCCTCAAAGTTTAAAAAGTCTGGCCTGCTGTATTATTTCGAGAGAGGGATATAGAAGAACATGCCATCCAAAAGGTGGCCACTCTGTACACATCTGCAGCTTTGCTTTCTTTAAATACTGAAGGAATGATGTAACCATGTCACTCATTCAGATATTCTAAAAAATACCTACGTTTACCAGACTTCTAGAATACCAAAAGCAAAGGCCACAGGAAGCCCGTATGCCCACAGGTATATGATCTGAGGAGCCAAGCATGGTACACCAATCTGTAGGCACAGTGTGACAGCAAGGATCTGGCTTGGCAAGCTGGTTCTGCTGCACCTTCCTGCCTGCTCTCATCTACTGATCCATTTCCCAATCTCCTGCCATGAATATGGTCTATTCTCACCCTTCCCCACATGCCTTCAACACAGAAGGACAGCTGCCAGGCTTCTGCCCCATACTAGACTAGGTCTGCACTCGGGCATGAGCTCACTATCTAAGGGCAGCTTTGCAGACCACAAGGGAGTGGCATCAGGCCACACCAGACCCAGCTCTGGCTCATGCTGGATGACACCAGCCATCTGTGGTCTCTGCTCTAAGAAAGCAAGTCAGAACTGCTCCAGTTAAAAGACTCATTCTGTAAACCCCCATGTTCTACTGCTACAAGTTCGACAGGGAAAACAGAACAGCTCAGAAAGAGCAGAATCGTCTATGGATAAAAAGTTGGTTAAAGAGCTGAATAAACTAAAAATACAACTTTATTGAACTCATCAGTGAGCTGAGGTTACAAGATAATCAAAGAGCCTGAATCCATAGAAAGATGGGTCCACGCAAGGAAAGCTGGGGCTGGTGGACTGTTTGTGAACAGAGGAAGAAGAATCAGCAAAACCCTACGCCCTTGCTAAGGGTGGTGTGAGCTAGCCTAAGCATACAGGACTGACTCATGAGGAACGGAGAGTGGAGACAACCTTCCCCATGGGAAAGGCATGAACCCCACACTTCCCATCTGTTCTCTCAGGTCTCCATGGGGGAAGGGAAGAAAGGACAGCAAACCCTGCTGACCCATTAGTGCCGAGGGAAGGGCAGTGTGGGGAAAATCTGAGATGTGGGCCAAGGGAATGAATTCCAGGGCTGAGGTAGAGGCCAAAGCCTGAGACAGAGTCAGAAGACCAAAGAACCACCCTGCTCTAACAAGAACCAAGTAAAAACCAACAGCAATCTCTGGCCAGGAAAAGGCAAGGGCACAGACTTAGGTACACAGGGGCAGCTGAAGGCTGTCAGCAGGTCACAAACACTGAGAAACACTCTCCTACAGCCCTGGCCTCCACCTGAGGCACGAAGTATCTTGGGAGGAATCTGCAGCTCAGGCACACTGAAGGCAATCACAGGAACAAACCCTAAACATGGCTCGAGGTGACGAGATTGATTCAGTCCCCACGCTGGCTGCTGGAGAAACCTATGCTCACGTCTAGGCACAAGTATTACGCATCTCGAACTCTCCTGCTTGTCTAGCATCCAAACCAAAATTATAAAATCTATAGGGATCACTGTTGAGAAACAAAGCAATCAACAGAACTGGAGCTCAGAAATGATGTGAGATTACGGTGCTATCATATTGGATGTCCCCTATCAGATGTTCAAAATAGACTGGAAAAGGTGCACATCTTGCACAAACAGATGGAGAATTCCAGTAAAGGTACAGAAGCTCTTAAGGAAGAGTAAGTATTATGGCCAGAAATACAAAAACATGGTGCAGAGATCGAGCACTCAGTTCAACAGGCTCATCGGCAGACTCCACACAGCTAGGTTGACAGAATGAAAAGAAACAAAGTGAAAAGCCCCAAGAGCAGAACACAGTACCCAAGACATTCTGAGAACTCTAAGCAGCATTTAAAAATACCCACTCCTAGACAAATCATTTGCAAATCTCTAAGAACCATAGATGAAGTCTAGAAGGGTACCAGGTGAAAAACACACATCACTCCAGGACAAGGCTGGCCAGACTTCTCATCAGAAATAAAATGACCAAGACAGAGCAACACCTTTAAAACACAGAAATAAAACAACTATCCACTGAGCAATCTACAGCAAGTAAGTCGGATTTCAAAAACGAAGGCACAATTAAGACTTCTTCAGGAAAAAAAAATAAATAAAAGGCTGAGAGAATTCCCTTATCTGAGTAAAGATATAAAAGGTTTGGATAAATGCACTTCTATTTGTCTAACTTATATAAAGAACACTAATAACTGAAGTGCAACAAAAGATTCCCAAATGTTCAGAAACCTAGTATACTGCTGGGTGCAGTGGCACCCTAATCCCAGTGGCTCAGGAGGCTGAGGCAGGAGGACCACAAGTTCAAAGCCAGCCTCAGCAGCTTAGTGAGGATCTAAGCAATTTAGTGAGACCCTGTCTCAAAATAAAATACAAAAAAGGGCTGGGGATGTGGCTCAGTGGTTAAGTGAACCCGAGTTCAATCCTTGGTACCCCTCCCCAGAATTAAGAACACCTATAGGAAAATTAACGAAATTAAAGCATAAAATTACTGAATAAAAAAAATGTATATCAAAACATGTGGAATGCCTCCAAAGCCTTGGGAAGTGGGAAATTCATGGCCTTAAATACATATACAGTTAACAGCCCAAAACATAAATACTTGTTAACAGCAAGTCAGAAAATCACCAAGTTAAACCTAGGGAAAATAGAATGGAGGAAATAAAAGCACAGAAAATAATGAAATAAAATATTGCCGGAGAATCAACAATGTAAAAAAGCTTCCATTAAAAATTTAACAAAACTGACAACCCCTTGAACAAAACAAATGAAGAAGAAAAGGGGCAGAAAGAACCAATGTCAAGAGTGAAAAGAGTAGATACCTCTACAGAACCCAGAGATATTAGAAACACAAAGTATTAGGACCAACTTTATATAAATTTGAACATGAAGACACAATTGCTAGACACACAAACTATTCTAGGCTGACACATAAAGAAATACAAAATCTGAATGGGGGTGACATCAGTGAAAATGTAAAGACCTTTGAAAATTCTCTCTTCCACAAAGCAGTGAGAACACTGTCAAAAACAGAAAGAAAAAGGAATGAAGAAAAAGGAAGAGAACTTCAGAGAGCTGGGGGGTGCCCATGGAGCACACTGACATGCACTATGGAATCCCAGAAGGAAAGGAGAAGAGCAGAAATATTCACTGGAAAAGACAATGGCCCCAAACTTCCAAAACCTGATGGCAAGACATTAACCTGCATATCCAAGAAGCCCAGGGAACTCCAAGCAAAATCAACTCAAAGACACGGCAAAATCCAACTGCTGAAAGAAAGCCGGAGCCCAGGGCAGAACCTTCAGAGCAGTAAGAAGTGGCTCATCAAATTCAAGGATCCTCAACAACACAATAGCTGGTTTCTCAACAGAAACCACAGAGGGCAAACAGTCGTGTGACGACATATCTCAAATACTGAAAAAAGAAGACTTTCAACCAAGAGTTCTATATTTAATATAACTGACCTTCAACAATGAGGGAGAAATTAAGGTATTTCTAGAAAAATAAAAACATTCATCACCAACCTGACCTGCTGCACAATAAAAACTAATAGGAGTCCTTTTGGCCGAAGTCTCTAGACAGTAACTCAAATTCACGAGAAGAAATAAAGAACATGGTTAAAGTTGACCAAGTTACCATGAGGTAACTTTATATTTAACAGAGGTTAAATATAAAATACAGGATAGATGTGTTTTGGTTTGTAATTATTCTATTTTCTTATTTAAAAGACATCTATATAAAACAAAATGACTCTATACTTTGTACGACAACAGCAGCAAAGGGAGGGAGGAGAGAATGGAGTGCTATAGGAGCAAAGGTGTTATATGCCACTGAACTTAAACTGCTATTAATTCGAACTATATTTTCGTAAATTAGCATGTTGACTATAATCTCCAGGAAAAATCACTGAAAAACAGCTAATATACAGTATGAGTAAAGAAAACATGAAAGAAAATAAAATGGTATACTAGAATGCACTTATTTAACACAAAAGAAAGCTGTAAAGGAAGACTAGAGGGGGAAAGACAGGAGCACACAGAAAATGGCGAATGTAAATCCTACTACAGTCCTGTGATGCTTAATGGCAGGATTTTGTTCTGGGAAACGCGTCATTAGGTGATTTCATTGTGCAAACATCACAGAATGTATTTCCACAAACCTGTGGTACAGCCTTCTATGGACCAAAGGTATATGGGGACTCGAGGGTACACATGCGCAGCTCATTAATGCACCGAATCCTGAGGGCAATCACAAAACCATGGTTGATGTTTGTGCATCTAAGTGCGTCTATGGGCTGGAGCCTAGCTCAGTGGTGCAGCACCGGCCTAGCATGTGTGAAATGCTGGGTTTGATCTCCAGCACTACAAATAAACAAATAAATATGTGAACAAAGAAAAGGTAGAGTTAAATTATGGTAAAGAGCTGGTGGAATGGCTATTCTAGTATCAGATAAAACTCAAGACAAAAATATTACTAGAGGAAAAGAAGGGGGGTTGGGGTGTAGCTCAAGTAGAATGCCTGCCTAGCAAGCGTGAGGCCCTTGGTTTGATCCCCAGCACCACAATAAACAGATGGGGGAAAAGAATATTTTTATAATAATAGGCTAATATATCAAGACAACATACAAGCACATATACAACAATAGAGACCTAAAATCAGACAGAACTGAAAGAACTAGAATACTCAGTGACTTGACAGGCACTGTAAGCAACTAGACCTAACAGATGAGCAATTCATTACAAACACCACAATATACTCTTCTTCAGTGTACATGGAAGACTCCCCAGGACAGAGAATAAGACAGGCCATAAAATAAGTCCATCTAAATGTAAAAGGACTGAAATCATATACAAGTATGGTCTCTGAACACACAGAATGAAATTAGAAATCAGTAACAAAAGAAAATCTGGGAAACAAAGCCATTTTAAAAATTTCTAACCACTAGCCTAAACCCAAAAGAAACAGAAGAGAAAATAAAGAACAGAAATTCATGAACGAAAGAGCAGAAAAATAGCAAAAAAACAAACAAACAAACAAAAAAAAACCAACCAAAAAACCAAACAACGTCATCCAAAGAAACCAAAAGTTGGTTCTTAGAAAAGGACAACAAAATTGACAGGTCGTTAGGTACACTGGCTAAGAGCACTTAAAGGTATGGAAATTAGGACTGAAAGAGGAGACATCACTACCAACCGTACAGAAATTAAAGTTATAAGGGAACTCTACCAACAACTGTGTGCCAGTAAATTAAGATTACCTAGATGAAATGGGCAAAATCCTATTAAGATACCAAGGACTAAAACTGATTGTAGAAAAAACAGAAAATTTAAAAAACCTTTAATAAATAAAAAGATTAAACTAACAACAACAACAACAACAACAACAACAAAATGTCCCAAGTCCAGACCAGAGGGCTTCTTTAACTTGTGAATTCTACCAAATATTTAAAGGCTAAACACCAATTCTTCAACCCTCTTTAACAGGAGAAAGCACTTCCACACTCATTCCCTAAAGCCTTGTGCCAACCTGATACCAAAACCAGATAAAGACATAAATGCTGCAGAGCAATATCCCTTATGAACACATCCAAAAATCAAGAAAATGCTAGAGAACTGAATCCAGTAGTAGCATATAAAAATAATTATACACCAAGACCAACTTGACTTGTCTCAGGAATGCAAGGCTAGCTCAACATACAGAAATAAATGTATTAAGACTCATGAAGAGAAGCTAAAAACCACATGAACATCTTATAGTTGCAAAAATGCATCTGATAACACCCAGAACACTTTCCTGATGAAAGCATTCAACAAAGTTGGACAGAGGAACTTGGTCTGCCTGACAGAGGGCCTCTATGAAAATCCCACAGCTGGGACCACAGAACCATGTGCCATATAACAACATTTAAGTGAAGAGTAGACGGGGCAGTCTTACGGCAGTTCTATAAGATGACAATGGAGCACTACTCAGACTGTGGAGACGCTGCTGTGAACAGACCTTACTATGCTGCCAGTTGTGCAAAATTGCAGGATGCACAATTATGTACAGTGCACAATACTTGATAATAATGACTATGTCACTGGTTTAGGTATTTACTACAATTTACTTCTTGTTATTTTATGGTATAGTCTTTCCACTTCTAAAAAGTTTACTATAAAACAGCATGCTGTGTTTGCCAGCAGCAGCTTCCTACATCTCACTTCCTATGTCTCTCAATTGCATCAAGAGACCATGCCCAGTGATTGACCTAGGTCATCTGAGTTTGTTGAAGTGCACACTAGGATGTCCGCACAATGGCAAAATTGTCTAGAGAGGCCTCGGCCATATCCCCAATATTAAGGATGCAGGATGCACTACTGCCACTGAGGGATGATGAGCCATCCCTAATTCAACAGGTAACTCAGCCTTGTGCTTTGGCATTGCACTGGGTACACATGTGCACATGCCAACTCCGGGGAAGGTGAGGTCTTTGTTACAAACCATGTCCAGTCTCCATCACAGCCTCCAGCAATGAAGCTGTCCCTCCTCACATACTCCACTGCTCTTTCTCATCCCGGCCCAGGCTCCCCTCTGAGTTATACCCTTCTTTATTGCATTTGAAATTTCAAAATGAGTATGATTAAAGACAAATAATGGTAATTATAAGAGAAAATATTATCTTGAAAATCATGTAATTCTGACTTTAATCATGTGATATCAATGTGAGTGTTTAATCTTGCTTTCCACAAACTTAAAACAAGTAATTCCCCCTCACACAGGACAACATTACACAGGCAATTTCCAAAGCCAAATGGTTTTGATGCTTCTTCCCACCCCACCCCCGAGACTGATGTGTGTGTATATGGGGGGGCGGGGCCCACTTTCATTCCTTAACACTTCTGCAAGCCTTTTTATGTCTGTTTTCCCCACGTCACGTCTGTCTTCAGCGCCCTTGCACCCTGCATGTCCCCTCCAATAATCTTCCAGTGCATAGCACCTTTTCAAACACACTGTGAAAGAGGCAGGCTTCCTTTTTGTATGCACAGAGATGCAGGACAAATCAAATTAGTGACTGCTTATCTTTTCATATTAACAGGCACTTCATCTTTGAAGACGCAAATCCACTGCCTGAAAAACACCAAGTGTCTCCCAGATCTAAAAGAGGCTCTTTCATACTGATTAGAAACTGATTCTTAATGAGGACTTCTTAAAAATTTGACGTCAAAATAAATCACTAAGGTGGCTCTAAAGCCCACTGTGGCTGAGTCCTTTGATGATAAAGTTCTAAAATCAACAGTTTTGAGACATTTATATCTACAACCTTATGAGATTTGAAGAGCTTATTTAAGATGTAAATTTTTACATAAGATATTTTTATATTAAAAGCATACAATCTAGGGCTGGGGATATAGCTCACTTGGTAGAGTGCCTTCCTTGCAAGCACAAGGCCATGGGTTCAGTCCCCAGCACCACGAAACAAACCAACAAAAAAGCATACATCTAAACATTATTTTGATGTTTTCTTGAATTTCTTACATGCCATCAATTTCAAGACCAAAGGTGAGCCAGGTGGCCACCAAGCACTTTTATTTGATTGTCAAAGGCCCTCTTCTAGTTTCAGCCTCTCCATCAACACATTTATTCTCCCCCAATTTTAGGCCATGTCAAATTTTTGGAAAGAATTATATCAACTCTATTACACAGTTCTTCAAAAACCAGTATGTAACTCAGAGGGAGTACTTAAATAAGAAAAATTTTCACTCATAAAAGAGCACTGCAGTTAACTTTCTTGTTTTCCTTCTTTTTACTCTTGGTGTGGTACTAGGGATGGAACACAGGGTTTCTACCACTGGGCGACAAACCCTAGACCCTGCGATTGACTTTTAATTCCCTGTGGCAAAAGCAGTTAGGCATGATGCTTAGCAGTTTGAAAATGAGAAAATAAAGACGAGGCTCACCACCCCCACCCCCTACTCACCCACTGGTCTTCCAAACCCCACACAGCCCAGGTTTTGGCCGTGCTGAAATGTACCATCTTGGGGCACTTGTGTTTTTATCTTTGTGCGTTAGAGCTGCACACAGGTTGAGCTCTGTTGTTACATGCACATAATATAATATAATGCACACAACATAATATAATGTAACAATATAATTAGGCTAACATCACTTCTCAGCACTGTACCCAGGCATTTGTGAGAACTGCATTCAATGCTTCTGTTTAACCATCAGCCTGGTGTGGTTCCTTGTGCTTCATGCCATTGCCCATCTCAAGGTTTGTCCCATCAGAATGACCCTGGTAAGTCCCAGTCTCTGGCCTCCCAGGTCCACTTGCCCTGAAACGACCACTAACCTGAACTGCTTTCTCTCCAGCACAAGGCCCTGGCACCTCCTTTAAGGAACCAGAGGGTGAATGCATCCTCCTCACTGGGGACCTCAAGACTGTCTCTGCCCTGCCCTGACACCCTCCCCACCTCTCCTCCTTTTCATCTGGAGGTGGGCAGACAGATGGCCATCCTGCCTACTCCCTATCTGGTCTATAGGGCTGGCAGGGGGAGAGGCAGCCTTCCCATCAACATGATTTCCCTCCTGAGGGCACATCTGAAAACTGCCCAATAATCAGAGAAGAGCTCCATGCAGCTCCTCCCACACCCCAAACACACTGAAACCACCACTCTGGACACTGTCCTTCTCTGAATGCCACCCAGCTCTGCTGTCTAGTAAAACAGCCTCTCCCTGCGGGCAGGCTCTGTTACACGTTTCCAGGTTCCTGGGCACAGAGGTGACGAGGTCTGAGGGGCCTCTGGAGGAGTCTGTGGGTGTGTGGCCACTGCAGACCTGACTCATCAGTTCAGCCCTAGGATCTGCTACCTGATGGCTAGAAGCCGAACTTGCTGCCCACTGGCAATCTCCAGTGTCACAGCTGGCATTTTCTGGACTAATCATACCCTTGGCTTTAATATATTTTAGCTTCCATCCACCTTGATGTCTTTTTCACTTGGAAAAAAATTAAAACGCATAACTCTCCACTTCAACAGTAAACTGCCTTCAGTCTTTTTTTCAAAAGGTCTAAAGGTGTCTAGTGTGTCAGGAACACTCTGCTGTCCCTTGCCTTCCACCCAGACCATCTCTCCCAACCCTACCACTGAACAGAACCCCATGAGTCCTGACACCCTTCCTCTCCTGCTGTTTCTGTAGGACACACTCTCGCCTGGGACCCCTGGAACCCTTTTCCAAGTTGCCAGGGGCATTTGCACACTGTTTTGCATTATAGTCGTCCACTGGCCTCTGTTCCCCAGCAAGCACTGGCTCTTGGACAACAGACTAGTTATGTGGTCACATGAGTGTCACCAATGGACCTCATGATTCTTGTCACACAGTGTGCAACGGGCGTAATAAACTAGGTCGGAGGAGGACAGTGATTCCTGTGTGCAGAGCCTCTGCTCCTTCCTTCACGGGCACTCTGGCCAGGAACATGGAGGCAAAACCACGGAGTCTGCCCTTGTGGAGCTTAACCTGGCAGGAAGAGAAAGATAAGAAAGCCAGGACCACGATGTAAGAAAGCTGAGCTGTCAGACACTGGCTGGCACTGCTCCAGGGCTGAATGGCTGGGGGGATCAGGGAAGGCTTCTTCCAGGGATGCCAGGTGGGCTGAGACCAGGAGGAAGAGGCGGTAGCCAGATTTAAAAAAAAAAAGAAGGAATACACATGCAAAGCCCTGAGATAATAGAGAGAAACTGGTCAGTTTCAGAAAGTTCAGGAAGCCTCTACTGATTATGAGCAGCAGCTTGAATTTTATCTTAAGTACATCAGAAAGTTAGGAAAGAGTCTTCAGCAAGACAAGATAGGATTTACAAGATAGGTGACTAAATAAAAACTGATTGAAAATAGGCAATAACAATGTTAATGGCTTGGCCTAGGGGGTGGCAATGCTGAGAAGCCATGGAGGGCCAGGGCTGGGGGCGGGCTCAGGGCAACCATGTGGGAGAAGGGTGGCTGGGGCTTGGCCTGGGTTACTGAACAGAAGGAATGGTCAGTAACTAAGCTGGAGTGTGCAGTGCTCATGACGAAATGTACCAGTTTAAAGGGTTAGTACAGGGTTAAGTGATTACATTACAAGTACATCTCCTTCCAATCTACTCGCTTCCCTCCTTTCTGGCTGGTCCTCATGCTCATGGAAACACAGAGCAAGTGTTTACAGCTGAAATGCAGAGGGCAGCTCCTGGCCACCCACCCTAGCTCATGCACACTAAGCCTCCACTGCCGCACATGGGCTCAGGCACTTTTCAACCCTGAGTCCAGGCTAAGTGTAGAACTCTGTGTGGATTAACCAGGTAAACAAATCTAGCAAAGAATGCAGCATCTCAACACATTTGGAATGTGACCACGAACAGTGAGAGGTGACTTCCAGCGAGTCAGTGTCATAGTCTAATCAAGGAGGAGCAGAATATCTGTATGTGGATGGACAGAGCTGCTGGATGGAGGATTCACAGTGGGTCAGACAGCACACAGTTTGATGTTAACACTGATCAGAATTAAAGCTTTTTTTCTGAGGGGTGGAGGAGAGAAAATGGGCAAAGACAGCAATAAGCTCAAAGGTGGGATATTACCTTGTAAGTAGTAAGTTCTGTGTCAAAGAAAACAGACCCTGGAACCATGGAGAGCTACCGTGTGTAGTTTATGATGACTGCTGTCTGAGAGAAGCCCCGAGGGTGTGGAACACTGCCCACAGAGAAGGACAGCTATCAGAAGTATCACTAGGAAGGGACTGAGAGAGAGCATCGAATCCAACACGTTGTTTCACAGATGTCCAAAGCTACTCAAAATCCAAGACAGAAGGCTGACCTCAGCACAACAGACCCAGAACACAAAGCAAAAACCTGAAAGCCACACTTGCTAAGTTTTATAAACACAATTTTAAAAATTACAGTGATTGTAAAATCAAATTCTGAGATCAGTTTTGACTACTTATAAACTGTACCAGAGCCACACACTGACAGAATTTGTTGCAATTCCTCCATATGTTGAGGAAGTGTGGGCAAAAGCTGCAGCAGCATGCTCTGTACTCCCCACCCTGTTCTCTGCAGCTGGACACTGCAGTGACAGCCTAAGCTTGCTGGGGACACTCACCTGACTGACTAGAACTTGGAGCAGCCATAGTTTCTAATGTGGACTTGTGAAACAGTAACATGTGAAACTCTCAAGACTGGAAGAGTGCCATCCCAGGCTGTCACAGCAGTGCACAGAGTATACGGTCAAGAGAACACAGTGTGTAACTAGTTGTTAAATGCATATTAGAAAATCCCTGGTGAAACTGGAAAATGCACAGATCAGATTGTATGCCAGGTCATCGTTCCAGGCGGTTAATGTAACAGGGGAAAGATTGGTTTAGACCACTTGTTGAGAACACATTACCAGAAAATGGCATACGGAGTAACCAGCAAGTAGCAAATTGACTAGGGCAAGCTTCCTCCTGAAAACAACAACAACAACAACAAACAAACCAAACCACAACAGAACAGTTTGAGACTATTTTACCTTCTTCCTCCTGGATGCTGTTATAAAGCTGTGGCAATTTAGGTAACAGAATAAACAGTTTGCCAGTTTTAGAACTTCTGTCCTATGGAATGTGGTTCATCTGAAAAACTAAAGTCAAATTTAGGATAGGAACCAGGAGAATCTATTTATTACTTTCCCTTTAAAATTAATTCTTAGGACACTGGTTTAAATCATGGGGTCAGGAGCATGTATCTCAGGTCACACCTTCTGAGCTGGCCTGGCCACCTGGCCTAGCCCTCCCTCACAGCCTGCACACTCGCACCTTCATGAGGCAGAGACACAGAGGCAGCCGGGCCAGCAGAGCACAACAGAATGCTGGCGCCACAGCCATTGAAGAGTGTGATCCACGCTGATGGTGTTCACAGTATGCTTCCATACAGTATTCCTACAAAGCCCAAATGTCATTTAACCTCTGGAGGTAATGACAGGCTTTGCTCAAAGTGTCACCCAAAGAAGAAAATGCTAGAATTATAATGTTAACATGGGATGCATTACTTAAAACATCAGCAAAATGAAAAATCATCGCCATCTTGTTTAGGAGCTTCAAGTTGACATGTGTGCTGCATTCAATAAAAGTCATAGCACCCCATCCATGGGACAGGTAGTTCTCCTTACTTGATAAAATGCAAAACTCTACCTGCATTACCAACCTAACACTCAATTAAAATTGTAGACTCTACTCCTCAAAGACCATGTCAGCTTACTATTTAAGACTTTACTAGGACTCCAACTGCTGGGGGTACAAGGAACTTCCACATGATTATAGTTAATAGTAGAAATGGTCCTATGACTATGGAGTATAACAGTCTATTTTCTGTTACTATAAGGAAATACTTGAGGTTGGGAAACTTTATAAAGAAAACAGATTAAGTTCTCAGGCTGTAGTTCAAGGACCTGGCACTGGCATTGGCTTGGCTCTGATGACAGCTACATGGCAGACGGCATCAGGGCAGGAGTATATGAAAGTGATCACACAAACAGACATGAGGTCAGAGGAGGGTTGGGGATGTGGCTCAGTGGTGGAGTGCCCCTGAGTTCAATCCCCAGTTCCAAAAAACAAACAAACAAACAAAACAACAACAACAACAAAAAAAACCCATGAGTACGGTCCTCCTGATCCCCACGAGTCCCACGAATCCAGTCCAGTCCCATGAGTATAGTCCTCCAGATCAACAAGTTCTGTCATCAGGCTGGGAGGGGCCTGGAGAACACAGAAAACTATATACAAACGAACTGTCAGTATCCTGATCATTTAAACCCAGGTTTGCAAGACTGTGATATGCAATCACTCTGATGATCACACTGTGGTTTAGTATCTGGTTACAGTAAACAGGAGCTATGACTTTTTTAGTTCTGAACATGCTGGAACAGGGACACTGGCCCACCCAATGGAAGAGCCATGATCACGTCACCTTCCTAAGGCTAGCTTGTGAATTGGGGGTGGGGGGGCACCTCACCTAGAGATCAGCTGATGACACAGGACTAGGGGGTCTGCTGGCAATTAAACATCTGTTTTAGTGCCTGGACTTTGTGATGGCTACTTTTCAGCATGGGGGCCGGGACAAGGAGAGCTACAGAATACACTGTGTTCTAAATGAACAACATTGTCCTGGGCACCATCTGCAGCTGCTCCTTGAAGCACAAGGTCATTTACACTCCTTTCACCTTGCCACACACATATGTAAAAACTTTCACTGCAGGCAGAAAGTAAGATGACCACAACAGAGGTAACTGGGCAGAAAGGGGGTTATTTTAAGGTATACTGGAGAACCCAGAATGTTCCCATTAAAAACACCAGCAACTCTTTAAATTTTTTTTTTAGATTTTGCTAGACCTTTATTTTACCTATTTATATGTGGTGTTGAGAATCGAACCCAGCGCCTCACACATGCCAGGCAAGCGCTGCACCCCTGAGTCACAACTCCAGCCCTAGGACACTCTTAAATATCAGTGTGTGTGGGGGGGGGGCGCATCAGTTATCATAAATAAACCTGACAATGAAATGTATCTCCCCAAAAAAGAGGGCGCGGGGGAGGCCCAGCAACGAACGAATAAGCGGCAAACCCATCTGCCTGGAAGGGCAGACATACAGCTCAGGAAATAATCTGGAGTAACTAACACTCTGGAGGGAAGGTTTAAAATGCTCTCCTAATACTCCCTATTTTGAATGCCTCGGTGGATTCTATTTATGGTCCGAGACAGAGAAGCCGTTACATGAGATCCTTATCAGTAGGGGAGATGGGTATTTACTATATTAGGGTAATTGCTTTTTTATAGAGATAGTTTATCTCATTAGATGTCACCACTCCAGCAAGAGCAGGTCTGTACGAGGATTAGTTCATCACAATCCCCTTAACCACGGTCTGGCACCCTGCTCTTGCCCTAAGGAATGCCACCGACCACTGTGGCTGAACTTGCAGCGGCGGCTGGCCTCTGGCGTGCTGCGTCTCCGTCAACTACAAAACCATTCAGATGGCCCGGCATCAGAAACCTGGACTCTTGAACGTCTGCCTGCAGGTGAGGGACCACTAAAAGTCAGGGCAGTGGGTTCCTGAGCTGTGACCTCTGGGCACACAGCAGGTGTGCATCAAGCATGAGGAGGAGGCATGGCTTCCTCACGCAGTCCCCACACAGGAGCGGCTGTCAGCGTACAACACAGGACATAAACAGAACCTCAAAGCAAAGTTTTACAAATGCCTTTAAATCAGAAGAAAAACTGTGTCCGGAACTCAGAAGGCACAGAAGACAGTTAATCAGGAGCCCAGGACTTGGAGAAGCCTTGTTCTGGGACACCCCGAGGCAGGTGAGCACCTGCATTCCAGGTGGGGGTGCTCTTTACAATTCCTTTTGTTTGTTGAAATAGAATGACTCTTTTAACTAGATTTTGCTTGGATAAAACAATACAGTATTAATCTTCAAAAATGGGTACTTATGAAAAGAATATTAAGATGAACCGTATGAGAAGAAAAGCCTTTCATCCACTGCGCACATTTGGTGGCACCTACCATGTGGCAGGGAGTAGGATGTAAAGTCTCAGCTCTTCTCTCAGGAAGGTCCCATGAATGCTGGGGTTCACTGTGAAAGGAATAAAGCAACTTAATTTAAAAGGGCACATGTAAGTGAAGGAGGGACACTGGGACAGGAGTGTAAACCCGCTGCTTCGTCTGATTATGAAGAGATCCCCCAGGTGCCTAGGGTGGGGGTGCAGGTGGCCCTGGGCAGCCAGAATCCTACATGGACCATCCTGTGCACCCAACAGATACCCTCCGTGGGTGCCACAGCAAGCAGTGTCCTTTAGGGGTGTCAGAAGAACAGCTCACAAAGGCAACTGAGAAGAAATGGCCAGAGAGGCAAAAGGTAAACAGAAAGAATAGTGTTCTGGAAACAAGCACCTTAAAAACAAAGGTGGGGGGTGCTGGGGATATAGCTCAGTTGGTTGAGTACTTGCCTTGCAAGCCCAAGGCCCTGGGTTCAATCCCCAGCACCACATAAAAACAGTAAGAAAGGTGGCATAAACTGTACTGGTGAGGATGTGGAGGACTGGAGCCCTGTGTACTATCTGTGGGGATGGTACAGCTGCTGTGGAAACCTCTGGAGGTCGGGCACTGTGGGGTGTACCTGTAATCCCAGAGACTCTGGAGGCTGAGGCAGGAGGATTGCAAGTTCAAGGTCCACTCAGGAATTTAGCAAGACCCTCAGGCAACTTAACGAGACCCTGTCTTGAATTAAAAAATAAAAAGGGCTGGGGATGTGGCTCAGTGGTTAGAGTCCCTGGGGGGGAGGGGGGTGTTAATCTTTAATACCAGGGGGTTGGGAGGTGTGGGGGTTCCTCCAAAACTTAAAAACAGAATGACCATACAAGCCAACAATGCCACTTCTGAGTGTATATCCAAAGAACTGAAAGCAGCGACCCCAGAAGATAGCTGGACACCCACGTTCACAGCACTGCTACTCCCAACAGCCAAAGGTGGAAGCAACCCAAGTGACCAAGGATGGAGGAACAGACACTCAACCTGACAAGGAATGAAGTTCCTATATGTAACACAACCCCGAGAACTGTGGAGCATTATGTTCAGTAAACATCAGCCAGTCACAAACGGGCAAAATCTGCATGATTCCACTTCATGAGGTACCCACCCAGGAGTGGTCAAACTCAGAGGCAGAAAGTAGGAGAGTGGTGGCTGGGGGCTGGGGGAGGGGGTGGTAGAATTTACTAGGTATGGAACTTCGATGTTGTAAGATAAAAGGGTTCTAGGATACATATATGTATATTGTGCACGACAATATAAATACATATGACATCATGAACTGTACGCTTAAAATGCTTAAGACAATAAAAATTTAAAAAGAAGTCTGGAGACGTAGCCCAGTGGTAGTGTTCACCTGGCATGCGCAAGGCCCTGGGTTTAAACCTTGGCGCAGGGGGTGAGGGGAATAGAGGTGGAGTGGGTGGGTCTAACAAAAAAATCTGAAGATGAGGTACACCGTGCTGATGTGGCCAGAGTGCTGCTTTTGTTAGCTGGGACTGGGACAGCACAGAACCTTGGGCATGCGAAGCATGTGTTCTGCCACTGAGCAACGCCCCCAGCCCCAGGAGGGCTGGGTTCTGAGGGAGTCTGAGTGCCAGAGCAGACCAGCGCCAGAGTGTCCGTGACAGAGACCCAAGCCAGACTGAGCAGTGATAAGCAGGGAAGGGAAGAGAGCTGGCAACTCTGAATTCAATTCTCCAGAAATGTTGCCTTAGGGTGGCAAAAAGATTTTAAAAATAGTAATTTTTTAAAAAATCCTTGCAGAAGAGGGACTAATGGGAACTCGAGAGACTGAGAGAATATAAGAGGGCTGGTTATGGTATGGGAATGGGGTTAGGGGTAGAGGCAGGGGCATGAACTGGACAGAGAAGTAGGGGACGGACCTCTGCACCTTAAAACCTTTTTTTTTCCTTCACTTTTTTCCTGTAAGAGAAGATCAGTCACCTTTGGAGAGGGCACAGCTAGGGACAGAAGGGGATTGGAAGGCACAGCTATTGGACGGAAGGGTGTGTAATCTTGAGCAGGATACTTCCCATTTTTCTGCCTGGGGTTCTTCCTTAGTAAAATAGGTATTTCATCACCTTGGTGGCTGCACTAGGCCTAGGCACTATATCTGCACTGTGAATGGCAGTCATTGCTGGGAGGAGATGAGGCCCTGGTGGCCTCCCCTTGGAGGCTGAGTCCTCTGAGGTTAGAGGAGGAGCTGAAGTGTGAATGAAGGCCGTGACTCAAAAGCCCACCTCTGAGAAATGCCAGAAGAGGACCAGACAGCTGGTCACTCAAACAGTAAGCGGGAAAGGGCTCCTGGGAGCACTGCTGCACAATGCCCTTTGCTTCAAGGGGCCACGAGGGGAGCCGGCGCTGGGTTTTGGTGGGCCAGTAAGGTGTGGGGAATCCTCCTGGGCAGCTAGCCCTAGGGAAACTGGATGAAGACAAAGTCATGAACTTGACAGTGTGTCCCTAGGTCGGGAGGTGGGTGAGAAGGGGCGGAGCCAGCTCAAGGGGAAAAATGAGGGCCAGGGCCGAGGGGCTGCCCTGGAGGCTGCAACTGGGGTGACCAGAAGGAAAACAGAGCCACATGCCTAGGTTACTTCCTCCTCTAATGACCAAGACCCAGAGGAGTGGGACAGCTCTGCTGGTCCAAAGTTCTTTCTGGAGACTGCAAGCTGTGGGGGTGGATGGGTCTGAGTGAGGGGCCCCGTGATCACCATCAAGCTCCTCCTGATGCTGTCACAGAGCGGCCTTATTCACTGGTGTTTCTAAAAGATGTCCTATAACCTTAACTCACAGCTGTTTTCTCTTTTTTTCTTTTTTGGTAATGGAGATTGAATTCAGGGACGCTCAGCCACTGAGCCACATCCCCAGCACTGTTTTGTATTTTATTTAGAGACAGGTCTCACTGAGTTGTTCAGTGTCTCACTTTTTGCTGAGGCTGGCTTTGAACTCACGACCCTCCTGCCTCAGCCTCCTGAGCCGCTGGCATTACAGGTGTACACCACCATGCCTGGCTCACAGGGGTTTTCTTCAGTGTTTCTGGTTTCGGGATTCACTTCAACCATATTTACCTCCTACCATCTGATAATTACTTTTAACCTAACCAGACAATCCTTTCTCTCTTTTCAGACTATGCACACTAATGATGAAAGTGCAAGTGATAAAAATTCCTCCAACAACTCATTCGTGCACACTGAAATGTAGGTTAAGCACCTGTTACTTGTGAACAACTGGACTAGACAATGTTGGAGACTCCAAAGATGATTAAGATGTTAGTTGTGATGCTTTTCCATTCCTACTATCTAAAGTGTTGATGAATGTGTGCATCTATTCCGGAACTCTCTCTGATTCTTTTCCATCACATTTTACATTTTCAGAGATTCCACTAGGGAATCAGCTCTCATTCGCCTGGTCCAGGTGTCCAAGCCACTGCAGTGCTGGGGTCTTGGTGCATACTAGGAAAGCACTCTGCCACCAAGCTGCATCCTTCCATGCCACCTAAGACTTTTTTGCACAAAGTAAAAGAACTTGGGAAATTCTGTTCCTTAGCATCTTCCTTCAAAGAGTTCCTGAAAAACTGTCTTTTGAATAGCCTTTCTTTTGTAAAGAAATGGCTGACTTGTAAAAGATGACATATGTGTACAAGAGGAGGAGGAGCAGCCAACATAGAGTCAAAAATACAAAGCGAGAAGATGAACAGAGCTCATCTCCAGGTGAGCAGCACCCAGGCACAGCTGTATTGGGGGATTAGGTCAGGTCTGCACATTCCTTGATGTTATTATTCAAATCATTAGTATTTACCACTCGTGATTATTGCTCTAACTGAAAAGTAGTGGGTTTTTAATGTGCTTGGCACATTTGATTGTGTGGAGACTTCTGACTTCTATGTTCAGGTCTGCCCAGAACCCACTTCCACTGCCACTGCCACTGTCCTTGGATTTCCCTTGGGGAACCCAACTCCCTTTCTGGATTAGGGAGTTTAGACAAAGTTGATTTCCTCTTTATAACTTTTTCTTCCTTTTTTTCTTCTTTTTTCTTTTTTTTTGTGTGGTACTGAAGTCTAAACCTGGTGTACTGAACTACATCCCTGACCCTTTTTACTTTTTGAGACAGGGTCTTGCGAAGTTGTAGGAAGCTGACTTTGAACCTGGGATCCTCCTGTCTTGGCCCCCCAAGTTGCTGGGATTACAGGTGTGTGCCACCATGCTTGGCTCCCCTTTGAACCTCTGAGGAGAAGTCCCTTTTCTGTCTGGTCTGCTGGGAGTTCAGGCATCCTGACAGTATGTTGCTTCCAGCTGGGAATGGTCCACCTGAACTCAGAGGTGGAAAGGGCTGCTTCTCTATCTCTTCAGGTCCTGAATCTTGGTTATCTGAGCCAAAAGATGATTTGACTGTTTGATCCAAATTGAGTTTAGTTATGTACTTTGGAGACAGAAAAAGTCCTGACTCACACAGAACTCATCAGTAGTATGAACTATACTTACAGAAAGTAACTTGAAACCATGTGACACAATACAAAGGACTAGATGGAAGTCAAGAGTGAGCTCTCGAATATGGACCCTATTTTCCCACCATCTGCTAAGTGACTGCTGCCAAATCACTTTCCCTTTCACAAGCAGTCTCATCTATACTGCAGGATTCTCTGAATTAGGAAGAATGCTGGAGGAACTCAAGACAGAGCAAAGGCAACAGAAAAGGCTGCTCAGGAGTGAATGCCTGTGTACATGGATGCCCTCACCCTTCAGACACAGGATGCCATTAGAGGAATGTATTCTAGAAGACCAGTACCTAGCTGCAAATGATAGCAATGAAAACAAGAATATAGAAGACAAGTGAGATTTGTAACAGGTATTCGGTTCCCACTAACAAATATCACAGCAACAAGATGAAATTTTTTTTGTGTGTGGTGCTACCAACTAAGCTATGTCCCCCCGCCCAAGATGAAATATTAAAGAAAAGAAATTCAACATGAAAATGTGACTTTCTTCCTGTCCTTGTACCAGTTAAAGTTCAAAAGGAGCAGAAATTAAAGCTAGAAATATTCCTTTGACATCTGACCTAAGGAATTCCATTTTTTCTCATACTTTATGAAACTCCAAAATAGAGCAGAATCTTTCGGTATATTCAAAATGGAGCAAGAACCATAAAATTAATGCAAATTATGGCAGGGACCAGTCAGCCCTACCAATGGAAGTGTCAGCCCATGAGTAGGTCAGGAGGACTGTAAGTCAGTGGCCTTTTTTGAAGTGCACTCTTTCAAGTATGCACACTACAGCTCACACACAGAGAAGACTGTATAGTCCCTGGGCAAGGACATGCACATTCCTGAAATCTTCACATTCTGAAAAGGGTAAACCACTCAAAAGAAAAGTAGGTAAGGGATATACAAAGGGAAGTAACAGAAAAATACATGTTAATGGTCAACCTATGAAAAGTTTTCCTGGTTTAAAATTTAAACACGATACCATTTTTACCTCCTCTGGCAGACACTGAAAAGTGGACTAAATATCATAAGAATAGGTGAATGAGCAATCACAACCTTTCCAGCTTTCTGAGACAGCAATGTGGCAAATCTATCAACTCCTAAATCAACCACGGACCCTGCATTGTATTACTGTTTACGATAGCAAGATGCCGATAAACTCTGAAATGGTTCAGGAAAAAATGTGTCTGCACATATACATACGTGTGTGAAAACACACAGACCCAGGGAAGGGGCAGAGACAGGGCAGAGAAGACAGAAGGCAAGCACCTGGTGAATCTGGGAGAAGAGAATCTGGGAGAAGTGTTTTCTTGTACTGGTCTTACAACATCTCCAGAACATGAAGTCATATTTACATGAAGTTAAAATAGAGAAATGACTTACATCTTAAAACAGAATATTCTCCAAGATACAGTGTTAAATGAAAATGTAGAATAATTTATGTAATATGATCTCGTTAAAGAGAACACACACAGAAAAAGGTCTAAAATTATACCCAACTATTAATTTTCTCTCTGGGGCATCCAGTATTCTATGGAGAGGAGGTAACAAGTTTCACATTTTGCTCAAAGTACTTCTAACTTACTTGTGTGAAAATTTGTGGTACTTACGCTGCTACTTCTGTTTAAAACAAGATGTGTTAACGTTTCTGCAGCTGTAACATCAACAGAATATGCCAACTCATGGCGGGGAACTTCTAATGTCTACAGCTGTGGCTCTCACACAGACTGTGGACCCCTTGTGGGGTGTGCATGCGTGGGCACAGGACATAAGGGACCCTGGTTTATGACAATGCTCAAAGCCATACCAGAATCTTAAGGGCAGGGCTAGGGACACTAAACTGGGTAAGTGTCCAGCCCAAATCCAAAGTGCACCTGCTGAGAACTGCTGTTTGTTAGGATTTGGATGTGAGGTATCCCCCAAAAGCTCACGTGTGAGACAGGGCAAGGAGGTTCAGAGGAGAAATGATTGGGTTGTCAGAGTCTTAACCCCATCTGTGAGTTAATCCCCTGATAGGGATTAACTGAGTGGGAACTGAAGAGGTGGGCGTGGCTGCAGGAGGTGTGCATTGGGGAGTGGCTTTGAGGTATGTATTTGTATTGGCCAGTGGAGTCAGTCAGTCTCAGTCTCTCAGTCAGTCAGTCTCTCTCTCTCTCTCTCTCTCTCTCTCTCTCTCTCTCTCTCTCTCTCTCTCTCTCTCTCTGCTTCCTGGCTGCCTGTGAGCTGCTTCCCTCTGCCACACTCTTCTGCCATCATGTTCTGCCTCGCCTTGAGCCTGGAGGAATTAAGCCAGCTTTCTTTGGACTAAGTCCTCTGAAACCATGAGCCCTCAAATAAACTTTTCCTCCTTTAAGATTGTTCTGGTCAGATCTCTTAGTCACAGCAGTGAAAAAGCTGACTAAAACACTGCTATCACATATACACTATCTGATAAATAAGTGACCATAAATCTTTTGGAAGAAAGGAGTTGAGTGATTTGTGTGATATGAAAAAATATCCAAGATGTATCATAAAATGGGGAAAAATAACCAGTCCTAAGAGAAAACCAAACAAAACCACAAGGAGTAGAACCATATAACAAGTATGATCCCACTGATACATTTAAAAGATGTGCAGGTTTCTACATATTTAGACAATTGTTAAAGGAAGAAAACTGTTAACAGCAGTTATTTCTGGAGAGTGAAGAGGAGGTAGGGATTTTGGGTGTGTCAACAATTAGATGTTTTATTATTTTATGATGCTTATTAAAAATCTGCATTTAATACAATCCAGCTGGGTGCGGTGGAGCACACCTGCAATCCCAGTGGCTCAGGAGGCTGAGATAGGAGAATGGCAAGTTCAAAGCCAGCCTGAGCAACTTAGTGAGACCCTGTTTCTAAATAAATTTTTAAAAGGGCTGGGGAGGTGGCTCAGTGGTTAAGTGACCCTGGGTTCAATCCCCAGAGCTCTCCCCTCAAATCAAAATGCCTAAAGACAATCTGAAATCAAGACATGCTAGACTAGGGCTGGGTGTGGCTGGTGGTAGAGCACATGTTCAGCATGTATGAGGCCCTGAGCTCAACTCCTAGCACGGGCGTGGCAGGGAGGAGAAGTGCTAAGTTAAACAATCTCAAGGTGAAGTAGGAACTAAATATATACAGCAGTAAGAAACTAAATATACTATAAACAGAAGTATTTAATAGCGTATTTTTATTTACTTTCCACTTTGCTAACTAAAAACAAAAAACAAAATAGAGCAGAGTAAACCTTGGCAGGCATCAGAACACACAGAGAGCTTGCTGGATTGCTGGGCCCCAACTTGAGATTCCAATTCAAGAGGTCGCGTAGGGCCCAAGAATCTGCAATCTCACAGGTTCCCAAATGCCACTGGCCTGGACACCACCTTTTAGAACCACTGGCATAAAAATAAAAAATTCAAACAACAGAAAGTTGAAACAAGAGAACTAAATGATCACATCATGTCCCAAGTCAGTTTCTAGGCGGGAAACAGGGTTTTAAGGGCTCACTGGATAAACACTGCCCAGAGTCCTGAAATCCTTAATAATATCATAAAACATTTTAACAGTACAGTACGGATGGGGGACGCTCCCTTAAAAGTTTGGAGGCTTCCCAGAGTGAGAAGGTCAGTGTTCAGGCCTGGCTTTCCATGTGCACTGGTCAAGAGCTGGCTGGGTTTATTCCCTTAACTTCTGTAAAGGATCAGGGCAAGCCACTGAAAATAAGCCACTTGGGTATAAGGATTGTTTTGAGTTGAAAGCAAGTGAGAAGCTAGAGCAGAAGATCAACTCCACCCTTCCCCTTTCTGCCTAAAAGTGGAGCATAAATTTCCACTTACAGAAGTGTCCTTTTCAGTACCAGGAAAACAACCTTCAGTGGACGGATGGAAATGAGATGAGTCTCCATGAACAAACCTTACTAACAAGCGCGTACTTTCATTAGTTTGCACAAGTATTTATCTTTCTCAATTTATACCTCTAGAACCCCAGCCCTCTTTTCTTTGTCTAGTCACTTCACAGTTTACCGTCCTTTGTTAGAATGGTATATAAGCTTTGAAGTCTAACCACTTGTCTGGGTGTTTCCTCTTTTCTTTGGTAGCCCAACTCCCAAACACATAAAATTAAAACCATCAATTAAGGGTATAAGCCTTTTTTCCTCCTGTACCCTTCTCTCTCGTCAGTTTTACTCACAGGCCCCGCTGACAAACCCTAAGAGGGAGAGAAATGCTCTTCTCCTTTCCTCCACTTCTCAGGCAAGTCCAACTTGTTACATTTCATTCACTGTTGCATAAAATTGGAGATGTGACCACAAAAGGGGAGCTTACACTTCAATGACAACTACATCACATGCTTTGGAAAGGCTTTAGGCTAAAAATAAATGTGAAACCAGGTGTAAAAAAGAAAAAAATATGAAGAATCTATGCCCTACCTGCAAAAGAAACCTCACAAAACAAAAACCAGGACCTCGCACTCAAGATACAGAAACATTTAAGCACTTCTCCACTTTAAAGAAATCTGAACTAGAAAGGGCAAACGATGTGTCTTGGATGTGCTTTACGTGGAATAGCACTGCAGGCAATGGCAAACACAAGTATCCCCTTTTGAAGGGCCTGGATATGCCAGGGGCCTCTATAAGAGCAGCTCCCTATCCATCTTGGAGAAAAGGGAACCAGATCATCTGTTGTCAGCAAGAGGATCCTCTGTTGTCAGCTGGGCTGCCTGGAGCAGGCTCTCCTGGGAGCTTCCTTTGGTTGACATGCTCATGGGACAGAAGGTGTGCTAGGGACTTTCAGTCACTTTCCTGCTGTGTCTGCTGGTTTTGACTTAAACGTCTCATGGTCAGCTCCACATGATAAGGTTTACACTTACCTCTTTATTTTTTAAAGTTTTCTAACAGCATTTTCTCCAAATCCCGACTTGTGGAATGATGAACAATTGTATGTTTGAATTCATAAAAGAACCAAGTCACGATAATCCAGTTTTTAAAAACAATTGCTTCTTTTGTAGGATTAATTCATTAGGCAATTAAAAGAGCAAGGAATCATTTAACTTACTGATAAAGAGGGGTAATAAGAAGACAGCTACATTAACTGCATTTTTAAATTTCATTTCTGAGTGAAGCAATGTATCCAGCTTTTAAACCTTTGCTTTATACTTAGAATAGTTAAAAAGTAAATACACATATGGTTATTCTATAAAAGCAATTGTGTGTGGGTTAAAATGCCCCAGAAACATTCACTCTTTTGGTTCACAGATACTCAAATATCTGCTGTTTTCAGCGGCAACACATCCTCGAATACACATGATTAATGTTTTGAATAGGAGATGGTTCATTTCCCACCAACTCCACCAGTATCTGTTTCAATTAATTTTAGAAAAACAAATAAGTTTTCTTATGTAGCTCTAAAATTAATCTGGAAAGTAAAAACAAACAACCACTTTAAAGATGCGTGAGTGTGGACTCACAATCTAATGGAGCTTCATTCAGGAAAGAACAGTACGTGGCTTCCTGGGGTTTTTTCTGGCCCACATTCCTTGTCATCTGTCTTGGGAGCATTTCTCCCCTCCTGCTCTCTCCCCTATTTGCTCTGAGCCAGCAATGGTCGAAAAGTGGGGAGGGAGGGGGGGGGGGGGGACAAAGGACTTGTCTCAGTCCTCCTCTGCAGTAAGAACTCATCCTCCTGGAATCACTCCCACACAGGAATTTGCAGAGAACACCCCCGTGTAGCCGGCCCTGCCCTGGACACACTGCCCCTTCAGGAGCTTGCACTCCAGCGCAGGGAGCCACAGCAGTGCCTCCGCCATGGAGGAGCAAAGCACTGGGGAAGCAAAGGCCCCCATCCACCCAAGAGTCCACAGGTGGCCAGATGCCCAAGACACCGCCTGCTTTTGCCATCTTGTTTATTCACAAAGGACACTCAATGGGAGGAAGGACTGTTCTTTACCTTATTAATGTGCAGGTCTGATTTCAACATAAGTGTGGGGTATGATACTCATCACAGTCCTAAAAATATTCCTAGGTGGCTTCCATTTTCCTCTAAGTGGAGATTAGGCTCTCAGCCATATACACGATGCAGGGCCAACAGCCAGGTGGAAGCGAGCAAGAGAGGAATGAAGATGACCCTGGCTTCTGGGGAAAGGCCATCTCACAGGGGCATGGAATGACAGCATAACTCCCACACCAATCCACTTAACTCCACACACCAGGATAAAACAATTTAAGAGCCTATGCTTGTAAGGGACTTGTAAAGTCCCTTGTGGTTTTAACCAAAGCCACCTTTGGGGATTTTTTTTTTTTTTTTTTTTTAAAGGAGTCACTGCCCTCCTACAGGAAACAGACAGGAATGCAAGCTTCTGCTGAGGAGCCTCACCTGTGAAGGCTGAATGTGGAGGGCTGCAGCTGGCTCCGCAAGAACTATCAATGTGGGGGAGCAGTGACCAATCAAACTGGCCTTCCAGGTTCACACCAAGGACTGTGGTTTTCAACCCTGTTGGGTCAAAGCCTTAAACCCATGGGTCTACCCCTAAAAATGTACATACACATAGCTTCTGTGAACCATGAAAGGGGCCCAGATCTTCTGAAGCCTTTATGTTTTTCAAACTTAACAAAAAGCCCAAACACTACGACTTCCCAGAGACAAATTGGCAAGCCCTGAACCACAGTCTCCTTTAATGACTCAGCTCTCCTTGTTGCAGGAGCATGGCCAAAAACAACATGTGAATGAATGAATGAATGAGTGAATGCAGCTGTGTTCCAACCAAACTTTACATACAGATGCACAAATTTTAATTTAATTTGCATGTGTTAGTAAATATTCCTCTCGATTTTTTTCAGTCATTAGAAAATGTAACAATCTTAGTTAGCTAGGCCATAAACCAGGCAGTAGGCTGGAGGGTTGCCAATCCCTGCGCCAGTCCTGACTGTGGCACCAGAGCCCAGCATAGTGCCTGACCCTGTGTCATCGAAGATGGGAAGCTCCTGTCTAGCAGAGGTAGAACACATGCTGGGGAGAACGCGGGGAGAGGAATCGAGGCACACTCCCACTCCCTCTCTGGCGTCTGCTCTCTCCATGAACATCATTCTCTCTACACTTCTATCTGGAAAATGGAGCATGCTCTAAGACGAAGCCCCTCCACCTCTGACTTTCTATGAGCCTTCCTATACAACTAAGTAGAGAACGGTATCCATGAACAGTTGACATATAGGAAGTCATATCCGTAAACAAGTTCCCATGTCCCAGGTGAGGGCCAAAATGGAGCAGAGGAGTGGCAGCATCTGGGTCAAGTGTGATGCTGAAAAATGCTAGCAAGATGACAATTTCCTGTCCAAAGGGAAATCCCGCACTTGGCCTATATCCCACTTGACTGCTGAGCAAGGGTCAGGCCAAGATGAAAGCTTGCTGAATGCACCACAGCAAGGCTGTCAGAATACAGTCCTAAGTGAACACTCTCCGTAGAGGAAAATAGCTCCCCAACAAACCAATACCACTTTGTTTTGCTTTATACTATTCTGCTGGGCTGGGGTTGAGGGAGACTCACATAGAAGCAGACTGGAAAACTGCAGCCCAGAGAGCAAGGGGGGAAAAGGGCCCAAGAGGAGGTGCCCCAGCCAGGTGGAGAACCAGCTTAGGAGGTGGAGGGGGCAGAGAGTGCACACTGCCCTGGTGCTGACAGGGAAAGTAGGTGAAGGTGGACTCACAGGTGTTCAGAAGCACAGGTGCTTCCTAAGGCCAAGGGGGAGGGGGGCACTGGATTAGAGAGTGCAAGAATGGTGGGAAATGGAGGGAGCTGTCAAAGGCAGGAAGCAGAGAGAAGTATGGGGGGTGCAGTGTATAGCTCAGCAGTAGAGGTTCTGCTTAGCATGCACAAGGCCCTGGGTTAAAACCCTTGCACCCCACGCCCTACCCCACCCCCAAAAAAGGAAAAAGAGAGCTATGGTAGGTAAATCAAGGCAGTTGTAATGGGACTTGGATGGGAGGAATATGATAGAATTCTATAAAAGCAGGTGACCAGCAAGGGTGGGCAAGCGAGGGAGAAGTCTCAGGTGAGCTGACCTAGGAGAAGGGCAGGTCATGGTACAACTGACGAAGCTGCAAAGTCTAGGAGCCAGAGCAGGGGTGAGAATAATACAGAGCATGTACCATGCTGAGCAGACTCCTGCTTCAAGACAAGCAGGGATATGAACAGAGAACCAGAGCAAACTCCCAAAGTTCCACTAGGCTAGTGAGGCCCTCACTGAGAGGCACTCACAGTTATTCAAGAGAGCGCGCAAAATAAGAAGCACAGCTTCTAAATCTATACTGGCCATGCCGAGAAACTGCAGGCAGGTTCTAAAGATGAGACCTAGTGTCTGAGAGATGTAGAAAGGTAGGTAGTTTCAGAAAGGAACTTGCTACAAAGAAGTACCAACCACGAGTTCAGAGTGAGAAATTGTTTAGAGTGAGTCGATGTGGTGACATAGTTGTGGATGGCAGAGACAGTGCTGACTGAAAAGATAAATGCCAAAGGCTTCAAGGAAAGAAAGCGACATTGGTAAATCTCCCAAAACCTTCAGCAGACACCTGTGCAGGTTCCAGACTTCTGTGAGCACAAGCAGGTCTCTACAGAAGGACCTGCACTTCTGGGGTCACTGTCTAACCAGCTGAGCAACAGCCCATGGCAGCCCAACTGGACACTCACCTTTTCCATTAACAGCTAAGCCGGTGGCCATGGCTGCTGTCACGGGGCCAGACACCTGAGGCACTAGCGGGTGTATTCGGGGCCGGCTCCCCATCCTGGCTCGCTCCGCACCGGGCCCCAGCAAAGCTCCCACAGGCTTCTCTGCTGCTACTTCTGGTGCCACTGTGTCCTCCAGACCCTGCTCGACGGGGTCCAGTTTCTCAGGGCTCTCGCTCTGAAAGCCGTCCACTGCGGTCCTGCTCTTTATGGGGCTCTTAGGCACAAGGATCTTGATACCTGACTTTGCAAGGTCCATGTTCTTGCGGCTTGAGAGAGAGGGGGCTGTGTTTTTCCTGAACTTCTGGCTGGCAGCGAACAACGGGCTGTTTTTGGACTCGTGGTCTTTGCTGATGACTAGGGCCTTTGGAGAGGTCTTGGAGAAACTGCTGTTGGTGGACCTGGAAATCTGCTTCCTGGCATTGTTGGGAGAGGTCCTGTTGGTGCGGGTCAGGGTGCCCTCTCTTTGCCTTTCGGGGTGGCGCCGGTTGAAGTCATGAATGTACTCCTCGCAGTTCACCAGATGCTGCTCTGGCTCCCAGGTGTCGTCCTCGCTGTCATAGCCTTTCCATCGAACCAAGTACTCTGTCTTCCCTTTCTTGTTTTTCCTCTTGTCCACGATCCTTTCAACCTGTATATAAAGAAAAGAGAAAATTTTAATAAAAGCTTATTAATTCAGAAAGGTACAAGCTTAACAAGGAAACATCAAAAACAATAAAAAGCACCATAGATCATGAAAACAATCTGTTCTTCCCCACTCCAATCATCTGAAAATAAAACAGTAATAGAACACTTGGGATTCTGGCAATTTCCTTGACATGGAGTCAAACAAAAGGCTTGAATTTTATGCTTGGCATGTGTGATTAGTACACATATATTGAAGTATTACATTAACATGTACAATTTTTAGAAACTATTGGTTAAAAAATTTCAGAAATAATAATAATGATTTATCAAAATAATTTTATTTTAGAATGTATTCTGGCTTTAAATATCAATAGGAAGTAAGTTTTTATTTATTAGCAAAAAGAGGAAACATGGGTGCTTATTTCTTTGTGATGCAACCCCAAGCTGGTTTTCATAGTCATGACTGGAGTAGGAGGAAGCATCTGTAGCCTTGGGCCTGGTCCTCCCCAGGTGACCAGCGGTGGGCAACAAGTGATGGAGGACTGTAGACGTCCTGTGCTGTGGCCTTGGTTCACTGAACAAAGCAATTGGATCATTCTGAAGCACTTCCCTAAAACTAAAAAGGTAGTTTGTGATAATAAAATGGTCTAGGATAGTCAGGTTATTTATCTTCAAACCTTGGTTTTAATTTTATGATAACGACTTTAAAGGAAGATGTTGTTAATCTCTGTATTTAATGATCAATATGTTCTGCATCAAACTGCAAATTCACACATCCTTGTCTTATGTTATTACCATGACAATTCTACTACCTTAACATTCTAAAGGAAAATAGGAGATCTTCTACAACTAACATGAAGAAAAAACATTTGACATGATGCCCACATGTTATTGCAGAAATCTGGACTCTGTGGTTATACTTGCTCCCCAATCAGCCTGCTCCCCCAGGGGCAGTGTGTGGCTCACATCTCCAAGGCAGAGGCCCATAGCCAGAGAGCAACTCTTTAATTATGGACACAAAGGTCTAAGCCCATCAATGATCAAGAACATCAATATGTTTCTGGCAAATTTACAGGTTATATCAGATGACACAACAGTGTTCCTAGCTCTCTAATACTGCCAAATGACGCTGGGTGATTGAGTACAGTTGTGTATAACTTTGCAGAATGGGAAAATACCCGACCCTCACCACTCCCCTATTCTTAAAATGACAAGACAAACTCCCTAACACATCTACTTAAGATACAGAGAATTAAAGCCATAAACTGAAGAAAAGCCTAAAATTCAGTGCACAATTACTTCCGTGCAAAAAGGATTAAGAACAGAAAGGCCTTATTTCATTGTGAGGCCGATTTCACACCTAACAGATCTCCTGAGTCAAAAATTAATGTCAGATCAGCGTGAGCAAGTCCACACAGTCCATAACATAGTAAGGAGAGCTTTAAAATGGTTTTTCTCCCCCTGCTCCTTCACTTGTGCATAGTTACAAGGCACAAGCATTTCAATTTAAGTAAAAGATGTATTTCTGGAAATTTCATACAAATTGATTTCATGGCAGCAACAGTTTAGAAGTTTTAAATGCAAGGGGTAAAGAGATTATCTCTTATGGGAAAACTATGTCTAATGCTTTTTGTTCTCCCTAAACCAATTTCCATTCCAGAAGCACGCATATTAAACCAAGGTACCCCCTTTCCCAGTCCTGTTTCCTTAAAGCTGTGGAGCAGGGGTCTGGGGGTATAGGGTGGGGGGTTTCTCTCACTCCATCCTCATCCTTGTCTCCCAGGATTGTCTCCTTAAAGGGCCAGGCCCCACTAGGTACTGCTTCTTTCTGCAAATTGAGAGGTCGTACAATAGCACTAGCCTTGGCAGAGAGGTGTGTGTGTGTGTGTGTGTGTGTGTGTGTGAGAGAGAGAGAGAGAGATAGAGATATTACCGGTCAGAGTTTTTACAGATGTTGAAAGGGGGCAGTAGCAGACCATGAATTGGCACTTTGAGAGTAAATGTGGCTTGGGAGCCACCTGGTCTCCCAAGCACTCCGCTCTGCTCCTGGAGCAGGGACTCAGGCACAGGTAATACTTAAACAATTAGGGAGGCATTAAACAAGAAAACCCTACTTATGAACACTGAACTTTGAATCTTGCTAATTTTCATGTGTCATAAAATAATATTCTTCTGTTCATTAAGTATTTAAAATGTCAAAACCACTTGGGAGTCAGCCGCGGGCTGTAGTTTGTCAACCCTGCATTAGACTATGACAGTGCAGGAAGACCTTCAGATGCAGACATGGTGCACCACTAGTTCCTGTGACAGACACAGGGTACGTGTCAACCGAACACACACTCTGACAGGGAGAAATAAATAGGACTTTGAAGTGGTGGGTCTATAAGACACAGTGGGCACAAGGTAGGAGGTACCAATTAACACCTTAAGATATCAAATAACACCTTAATCCAACTTCAGATCAACTGGGGACATGAGTTGCCCCATTTCCCCCAATGAAGGACAGATATGAAAAGTGAAAGTCCTGCCAGGCGCGGTGGCGCACGCCTGTAATCCCAGCACTTGGGAGGCTGAGGCAGGAGGATCGCGAGTTCAAAGCCAGCCTCAGCAACTTAGTGAGGCCCTAAGCAATTCAGTGAAACCCTGTCTCTAAATAAAATACAAAACAGGGCTGGGGATGTGGCTCAGTGGTGGAGTGCCCCTGGGTTCAATCCCTAGTACCCAAAAAAAAAAAAAAGTGAAAGTCCTGTATGATCCCTTTCATCTGAGTTAATCTCATACAAACAAACATCACTTAGATTCAGCCAACTGTTAAATAATATTAAAACTTATTTCCTTTATGATGGTCTGGGAGGAATCTTAATCCAAGCATTTAAGTAAATCTTCCAGGTCTCATGGTTCCTTTCTGAGTCTCCCACCCCATATGACTGTTCCTAAACTCTATCAATGCATGTATTTCTCAGTCTGTGCAGTTATCACTCCAGTTTTACAGAATTTCAATGCAAAGAATTTTACACAAAATGAACTCTTTGTGAAAGGATATGCGGAATTGCAGTAGAGTTCCATATTTGCTTTTTAAAGCCAAGACACAATGAAGGAAGGCAGAAAAATCTCACTCAAATCACACAGGCACTGTTCTGCAATAATGTTATCCACAATCACACATGGAGTAAAAATTTAAGTGGAAAACCCAAATCATAACAGCCTTATTTGCCTATATCTTAAGCAGGCCAAAATTCTTTTTTGTTACGATTGTCATCTAAAACCCAATCTAAAAAAAATAAAACTGCTAAACAAGTATAACCTGGTTTTCCTTAACACTGCAAAGCCCTATGATGGTTTGCACAGCAACACTCATGCAAAAAGGCCATTCCAACGCCACACGCCCCATGCTTGCCCTGCCTGCCTGGAGTAGGCTCTGATGTCCCTAGACCCAGTGATACACTGGGGGGTGGGGTGGGGGGGTGGAGTGTAATTACTCAGAAAGAAAGGGATGGACGACAGGCCCAAAACTACATGTGCAGAAATCCACAGAAGAAACGGGTTAAGACCAGGACGAGAAGGAAGAAGGGCAACTGTGCCATTATTACAGTTAAAATACAAACCAAGGGAAGGCATGCAGACATACTGGTTTACAAGAAAAAGACCGGAGTTGCAACCATCATGATAGGAAAAGCCTGCACACTGTACCCCTGCCAATAACTGTGTCAGCGGCAGTGATGGTTGCCTCCATGCATCTCATTCCTTCCAGGACTGTGTGAGCAGGCTGCCAGGATAAATTTGAAACCTAAAGCCATGCTAAAAACTTTTATTGGGTTTGGATCATTTGAAACCACAAAGCTTCACTACAGAGAAAGATAATGCCTTTATTTAAACTCTGCTTGTAGCAAAGACTTCTGGGGACCTTTAAAATTCAACAGTCCCTTAGGCGAGTAAGGTAGGCTTTGCAAGTCCTTTTGAAAGTTGTCTCAGCTATTAAGAACAAGAAAAGCTGCCTTAACTTTCAAGAATAGTTTTATGTACAGACACCAGCCCCCTTTCAGGTTTATCTTGGTGTGAGAGCAATACACATTCAGCAGAAACTGTACTTCTGACCTTTTTCCACGCTAGCACTATGGGGGCCCAATCCTCTCTGGTGCTGCTGGGCAGGGGAAGTGAGCCACAGCTCCCAGCTGGCCCCGCGATCACAAGGGAAACACAGGGGCTCTGTTGTGTGTGCCCTGTTGCCAGGCTGTGATGCTGGGTGTGGTAGGAGTATGAAACACATTTCTGATATCTTCAACCTACCATGGACTTAATGAGAAGCAACCCCATCATAACTCAAAAAGCATCACTATTATAAAAATAGACAGATGGTTCCATTGCTGGAAATGAAATAATTTAAACACAATATCTGCAGAAAGTACAAAGAAATCCAATCCAGGCAGAAGCCAGAGGGGACTGGATTCTTAAAAAGAATCTGCAAGGGAGCGCTCCTGGCTTGCGGCATGGTGCTGGCAGAAGGCGAGCAGAAGGCATAGTCCTACCAGCCTCAGGAACTGGAGGGCAGAGTTGGGAGTTGGGAGCTGACAGGGTGGCTAGAATTTTTTTTGAGGAGATCAAAGACAGGAGGCATTATAGAGAAGTGAGCCCGCAACATAACCAACATATCAACGCCTTTGAATCCTGAGCATACTGCTGAATGACACTAGGCCAGTAAATGCAAGGGCTGGTGTGTCAGGGGCCCCTAAGACTGCTCTCAGCTCACTGAAGACAGAAGGCCACAACAAGCAGAGGCCAGGAGACACAGCGCATCCACAATGCACTGAAGGGAGGACCTGCCAGCTCAGAACTGCATCTGGAAAACAAATGCTTCAAAAGCAGAGGCTGAGTTCCACTTCTGGGGTGGGGTCACAGGGAGCTTGCAGACACACTCAAACACTCCCAAACACATGAGCAAAGCCGGAAAAAACCAGTCTCTGCAAATTGTGCTAAGGACATAAAGCCTTGAAGGAGCATTTAAGAGAAGCTATCAGCACTCAGCCATCTGAACCATGCTCCATCACTGTCTGTTCTGCCCACTCCCAATTCAGGGTATGGTTGCTGACTAAAGGTGATGGAGCCAAAAACATGGGCTCCCAATCAAGGCTCATCATATCTCTCCAGGAGGGGAAGGCCACCTGCATTCCTCCTCCTCTGCTCCACAGAGCTGGGGAGGTGAAATCCTGCTGAGAATGACTAGGAGAATCATGATTCCCCCAGCCAGCACCCCACAACTCCAAGTTTCCTCCAGGAACAGCTGGCCAAGATACTGCAGCTCTGGCTCACTCTTTGGACGCAGGTTTCAGGTTGACAGAGGTGAATGAGAACAGCAGGGGCCACCACTGCCTAATCCCCAAAGTGATGGTTCAAAGATTTTGCCCAGGGGACAGGCAGTCCGGAAGAAAAAAAGAACCAGTACCCAAAACACCTGACTGAGACAGAGTGTGGGGAAGTTCAAGCCTAAGGGCACTCTTGAAATGGCAATTAAAGTAAGAGCAGCAGGCTAAGCCATAGGCACCCAGGCCACCGGAGGGAACCAAGTGAGAGCTGCGAACAGTCCTACTGGGTCAAAACACACCTGACTTAAAAACACAGCCTGATCAGATTTCATGGGATCTGACTGATCTGCAACTGAATGCGCCCAACACTTCAGAAACAAGGTAGCAGCCCACCAGAAATGAGCAGCAGTGAATGAGCTGGGTATACACCAGATGAAACCTCAGCTTGGCAGCGAGATCAGGGAAAGACACAAAGACAGCCTCAAACACCACTGTCACCCCAGAGCAGCTGTGTCCCTGAGGAGCCACATCCAAGGCAGCACACAGGAGTGACAAAGACTTCACAAACATGGTCCAGCCACAAAACAAGCCACCAAGAAAATACCAACAAAACAACTCCTGGGGAGGGAAAGGGGAACCAGGATACAGAGCTGCTCTGGTAGACAATCTAAAGCACCCAGTTTTCAAAAATTTGTTCTTTATAGTTATGCATGACAGAAGAATCCATTTATATAAACATGGAGTATATCTTACTCTAATTAGGATCCTAGTCTTGTGGATGCACACAATGGTGAGATTCATTGTGGTGTATTCACATACGAACATAGGAAAATTATGTCTGAATCATTCTACTGTCTTTTCCTATTCCTATCCCCCTTCCTATCCCTCCATTCCCCTTTGTCTAATCCAACGAACTTCTACTCTCCCCTACCCCATTGTGAGTTAGCTTCCATGTAGCAGAGAGAATGTTCCACCTTTGGTTTGGGGGGATTGGCTTATTTTACTTAACATGATAGTCTCCAGATCCATCCATTTACCAGAGAATGTCATAAAGTCATTCTTCTTTATGGCTGAATAATATCCCATTGTGTATATATACATTTCTTTATCCCTTCATCCGTTGAAGGGCATCTAGGTTGGTTCCATAGCTTAGTTATTGTGAATGGAGCTGCCATCAACACAGATGTGACTGCATCACTGTGGTATGCAGATTTTAGCTCCTCTGAATACATACAGAGGAGTGGGATAGCTGGGTCACATGGTGGTTCCATTCCTAGTTTTTTGCAGAATCTCTATACGGCTTTCCAGAGTGGTTGCACTAATTTGCAGTCCCACCAACAATGCATGAGTGTGTGCTTTTCCCTACATCCTCACCAATATTTATTGTTACTTATATTCTTGATAATTGCCATTCTGGTTGGAGTGAGGTGGGCTCTCGGTAGTTTTAATTTATATTTCTCTAATTGCTAGAGATGTAAAACACCCAATTTAAATATATAAATTTTAAAATTAAACATTACCTATTAATTTAATATTAAATATTACATATATGCACATATCATGCAAAGAAACAGGAATAAGTGACTTAGACACATAGAGCAAACAAAAACAAACCCCACAACTACTTGTGAGAGAGAGATGAGATACAACAGTATGTCAAATAAGCCAAAATATATATATGCTCAAAGAGCTAAAGGATATCATGCCTAAAGAAGGAAAGTATGACGACACTGTCACCTTGAAGAAAGAATATCAATAAACAGAATATGTAAAATAATGAATAAAATGGAAGATCTGAAGTTGAAATGTACAACTGAAAAGAAAAGCTCATCACAGGTTCTCTGCAGCAGAACCACAAGTTGGCACAATAATCAGTGAACTTGAAAAAGGACTGAGATTATGCAGTATGAAGAGAAAAGACTGGAATGAAGAAAATGAAGAGTGTCTTAAGGAAATAACATATTTAGGCATACCAATACATGGGTAACGGGAAGAAAGGGGGTAACGGGAAGAAAGGTGGTGACGGGGCAAAAAAAATTTGGAAAAACAATGGCTAGAAACTCCTTAAATTTATTTTAAAACAAGATAGGCATCCAGGAAACACTACCAACTACAAGTAGGATAAATGAAAAGAGATCTATAAATAGACTTATCATACTTAAAATACTCAAAGGTAAAGAGAACACTTGGAAGCAGCCAGAGCAAAACAATTCCTCAGGAGGAAAAGAATTTCAAGAAGATGCACAGCTGACTTCTCATCAGAAATAATGGGAGCAGAAAGCAGTGGGAGCCACAGTCCAGTGTTAAAAATTCATTTCAAACATGACAGTCTTATAGACAGTGAAAGTGTCTTCCGAACTGCAAACAGAAAAGGCTCCCGTGCTGTGTGCTTCCAACTCCGTGCTGTGTGCTTCCAACTTCCTTTGAGTCTGGAAGACGCAAAGGTTAGTGATCACCAGGGGTTGGTGGAGGAGGAATGAATAGGCAAAGGAGGTGCAAAAGATGTGGACACACAATGGTGGACACGTTGTTCTGCGCTTGTCAACCCGCAGAATGAATATTACTAAGAGAGAACTCCAAGGACAACTGTGGATTTGGGGTGATATCAATGTGTCACTGTAGACTTGTGCCACTTTGTTGCAATGAGTTGATAATGGGGAAGCCCTGTGTGTGTGTGTGTGTGTGTGTGTGTACACACATACCCAAAAGGTATGTGATTTCTATTCTTTCTGCTCAGTTTTGCTATGAACCTCAAAATGTTCTAAAATATCAAGTTCAGCCTCTTTACCAAATGAAAATGAAATGAAGCCATTTTAAAAGCAATCGCATAAACAATATGTATATAGTTGTACTGCTGGGCCTTTGAACATAGCATGTAATATATGGTAGTTAAAAGCATAAGTGAACCTAATAACAGCAACAAGTATACGAAGCTCACAATGAACAAAAGTGAAGGGAAAAATGACAATTAACAATACCTGGGAAAAATCAACCTCAATGTCCTATAAGGGGCAGAATAAATAGAAGATTAAGAAGGAGACAATCAGGCTGGGGGTGTACCTTAGTGGTAGCTTACTTGCCTAGCATGTGTGCGGCCCTGGGCCCCATCCCCAGTACTGCAAACAAAACAAAAACAAGCACGCACGCACACACACACACACACACACACACACACACAAAACAAGACCTGAACAACATGATACACAACTAGATTGACATGACACTTATGAGGACCTCCACCCACAGCTGTAGAAGACACGTCCTTCTCAAGCACACATGGGACATTCCCCATGTCACACAAAGTATTATCACCAATAAAATCAAAATAACAGAAATTTGGGAAATTTTGATAAAATGTGGAAATTAAGACAGACTATATTAGCAATGGGCCAAGGGTGTGGGAGGAAATCACAAGATAAACTAGAAAATACCTTGAGGTAAAACAAAAGCACATACACAAAAACGTATGGGAAGGTGCAGTGACAAGAGGGCAGGGCAGGCCTGTAGGTACCTGCGTTAAAAAGTAGACAGACAGAGGCCAGTAACATGGGGGCGGGGGCAGCTGGGGGCAGGCACACTAAACCCTGGGCACATGGAATGATAGCAATAAGCAGCAGAGAGAGGTTTCATGAAGTAAACACTAGAAAAGCAACACTAAAAGTATGAAAACCTAAAGCTCCCTTGAAAAGATCAACAACACTGATAAACCTTTAGCTACTCGGATCAAGAAAGAACACCCTAAAATCAGGAAGGTAAAGGAACCTTAACTACCAATCACAGAAATAAAAAATTACAATACTATGAGCAAATTATTATATTGTGGAGCAAATCCAAGACAAAAACTATTTGAACTGACCCAAGAAAATCTGAATAAACCTACAAGAAAAAACAAAACAAAACAAAAAAAACAAAAAACACAAAGTGCAGAACTCAATGGCTTTACAGGAATTCTGCCTAATTTCTAAAAGAATTAATACCAATTCTTCAAAAAAGTCTTCCAAAAATTAGAACACCTCAGCACTCATTTTATGAGGCCAATAATACATCTTGATGTTAAAACCAAAGACATTTCAAGAAAAGAAAGTAACAGACCAGTGTCTCTAAAATAGACACAAAAATTCTCAATAAAATACTAACAAATCCAGCAATGTATAAAAATTACCATGACCAAGGATTTAATCCAGAAAGGCAAAGTTGGTTTAATATCCCCATAGCCATTAATGTAATATGCCACATCGATATAGTGAAAAGGGAGGGGAAATCTGTTCTTTCTTTTCTTCTTCCGTGTGTGTGCGCGCGCGCGCGTGTGTACCAGGGATTGAACCGAGGGGTGTTTAACCACTGAGCTGCACCCCTACCCTTTTTTAACATTTTATTTAGAGACAGGGTCTTGCTGAGCTGCTTAGGGCCTCGCTAAATTGCTGAGGCTGGCTTTGAACTCACGATCCTCCTGAGCTGCTGGGATTACAGGCATGAGGCACTGCACCCTGCAAGCTTATTTCAATAGATACAGGAAATACTTGAGAAAATTCAATACCTTTTCTTGAGTAAACAAACCAAAAAAATAAAAATAAAACATTCAATATACTAGGAACATGGGAACTTCCTCAACCTGATATAGGAGACCTAGAACAGACAAACAACATCCCACTCAAAAGCGAAATACTGTTTTTCTTCCTAACATCAAAAATAGGACCAGGATGTCTGTTATTGCCACTTCTGTGCAAGTGTGCCAGAGGTCTAGCTGGGTGCTTAAGCAAGATAAAGAAAAAAGGTACACAGGTTGGAAAGAAGTAAACTAATCCACATCTTCGGCCCATTAAAAACCATTAGAACTAACAAGTTCAGCAAGATTTCAGGACACAAGATCATTATATAAAAATCAGTTGTGTTTCTATAAGAGTATCAATGATAAAATCAAATACGAAATTAAGAAAGCAATTTCATTTCTAATAGCACTGAAAGGAAACATACTTAGAAATAATTCTAACAAGGGCTATAAGACTTATGCACTGAAAACTACAAAACATTATTCAAAGAAATATCTAATTAAGTGAAAATACCACCATGCTCAGAGATCAGGAGACTTAAGTGTTAATGTTGTAATATGTCTCAAACTGGCAAAAAGATTCACTCAACCCCTGTTAAAATTCTAGCTGTTTTCTTTATAGAAAATAGAATGTTAATCCTAAAATTTGTATAGAATTGAAGGTCTCAACAGAGCAAAAACAATCTTCAAAAAGAACAAAGCTGGAAGACTCACACTTCCTGATTTCAAAACAACACAAAGTCACAGCAAGTCAAGACTGTGGAGCAGCGTACAGTCACAGAGACCAGGGGAATGGAAGAGTGACCAGAAATCAACCCTCCCAGACAGGCCAAATGATTTGACAGGGCACCGCGACCGACTGAACAGGGCTGGATCTTTACCTCACACCTTGAACGAAATTCAGCTCCACAGGATCAAAGCCCTGTGTAAGAGTTAAAGCTATAAACTCTAAGATGTATAATATAAGTGTACACTGTGACCCTGGATTAGGCAATGGTCTCCTAGATATGACAAAAGTGACAGCAGCAAGAGAAAAACATAATAAAATGGACATCAAAATTAAGAACTTCTGAGAGTCAAAGAAAACCACCCAAGAAAGTGTGAAGACAAACCACAGAATGGGAGAAACTATTTTTCCCAAAAGGAACGTGTATCAAAAACATGAAGTTATAACTCCATTTTAAAAAAGACAACCCATTGGCATTAGCAGTTGTCAGCGTTATCAGCGCTTACGTGCGCTAGTGCATCAGGGATCAAACATCAGGGTTAACCTTAGAAGGCCAGGTGACTCTCTTTTTCAATGTCTGAATAGACATTTGCTGTTCGCTGGGGCCATTAACACAGGTATGGTAGGATGCATCAGCGACTGCATGGCCTAAAGGAGGAAATGTGGAATATTTCTAACATCCATAAAACCCTGGCCAGTGAGTTAAGGCTGTCCAGGTACCTTCCAGGGCCAAAGTGTTTCCAGGACAAATTTCCTACTACCTTGTCTATGGTTCTCACAACAGGTTAACTGCCCGCAGGAGGCTGTGTATTATTCTATTATGCCTCTGAAGAGTTAGCCCAAATACTCAAGGGTGGTCTCATTTTGGAAAAATCTTCATACTCTTACGATAGCTACATGATCTTTTGATAGTTTCTTCTTGAATTGAGGGTCTTTATGTCCATCCCTAAGGTGCAAGTCACCATCTTTTGGGGAGGGAGACAAACTGACATCTGGCCTTCACAAGTACAGTCCCAATGGCACACACCAGTCCTGAAAAGTACTGTTTATAATTACTGGGGCTCTCCTAGTGGGCCCTAGGTTGACAGTGCCTCCAACGTAGTTTTTGGCTGGTTACAAAATTATCCAGGGCCTACTAGAGCAGTCAGTACAACCTGTCCTACTGTCCACCAGACCAACCAGGTAGGAGGTGGCATTACCCATGCCGTGAAGTAACCGAAGGAGGGGGTGGGGCAGACATGCAGAGGTGTTCCGTGTGACAGTAGCAGGAGCTGGAGCCATCTCTGCTGCCTGTGTTGGTCTTCTCAGTACGAGTCAGAGGAATGCACTGAATCCATGAGCAGCTTGGTTCCTGTTGGTCTCATCAAAGAACCAGAGGCATCCACATGGATGGCCCGAATAGTTTAGCAGCCTGTTTGGTTTTCCAAGTGGCAGACCAAGAGACAGCAAACTACCCAAGAGACAAATCTAATGGGAGGGGAGCTGTGAGGGCCACCTTACATTCTGCCCAGAGAGCAGAGCAGCCACACTGGGTTCTGAACAGCTGCCAAGAGGATGAACAGCAGCAGTTTTCAGCTTAGCAGAACCATCAGCGAACCATGCCCAGAAACTTCAGGGGAACCCTGTGAATGGAGGCCCCAGTGAGCCAAGGAGTTTGCTTGGGGTGAAAGAGAAGAGGCTGAAGATTCACCCCAGCGACAGCTGCCACTTTTTTGCATAAAGTTAAGAAGCTACTAGGGCCAGGCCATTGAGTTCAATATGGCATTTTCACTTAGCAAATTGAAGCTTGCTGTGCCCTTCCCACCTGAGTCACTGATCCAAACTGACCACTCCAAAGTGGGAATGGGAGACTGGAGAATCACAAGACCTCATGGGACTGCATTTGGTTTCCACAAGGGCCCAGTATCAAGGAAATACCTAGCTAATAATAGGTAGTTCCTTTTCCAAAGGGGTGTGTGCCTACAGCCAAGTCAGTCACAGAGTACTGGGTGGCTTCCACACAACCTGTCAGACTGACCCCCAGCAAATGCTGCTGATGTTCAACATGGTCTACACGAAGGGATAAGCAGGATGCCCCAGTGAAGAACATATTGGCTCCAATACCCAGAGTCCAATTAGGGGATGGGCTCCTTTTCTATGCAGGGGCCAAACAGACAGCAGTTACTGTTGAGTTCTAAAGAGAACCCCTGAGCACTGTGCCTCTGCCCACAGTCCTAGAAACCTTTATCTGGCAAGTGGGGCACTCCAATTTGCTGGTGTATATCGGCCACCCTTGCAGGTGATGATACTCAGGGCATTTGAGACTGAGGTTTCTGATGTGTTGTGTTAGCTTTTTGTTGCTATGACCATAATACCTGACAACTTGGAAGAAGAAAAATTTATTTTGGCTCACAATTTCAGAAGTTTCAGTCCACGGTCAACAAGCTGCATTGCTCTGGGCCTGAGATGAGGCAGAACATCATGGCAGAAGGTAGGATGGAAGAAAGCTGCTCAGCTTGTGGCAGTTGGGGAGCAGAAAGAGACAGAAGGGGCCAGAGACAGGAAATACCCTCCCATGGCATGCCCCCAGTGACTACTTCCTCCAACTAGGCCCCACCTCCTAAAAGTTCCACCAACTCCCCACTACACTGACAAATTACTAATCCAGCAATGGATTCATCCACTGATGAGGTCAAAGTCTTCATGCTCCAGTCACACCCACCTCTGATACTGCTTCATTAGGAAACAAACCTTCAACACATGAGTCTTCGGGGGACACTTCATATCCAAACCGTAACATGTGCCAAACATCAGGGCTCAACTATTGAGTGAAAGCTCTGGGTACCAGGGGGCAGGGGCACTCCTCTCAATCCTGGCCACTCTTCACAGCACTTGGTGGTGGAGGTCATGCATGCCTCAAGGCCCCAATACACACCCAGCTCTTCTCAACTGAGAAGTACCCCTCCTTCACTGATGAAAGGAGGAAATGCAGGCATGTGACATGCTGATTCCTGAACACCCAGATGCACTGTAAGGACAGACACTGAGTTGATCCAGCAAGCCCCAACCATAAGGGCCACATGTTACCTGGACACAGCAGGGTCAAACCCATCAGTGCGATTCAGATGCCACATATTCCCACAAGACCCGGAAGGCCAGTGACCGGGGTGGTGTTATCCAACAGAGCCAAATATGTGTGAGCTCCTCCCCAACCTGAAATTCCCTAAGTTCCCTAGACGGGGGGTCAGGGGATGCCGTCCCTTGTATGGACCTCACCTGACTCCCAAGCATCACTTCCTAATGCAGGTGGTGTGAAGGCAGAGGTGGATAGCAGCGGGGTGGTGCCCTAGTGCTCAGCCCAACTCCTTTCACTCACTCCTCCAGGTTCCGAGTGAAGCTCTTCTCAGGGGACAAGGTCATTACTGCGCCATCTGTCTCAGTGCTGGGGACTCCTTGCCTCAGTAGTCTCAGCCAGTTTTCCAGCAGGGTCCACAGAGCTTGCACATTTTGGCTGATTCAGGCCTGAGATGCTTGGCAGCAACCTTTAAAGGCACAGGCCTTAATTATGGGCATCTGCTGCCCCCCTGTCCGGATGTTACCTCTTAGTTTTCAACATGTTTTGAGGGAAGGGCCAGGAGAGTTTTTGAGCAGTGGAGTGGACTGCAAAGCTTTATCTCACCTTGTGTGGGCTGGGCTCCTCACTGTCAGGAGGGGTCACCTTCAGCACTGGAGACCCAGCCTGGGCAGTAAGAGCCTGGATACATGTTGATGCCTCTAGTTGATGCCCTGTCACTTTTTTCCCCACAGGTGTCTCTCTGTCGGGTTCCTCCCTGAGAGTGGCCAGGATTCACCACAAAAAAATGCTGAGCCTTTTGTTGTCAACTCCCAGGGGGCCTGAGGTTGGCAGGATGGACAGGGCTAGAGGAGCTGAACGTGAGGCAGTCCAGCTGTTGCCATCTGCCTTGACCAGTCCCTCTGTGCCTCATCTCCCAAGACAGCTGGCCACAGTCCTAACAACTTGCCTGCCTTCTGCCCCTTGTGGTTGTGAATTCCCTCCCTTTAACTATCTGAAAAGGGTCAGAAACCATCTGCCCGCTAGAGGGGCCAGGATGTCCTCCCGCCACAACCAGGGAATTGGTTTGCATCTGTTTAAAAACCTATTTCCTGGCAGCCAGACTTCAGTCACCTCCCCAGTCTCTCCTCATCAGCAGGCAAGGAAATGGAGAATCGTACTGCTAACTTGACAGTTTGGTCAACATGTCAGAATACTGATCCCATGGATTTTCCTAAAATTTCATCAACCAATCCAAGAAGATCCCACCCTCCTATCTGAGGAAACCATGTCCTCTATAAGCTTCCCATACTCATAACCCAAACTGTCTAAAACTGACGGATCTGCGATTTCACCCCATCCACAAACTGGTTAGTGAGCATGCCACTGTTCGATGGATGCTGGAAGAAGACAAGAGACTCTGGAGCCACGACAGAAGAGGCTAGTGAAGTAGTCAGAGTGGCAGCGTTTTCTTATTCCAGCTTGTTAAGTCTCAGGTGCCACAGGATGACACAAAGAGGGCCACAGGACCCCTCTACACACAAAGGGCTGTGTTACACAGAGGACCCTTGAGATCAGAAAGCTGAATCTTTTAGGAAGGATGGCAAGCAAGCCTGCCCCAACCATTGGTAGAAGAAAAGGGGTTCCAACCCTTTCAAACAGTTACTTGGAATAGATACAAAGCCAGAATCTTCTCAACAAACACCTCTGAAAAGATAGCATTATGGTTTGGACATAAGGAGTCGCCCTGAAAAGCTCATATGACAATGCAGGAATGTTCGGAGGAGAAATGATTAGTTTAAGAGAGCTGCGACCTCATCAGTGGATTAATTCATCTGACTGATTAGTAATCTGAAAGGACCACTGGGTAGTAAAGTAGACAGGTTGGATGTGGCTAGAGGAAGGAGGTCACTGTAGGCATGGTCTTGGTCTGTGCCCACCTCCTCTGCTTCCTGGCTCCCGTGAGCTGAGCAGCCTTCTTCTGCCACACCTCTTCACCATCAGGTTCCCCTTTAGTTCAGGTCCAGAGCAATGGAGTCGACCAACCATGGACTGAACCTCTGAAGCCATGACACCAAAGAAACTTTTCCTCCTCTAAATTGTTCTCGTTTGGTATCTTGGTAACACTAACAAAAAGCTGACTAACACAGTCTGGAAGAATAGCAGCTAGTTGCTCTGCTAGCAAAATGTGCAGAAATACAAGAGACTTGTGGAAAACTCTCTCCTAGCAATATCCATTATTAAAAATGATGAAGAATATGATTTGGGTTGAAGCAAAATGATTACCAGGTGGAACCTCAGATCTACAGGAACAAAGAGAATTGAAAACAATAAATAATTGAATAAACATAAGTGACTTCTTTTTTACTCGCAATTTTGGAAGACAATGTAGTATTTAACGCAAAATTCAAAACATAGTGTTGTGAGGTTTACCATTTCCAGATATTAAACACACGATAGCACAAATAAGATCAACTGAAACATACTGTTAAAAGTAGGTGCTTTATACAAAGCAGTACATCTGATTTCACGCATTTCAACTGTAAACTATGAAGCATGAGGCTTCACCCTCAAGAGTCTGAGGCCTAGATGCAGCCTACAATTTCTGTTCCTAATGAGTTCTCATGTGATGCTGAACCTAAGGGCTAGGTAGGACCGTCATTCTACAACAGTCACTAAGAACTAACAAAAGAAACCACAGTGATAGATACTGGTATAACCAAAAGCCATTAGACAAAGTGAAATCAAATCTCAACAATGTTATTCCCTAAAGAAAGCAGAAAGGAAAACAAAAGCCAGAAGAGAGAGCTAGGGGGGAAAAAAAAACAAAAACAAAACTAAAATACCATACCTAAATCAAGCCCTGTCAGTAGATGAACTAAGTGTTCCACTTAGAAGGGAAAAATGATCAAATTGTTGAAAACAAACAGGACCCAAGACATGATATCTACAAGTGATACAGCATAAATACAAAGAAAAGATGGGTTAGAAGCAAAAACAGTGGTCAAAAATACATATATTATGTCAAAAGTAATTTTAAAGTTGATGTTTGAGGGAATGGGAAGATAGGCCACAGATCGTGAGGAAACATTTACAAAGGTATTATCTGACAAGGGACTGTCATCCAAAAGACACAAAGATCTCTCAAAACTCAGCAGTAAGAAAATGAACAACTGAATTTAAAAAGAGCAAAATTCGTCTCACCAAAGATGTATAGATGGCAAATAAACATAAAAAGATGCTCCGCAGCACACATCATCAGGGAAATGCAAATTCAAACAAGACTGAGGCACCCACCTATGAGAATGGCCAGATCCAAAACACCGATGACCGATGATGCCAGATGTGGGCAAGGAGCAGAGGCAGGAACTCTGACTCGCTGCCCGTGTGCGTGCAAAATGGGGCAGCCACCGTGGAAGACAGTTTGGCCGTTTCTGACAAAATAAACATGCTCCTACCATGTGCTTCAGCCATCATGCTCCTTGGTATTTACCCCCAAAAAACCTACAACACAGTTGTAGCAGCTTCAGTCCTAACAGCCAAAAGACTGCTCAGGAGGTGAACAGCTGAGTAAGCCGTGGTACCTCCAGCCAATGTTCTTCAGATTAAAAGCAATGGGCTGCAGACACACAAAATGACAGGGACAAGCCTACCGCTAAGTGAAAGAAGCCAATGAGAAAAGGCTGCATACTGTGATTCCAACTGCAGGACACTTTGGGAAGGCAACACTCTAGAGACAGGAAGAAGATCAGAGGTAGCTGGGGGAGGCGGGGAGCAGGCAGAACACAGAGGATGGGTAGGGCAGTGAAACTGTCCTGCCCCACACTTTAACAATGGATACATGTCATTAAAAGTTTGCTAAAATCCTTAGAATGCTTAACCCTGAGAGTAAACTCTGACATCAGCCAGCCACAGGTTCTGGGTGAGAACGACCCGTGAATGCAGGTTCATCACCTGTAACTAATGCTCTGCCCTGGAGGGATGCCAATGCTGAGACAGGCTATGGTGTGTGGGGACAGGAAGTACGCTGGATATTTCTGAACCTTCCTCTCAATGTTGCTGTGAACATAAAACTGCCTTTGAAAAAATAAAGTCCATTAAACCAAACAAGCAAAGGGAAATGGAAATATAATAACTATTCTAATATGTCAAGAGAGAGCATGAAATCAAATTTTTTTTAAAAAAACTGGTATTTATCAAAGTAAACTTTTAAGAAAAGCAGGATGAGCAGAGATAAAGAAAGAACTGCTTTATAAGTGGGCTGGTTTATCAAGATACTATGACAATCCTCAATATTTACTCACTTAGTAAAAGGCTTCAAAAATATGTGAAGGAAAACCATTCAGGGACAAAGAGTAATCCCCAACTCAGCTGGAAATTTCAACAAGTCCTCTTTCATTGAATAAAAGATCAATAATCCATTAAAGACTTTAACAGCACTCTTATACCTTAACCTGGTGATATTTACAATACTATAGCCAATGACTGTAGAATATATATTAAATATTCTTGAAATAGTCACAATGGTAGACCACTTGTTCAGCCATTAAAATAAGTAAATCTCAGTAAAAATTTAAATGATTGACATGTCCCCTGACAGCAGGGGAATTAAACACCAATAACAATACCAGATCTAAAAATAGCCCAGATAGTTGCAAATTTTCCTAAATAAACCATGAGTCAGAAAAAAAATTTTTTTTTAAATTAGAAAACGTGGCGGGCACAGTGGCGCATGCCTGTAATCCCAGCACTTGGGAGGCCGAGGCAGGAAGATCACAAGTTCAAAGCCAGCCTCAGCAACTCAGCAAGACCCTATCTCTAAATAAAATACAAAATAGGGCTGGGGATGTGGCTCAGTGGTTGAGTGCCCCTGGGTTCAATCCCCAGTACAAAAAAGAAAAAAGAAAGAAGAGAAAGAAAGAAAGAAAACATTTGTGAGATCCAGCTAAAACTATGTTTAGAGGGAAATGTTTGGCTTTGAATACTCATATAAGGTAAAAGCAATGATCTAAGTTTCCACCTTAAAACAATAGAAAAACAAGTTTAACAAGTAGTAAAAACAGGGCTGGGATTGTAGCTCAGAGGTAGAGCGCTTGCGTAGTATGTGTGAGGCACGGGGTTCGATCCTCACTGCCATATAAAATTAAGGTATCGGGTCCACCTATAACTAAAAAAAGAAAAAATTTAAAAAGTAAAAATAAGGAAATACTTAGGAAAAGAAATAAATGAGAACAGCAATAAAAAACAAGTCAAAAGATGCTCCATTCAAATATTTTTAAAATTTATAACCCCCCAGTTAGGATGGTCAGGAAATATGAGCATATGTACATTATCATTACTGAAATGAAGAGAACACTACAGACCATACAGACATCAAAGTAACAAAATACTGAAAATCATTCTGCCAATAATTTCATCAACTGAGATGACACAGACATACTCCTTAAGAAACAGAACTTACTAAAACTGACACCAGCATGCAACAAAAATATAAAGCTATATGCAGCTGACAAACTTTCTCAGAAACCTTCTCCCTCCCTAAGCCCCAGATGGTTCAACTAGTGAATTCTATCAAACATTTAAGGAAGAAAACAGAAATAAAGAAACTTAGGGCTGGGGATATAGCTCAGTTGGTAGAGTGCTTGCCTTGCAAGCATAAGGCCCTGGGTTCAATCCCCAGCACTGCAAAAAAAAAAAAAAAAAGAAAAAGAAACTTAGTATTATGAAAAAAGAGGAGAGCCAGGCTAGGGACAAGGTTTGCCTAGTATTCACAAGGCCCTAGGTTTAAGCCCAGCACTGCAGCCGAGAAAGAAGAAAGATGGTGTGTGTGTGTGTATAGTGGGGGAGGTGTCATTTATTTCAAGAGATGCAGGCCACCTGCCTGTGGCCTTCATGCCACTGCCTTGGGTCCCCATGCTGGCCCTGGCCCGGCCACTCATCATTGTTTTGTGTCCCTTGGGAGCCAGTCTTACAGATCATGTGGGTTCCATGGAGAATTACGCAGTTGTGCTGTCGGTGACACACCCCCTTTGATGTTAGAGGGAATCAAGGGCAGTGTTTCATATGTCCTGAAACTATATGACAAGATTGATCCAGAAAAGTTTTCCATAAATTCACATTTTTATGAAAGACTTGGGTTTAGAGAGTTTGGACCAAGTGCAGATTATCATGGCCATGGAAGTCGAATTTGGGTTTGAAATTCCTGATATAGATGCAGAAAAGTTAACGTGTCCACAGGAAATTGTTGATTACATGACAGACAAGAAGGATGAATATGAATAAAGTATCAGACTTCTTTTCCTCACTGAAAGAGGACTCAGACAATACTGGCACGTATGTGGAAGTGAGAACCCATTCTGGCATCAACAGACTTTGACAGAGCAGTTCTCCTGGATTTGTATTTAAATTCTCTACAGGGCTGGAGTCATGGCTCAGTGGTAGAGCATTCGCCTGGTGTGTGTGACGCACTGGGTTCGATTCTCAGCACCACATATAAATAAAATAAAAAGTAAATAAATAAATTCTCTAAGTGCACTGCTCTTTGAAAATAAATCTATAAAACAAAACAAAAAAAGATACACACCACAGACCATTAAAACCTAAATGAATGCAGATATTCCATGTTCATGAAAAAGAGCAAGTACAGTTAAGATACAAATTTCCCAAATGTAACACAGTCCCAATAATAATCCCAACAAAATTTTGTGTGGAAACTGATGATTTTAACACTCACATGCAAAGAACAGGAACCTGTGAATCAACCCAAAGCAATCCTAAAAAAGAACCTGAGGGCTCACAAGAGCAATTTTCAAGACAGTTTGGTTTGTGCATAAGATCTACAAAGAGATTAAGGCACATGAGAGAATAGTCAGAAAGACTCCCGTCTATGTGGATGATTGATTGATTTTGATTGACTGATTGATATTGGGTTACAAAAATTTCTGAGCAATCCGTTTGGTCAAATAAATGGCAATGAAAGAACTGGCTACCCATGCATAAAAAGAGTGAACCACAAGTCTATCATATCACATACAGAAGCTAATTCAAGATCTACGACAGACATAAATTAAAAATCTATAACCATGAGGGTTTTAGGATAAAACACAGGACATCATTTTTGTGAGCTAGGGGAAAGGAAAAGGTTCCTTACATCACAAAAAGCAATAACCATGAAAAGATAAGAAAACTGATAAACCAGCTCATCAAAATTTCAAAATCCTCCCATCCAGCCAAAGACTGGGAGATAACAAACATTACATATTCTTCTGTCAGTGCTGCTTTCTATCTTCACCTGTTGGGGGGCTGCTATAACAGTAGCTTACACTTGGTTACCTATAAACAACAAATTTACTGCTCACAGTCCTGGAGGCTTGGGAACTCCAGGGTCAAGGAACCAGCAGATTCAGTGTCTGGTGAGATGGTGCCTATGCGTCTTTGATGCGGCAAAGGTGCAAATAAGCTCCTGTGGACCTCCTGTAAGACACCAAGCCCATGGCAGACTCCAATGACCTAACCACCTCCAGCTGGGGATTAACCAACCTCTAATGGGGGGGGGGGGGGGGGGGAGGATCAGACCACAGCATTCCTTCCACCCTAGTATCCAAAATTCATGTTTTTCTCAATTACAAAATACATTCATTCCATCCCAATAGTCCCAGTACCCTAAATTTATAGACTTTCATAATGAAAAAAAAAAAAGAAAGAGTACGTGCACACAAAGGATGTGAACATACACTTCTCAAAGAAGATACATGAATTGTCAGTAAGCACATTAAAAAGTAATGGACATTTTGTCAATTAAAAATTTTAGGAAGCGATAAACACTGTGCCAATGAAGAGACTGTAAATTAAAAACACAATGCAATACGACTACACACCCATGAGAATAGCCAAAGTGGAAAAGGATGGCCGTAAGATGGGGTTTGGTTGCAAAAGGTTCCCCAAGTAATCCGCCTGGGTCAAGTTTTTTTAATAAATGGTGCTAGTAGACTGGATATCTCTAAACAAATAAAGTGCACCACAAACTTTGTCATATCATGTAAGTTAACTCAATGCTGAGCAGCTGGGATGTTCATATGTTGTTGGTAGGATTTTTAAAGTGGTTCAGCCACTTCTTTGGCAAGAGGTTTGACATCATTTTATACAATGAAACAAATCCTGCCCTAATGACCCAGCAATTCCTATCTTTATTACCTAAAAAAAAAAAAGATGGACCAATGGAGGGCGAGATTAATGAACGGTAAGATGAGATTCTATGTCAGGAGTATATGAATGTTCATAGCAAAATTCTCAGCTTAGCTGTATATTTCCAAATTTTAAAATGTTGGGGGGAAAACATATTATTGATTTTAAAACTCAGAAAATAGAAAATGACTTCACGATTGACTAGGGGAAAAAAATAAATTTAGTCATCACAAGAAAAAAAAATCGCATGAATTTCTATATACTAGTAGCAACCACTTAGAAAATGAAACTTTAATATGACAATTTACAATAAAATCACAGCAAAATATTCAAAATAAATTTAACCAAAAATGACGAAGACATTTACAATGAAAATGACAAAACATGGCTGAGAGAAAACTGAGACAGACCTTGTTTATAAACTGGCAAACAGTGTTATTTAGCTGCCAGTTTTCCCTACATTGACACACAAATTATAACAATCCCAATCACAAATTCCTAAAGGCTTTTTCAAAGAATTTGACAGATCAACTCTAAAATAAATAGCAAAGAACCTAAATGAGTCAAAACTATCTTAAAAGAACAAAATTCTCCAGGTCTCACAATACCTAAATTTAAGAATTATTCCAATGGCTAAAATTAGTAAGATTTCAGAAAACATTGCTGAGGATATAAGACAAGAGGGACTCTCAACATGTTGCTTTTAGGAGTAAAAAGTGACACAACCACTCTGGAAAACTGTTTGGCAGTTCCTGAAACACACGCCTAACCTTGCAAGTCTACTGCAGGAACGTTGCCCTGGGAAGTAAGAACCCATGTCCACAAACAGACCTGTGCAAGAAGCTGCGCAGCCACTTTCTTCCCTGGGAGACATGGAACCAGCCTAGGTGTCCATCAGCAGGAAAGTGAGAGAACAGATGAGGTGTTGGTACAATGTGCTATGGTTTGGATGAGTGTCCCCCAAAGGCTTGGTCACCAGCTTGTGGTACTATTCGGAGGCAGTACCTAATGGAAAGATCCCTGGGGCTGTGCCCCCACAGGGGATTCTGGGGTTCCAGCCTCTGTCTCTCCACTGCCTGGGTGCCAGGAGGTGAGCAGCTTCCCTGCTGCATGGTCCCACCCTGATGGGCTGCCTCATCAAAGGCCCCCGGAGAGTAGAGCTTACAAGTAACCATGGAAGGAAATCTCTGATACTGTCAGCCAAACTAAACCTTTCTCCTTAAAAGCTGACTTACCTCAGGGATTTGTTAGAGTAATGGCATGCTGACTAACAGAACAGAATGATGTTCATGGTAAAAAAGGACTGCTAGTGATTCATGCAACATGAATCTAAACGTTACCATGCTCAGCAAATGGGAAGGAGACACAAAAGGATAGCATTACATGACTGCATCTGGATGAAGTCTTAGAGAAGGCAAAACCTGCAGAGGAAACAAACTGAACCATGGCTGGGGTGTGGGGGCGCTTAAGGTGATAACGTGGCACATGATTATCGGATGGTAGTTACACAGGTGTACACATCTGTCAAGCTTCATCTATCTGTGCATTTATTGTATGTGAACCACACCCCATGTAACAAATTAAGCAGAAAGTCATGTAGGAATCTCTTAGTCTGAAATAAATCATGGCATGTAAAGATGTTTCTGGTCAATAATATTTAAAACTGCTCCTGGTCTTGTAGAGACACCCAGTCCTCTCAGACTTCCTGTGCTTCCTGTGAGGAGCACAGCCCACTAGTTTCCACCACTGGAGAGGGAGAATAAGGCTTTGCCAGCCCTAATGGCAACACTGAACAGAAACATCTAAAACATATGCAATATACATAAAAAATAATGACCGTAAAATAAGACTGACAGCCTGTGACTAAGAAGATAAATCTTACTGCATAAAAAGCTCTTTCAAATCAGTAAGGCCAACACTGGAAATTAAGAGTGGAACAAATTCTGGGTAAGCAATTCATAAAAGAAAACAAACTATCACTAAACCTGGAGTAGCATTTAACCTTATCCATGTGAGATGCATACCTTTGTCTAAAAGGGTTCCAGGGTATGGAGAAGTCACTTCCTCCACTGCAGGGGCAACCTTGACAGTCTTACAGAGGACAAATGAACAGGATGATCCAAAGGTTTTAAGGCAATCTCACTCTATCAGATGGGAATTTCCCAAAGAAATAACTCAATGGGTGCTCAAAAGACACACAGGTTGAAGAGCCTGAGAAGTAGCAAACAGGTGTGAGGAAACAGGATCCACACGGCACAGTACCCATGGGTGCTCCCCATAGAAGTTCCTGGACTGTTTCAAAGCAGGCTCTCAGAGCCTGGTCCACAATACAGCATGCACTACAGACACACTACATTTCTTTTGAGTTCCTTCAATAACAATGGAATTCTGTATTACTACATCTGCCACATCACTCTTGGAGCAGGTTGGTACAATTAAAGTGTAGAAATTTTCAATAGCCATGTTTCCTAAAGAGTGAAATGGTAAGTTAACTTTAAGAATAAAAACAAAGGAGAAATGCAATGACTTAGGTTACTAGCGAATGTGAATTTCCATCTACCCCATGAAAAACACTCAGGACAGCATCAACACTGTCCCTCCTCCTCACCTCCCATGAGGCCAGTACAGACCAGAAGGAAACAACTCTCGTGACACACACAGGAAAGAGAGGGCTATGACCCTCTCCTCCTCAATGAGACTGAGAATTCTGTTCACCTGAAAGATCGAAAAGGTCCTTTTAGCTAAGAGCCATAAAATTCAGCATCTGACTTACCCAACATTTTTTTCTTATAGGGCTAACCTAAATAAAAATGGATTAAACATTTTGCAAAGAATAAGCCATTGAGAAATTTTACCAATAGGTCACATTTCTGGTGTTTTGTTTGAGTAAGTGTAGAGTGGTATCTGGTACAGATAAATCTGCTTGCTTCTTGTGTACTCAAATTGAATCAAATCTATATGTGTGTACTGTATAAACAGGGTGAATCAGAACTTCTCCCACACAGCTGCTACAGCTGAAAAATAACTATAAGAACTTATTTCACAATAACTGCATTACTGTTCAGATGCCTCAAAGCAGGATAAGGCATTTGTTATTTCTCACTGGCAACACAAACCAAAATTACTAAATAGAGAGATTGAAGAAATCATAAAGAAATTCCTGTTCTGAAACTGAATGACGCTACTATGTTTTCGAGTCTGCCTTTATTAAGTGGATAGAGACAAAGATGAAACTGTTGAGTAAACTAAAAATAGATAAAACTAGGATTTCTGAGGCTGGGAATTTTCAGTCTCGTTCTGATTTCATAACACTGCGAAGCTAGACACTACAGTGCTACAGGCAAGCCTCCACACACCTTAACTTCTTAAAGACACTTGTCACAGTATCCACTTTTAAACCTTATGTTCCACAAACAAACAATCCGAGTCAAAATACCAAGAGATGCGAAACATTTAAGTACAGAATATACCAGGCACCTGGTAGACTCTCAGTAACATTTATGACGGATTTCACTGAGGCAGTTGATGAAAATCATTCTTCTAAATTATAAGCTGACTCACGAAGTGGGCACCTTTGTACTGAAAAACTCCCAAAGCCTCCGCTCAAAGGAATGACTCTATCAACCCGGGAATAAAACTCACTCCAGTGTGTAATGCAGTAGGCCATTCTACAGCCCACAAAAGACTATTCAAACTGCACACAGGCATGCCTGCACACACACTCAGACCACTGACAAGCGAATAAAGCACCTAGGAACCGGGATGGAACACAATTGCTTTGGCTACAAATCAAAATCTCAACCTATGCACACTGATTTTGTACAATATCATGGAAGCCATAGCATCTTCCGACATCACAAAGCAACACAGCCATAGTGCCAAGGAAGAGTATGAGGATCACTGCAGAAGACTAATGTGAACTTCGGTTTCTTCAACTTTAATATTAGAAATGGGTGTGAGTCAGACCAGGGGGCTAAGTGGCTTTTGTAAGAAAGCACCCCTTTGTACTTTCTCTAAAGTCCAGCTAAGGGAGACTGTTAAGGCTGGAAGGGACTTGGCCAAATATAATTTTTACACAGCATTGCAACACGCTAGAGAGAATCATTGGGAGTGATAGTATCTACAGACTTCAAGTCGACAGACTAGTGTGGAGATATGCCAAGTGAGAGGTTCTGACAGTCTGGTGGGAAGCCCCTGAACCAGATGGATTCACTAACCAGTCAATTCTCACTCCTCCAGTATTTCCTGGGACTCCACACACAGCTGGCCCCTTGCTTTTGCTGAGACTATAACACAAATGAAAACAGAAACATCATTTCTCTCTATTATTCACAAAGTTATATTCAAGTGAGAGGAGTAAGACAAAATAAATACAAGTAATAAGTTAAATATACACAACTATTGAGAGAAAACCCATAGGAAGAGGATGGGGTAATGGCAGAGAAGTTGTCCAGGAGGCAGTGAGTCATGTGGACACCTGGGGAAGAATATTCAGAGGGAATGGGCAGTGCCAACTGTGGGACTTCTCAGCTTCCTTGATTACATGAGACAATTCCCCTCATTAATGCCCTCTCGTGCATGCACCCACGCACCTATCCATCCATCCTTCCACCCATCCACGTCCTATTAGTTCTCTCTGGAAAACTCAAATACAAAACTAATAGGATTTCCCGATGTCCTACATGCCAGACATAAGAGACAATGAAGAATGAAGACTGATCAAGAAATCTGACCTGAGCAAAGGATGGAGTGCTGACGTTTACTGGAAAGTGATTAATCCAAAAGTTTAGTTTTAATCAAGTTAAGAGGAGAAGGAGAGCAGACCATTTGACTCACACATCCAAAGTTCAGGCTAAAGACAGAAAGTTGGTATTAGAGGGCATTAAAAAGTTATTAAATTCATGAGACCATGTGAGGAATAAGTATGGATAAAGGGAAAAAAGGAGTCTAAAGGCTGATGATGCCTGAGGCACTCACATATCTGGGGAACCCAGAGAAGGGGAAGGAGATCCAGCAGACTGCAGAGGAGGAGCAAGAAGCAGTGTCAAGGAACCACTGAAGTGGTATCCCCAAAGCCAGGCGTCTGAAAGAGGAGACAGTAAATCAAGTCGAATGTTTTTATATAGGTTAAAACAGGACAGGAGGGTAGGACTTTAGCTATGCAGTAAGGAGTTTGACAAATCCTTTCTACTGGGGAGGAAAACAGAAAACTTGAGAAAAATTAGAAAAAGCAATCAAGAAAGCCAATGTAGGCAAGTGATAAGGCAGAGGGAAAACGGCTCTCTTCGGAGCAAACAGTAACTAACTGGGAGAGCAGGCAGACAGTTTAAAGGGTCCTGGGCCTTTGAAGCACCCGATGAGCACTGCACGGGCCCTGCTATCTGCGAGCTTCTGTACACACAGTAGAATCTGAGGAGCCCAGCAGAGTAAGATCTGGGGCGGCCCTGAAAGTGAACTGGACCTCAACTGCAGACCTAGCCCAGGCAGACCCAACAGCAGAGGGCGGGACACACAATCTCTGATCAAAACTGGGCTCACAAACAAACCCTCCAGATAAAACAAGAGTGATCCCCTATAGAGTAAGGCTTAGAACTAGGGTGACAGTAGGGAGCTGAACAGAAAAAGTGGTGGCCTCACAACAGAGTTGTGCCAAGATTTCTTGGGCTACATCAAGACAAGTAACTTTAAAGCACACATACAAACACACACCCCTAAATGCTCTAGGAGAAACAACTTCGAATCCTGAAAGCAAGCAAGCAAACAGGATGGGGGGAATCAGGCAAAGACAGATACCAACTCAAATAAAAACATTTGGTGGAAATTTTCTCAGTTTTCCCAGAAATTGGATTCAGTTGGAAAAAGATTTCAAACTAATGATAATACATTCAAAAGATTTTAAACTGGAGGCAGTGGCACATGCTACCAAGACTGATGCCAGCCAACCTATTTTAAAATTTAAAAAATAGTCAATAATGATGATGATGATCTACAAAGAGCTGGGGCGCAGTCCAGCAGTGGAGTGCCCCTGGGTTCAATCCCCAGTACCTGCCCCCACCACACAAATTTTTTAAAAAATGTTTGAAGAACTAAAGGAAAATATGACAATAAGTCAAGTAGGAAATAACACAAAGAAATTAAGGTATCAAGATTTTTAAAAAAAATGAGTTTGAAAAATACAACAATCAAAATTTTTTTAAAAAATTCACCAGATTTTGAGATGGCAAGAGAAAGAATCAGTGACTTCTTGAGAGATCAATCGGATTTATCCAAGTTACACACAGAAAAGACTAAAGAAAATGAAGAAACCAGGAGTGCCCTCAGTGGCAGAGTGTTTACCAGCATGTGTGGGACCTTGCGTTCCATCTGCAGCACTGCAACGGCAAAACAAAACTAATAACCTCCAAACAGGATGGAAACAGATTAACAGAGCCAAGAAACTCAGTAAAATGCAGATAACATAAAACAAAAATATCGTTATACATGCATCAATTACATTTCTGGAAGTATAAGCAAAGAGAAAAACCTCAAATCGGCAAGGAAAACAAAACACCATAACGCCCAGGGGAACAAGACAAAGAACAGACTGTCCATCAGCAACTAGGAAGGCCAGACAGCAGGGGAGTGACAACCTTGAAGCACCAAATTAAAATCAAGAATTCTGTGTTCCACAAAACGTTTCTTCAAAATGAAGGCAAAATAGAGAGGTTCCCAAATAATGATACCGAGAAAAGCTACTGCCGGCAGAGCTACCTGAAGAAAAACATGAAAGGAAGTCCTACTGGCTCCAATGAGAGGCGGCAGACAGCCACGCCACGCCAGGGGAAGGAGGCAGAGCACTGGGAACGGGACTCAGGTGAGCGGGTCTGACATTTGAAAACTATCTGGCCATTCTGGGCACAATGTTCTTGCATACAAGTTGTGAGAACATCTTGTGTCACATAATGGTGACCGAAGCGGGGAGGAAGCAAAAAGAAGCAAAGCAAAACCCTTCTCACTCTGGGATTTTTAGAGAAATTATTCTGCATTTATAAATGAGGGAAAGGGGGGGGACTAAAACTATCAAGCTTTGGCATCCATGAACATGGAACACTACTCCATTTATTTGGTTCTCTAACTCTTCTCATAAAGATTTGAACATTCTGATTAGCAGATCTGTGGTTATGATTTTGTTGCCACTACAAATCTTATGTATTTAAATTGCTGCTGTGATGGAAAAGGTTGATGGTTTATCTTGTGCCACCCTTACTGACATCCACATCTGCGTGTTATACAGACTGCTTGTCTCTTGGTTTCCAGGTCTCATGTCCACTGCTCCTTATTTTAAATAGAATACTTATAACATTCCATCATTAACTATGTTTAGAGCAAGTCTGATTAGATACCCTTTGTCAGAGCAGCTTCTAAGGCTAATTTGTAAGAGCTTTTAATTACAGGTGATAAATTTTAAATAAAGCCTTGATCTATTAGTTGAGATGATCTTATGATAGATTATATTACATTTTTCTAAATTAATCTGGTCATGATTCTTTTTAATATACTGCTGCATTCTTGTTCATACTCTAGGAAATTTTATGCCTATGTTCATAGAATAAAAACACCTGAATTCACTAATGAATCTTAATTTCACTCAAAGTGGAACAACCAGCTATCATGGGCTTCCTGGTAAGATGCCACAGGAAGGCTGCAGCACTGTCTCTAAGGGTTCTTGACAAAAGAGATTGGCCTGAATTTAACAAGCCCCTAGATCCAATAATTATCAATCTATGTAAAATCCTCAAATTACCTGGGGACAGAAAAACAAATGCTCAGAATTTGTTTTGGAGTGCAATCAGCCCCTCCAAACCTGGGACAATCCATACCAAGAATGACCTGGTTCTTTCCAGGAATGGTTGGAATGAGGACAATAACATACAGGGAAAGAGACAAGCCAGCCAAATGTAGAATCATAGTTTAGAGCCTATCTAAAACAAGCCAATTGTAAAAGTGGCATTTTTGAGTCAATATAACTTTTAATATAATGATGGTATTATTACACTATGATGGTATTATAGTATTCTTACAGTCCTATTAAGTTAGAGAGATTTAGGATGGTGTTAAATCAATATGCATTTAGAAAAAAACCTGCACTTCAAATCTGTATCTTCTCTTGGCTGGCAATATGCACTCTGATCAAAGCTGAGCAGTGGCAGTAAGCACAGCTTCCAGCAGTGGAGTTAGTGTGTGTGTGTGTGTGGGGGGGGGGGGGGTTTGCACACACGTGTGCACCTGACCTCCTATATTTCTACAGTGCAATGTGTTACTCAGCTCTGATGTGCCATGGGGTTAGGGGCACTCAATGTTTTTTTTTTTTTTTTTTAAACTGGGGATTGAACTCAGTGGCACTCAGCCACTGAGCCACATCCCCAGCCCTATTTTGTTTTTTATTTAGAGACAGGGTCTCACCGAATTGCTTAGGGCCTCGCTAAGTTGATGAGGCTGGCTTTGAACTCACGATCCTCCTGATCCTCCTGCCTCAGCCCCCTGAGTTGCTGGGATTACAGGCGTGCGCCACTGCGCCCGGTTACTCAATGCATTTTGTACTTATATTTTCAAGCCAGGATGGGCTTAACAAGACATAACCCCATTGTAACTTGAGAAACATCTGTATACTGAAGTTACTATTGTAAGAAATGACATATCAAATTTGCTTTATGGTAACCCACAAACAAAAACCAAAATTAACAAAAGCTATCTGTATGGAGATATAGATAAAACACGAAGAACAAAATATTTGAACTGTTAATGCTAGATGTTTGCACCATGGTTCATGAGAGTTAACTGTACTATCCTATCTATTATGGAGATATTAACTTTTTTTATCTTAGTTTGAAAACGAAAAAACAGAGGATAAATCCAGTCTTGTCTCTCTCTGGTAACACTGACACAAAACTTAGATACTGGCTTCCTTTGGCTTTTGGTTAGGGGGCGCCGTGAACTCTCTGGGTCTAGTATATGGACACAGTGTGGATGAGTGGGTCAGACCACTGATTACTTAAAGGCTTCCCACCCGTCCTGAGTCCACCGGGGTACTTATAGGAATCACTGCATTCTGAGCATTACAACTGTTGTCAGCCAGCTCACAATTGTCTGTGATCTCTCTTTTAAGTACAGTGTGGTACACATGTACATTCCTAGTATTACTTCAATACTATTTTGAACTCAAATTCCCAAAATGAAATTCAATTTCTAATTTAGTTGTGATCAGAGAACATAGTATAATTTTTGGTATTTGCTAATGTTTGCTGTTTTGTAGCTTAGTACATGGAAAAATTAAGAATATGTCCCACATTTTAAAAGTCTAACTACTTATTATAAGAAGGGTTTTTCCCATCCACTAGCTCAGACAAAACTGCAGCTATTCAAATCTATCCCAATAGTTTCTCTCTGATCAACCTACTAATTACTTATGGAGAATTCATTTAACAATTTCTACTGACTACAGATTGGAAGTTACATCAGTTTTATATTTTGAAGTTATGCTTCCAAAGGTAAAGAAGTTCAAGATCATTTTGTCTTCATGAAGAACTGTGATGTTTATTTTTGTTTGGCAGTACTGCACATGCTAGGCAAGTACTGCACCTCTGAGCTATGTCCACAGCCCTTTTTGTTTTTATTTTGAGACAGGGTCTCACTAAGTTGCTGAGGGTCTTGCTAAAGTTGTTGAGGCTGGCCTCAAACTTACCATCCTCCTATCTCAGCCTCCTGAGCTGCTGGGATGATAGGCGTGAACCACTGTGTAACTGACTTGCAGTTGGACCTTCTTGTGCCTAAGTCACAGCCATGGGTCCCACAAGAAGCAAGGGAACAGGATTGTAAGTTTATTTCAATGCAGGCATTTAAAACTAAGCTGCTTCTGAAATCAGCTCTGCATTAAATATTTGTTTTGCATTCCTAGAAAAAGTTTCAAATGGTTGTTTATTTTCTTGATTAATTTAGATGCTTATAGGAAAAAGTAGCTTTCTTGGAGCAACTTTTCATACACCCACGGAAAATAACATTTTGCACAAGGAATTAGCTGTGTCAAAGCAGGATGCTTAGGCAGAATGCCAACAAATGCAAGCTTCAAGCAATTCCTGGTTAGTTGATAACTCTTTTGGAGGGTTATTCTTTGTGATTGTGAGTATAAATTAATTCCAAAAAGATCAAGGAACCAAACGATCCCCCCCACCATTTTTGGCATGAAGTAGAATCAGAAATGTTCTGCAGGAAGCACCCACCTGAAAAGACATTTCATGCTCAGATCAGCAGACACTGACTAGTTGGTAAGCCTTACCAGGTCCTTAGCACCAAGGTGAACTGGGAAGGCTTACCATAGACAAGCACTGCTATGGAATTTCCCTTTGAAACTACTTAGGAGTAAAAGGCCTAGGGTTTGCAAACTAAAGGTGAACAAATTAAATAACGGTCCTGAAGTACTTCATGTAGATACTTGACTCAGCCCACACTGACATCTACAGTAGGCTTCCAAATTTATTAACTGAACTGCCCCAAAAGGCAGATAACTTCGTTGATTTATTAGGTCATGTTTAGAATTCTTTCACAGGTTAGTTGTAAAGTATACTGTTATAATAGAAATTACAGTATGTGCTGTTTACTATGGGTTTTAAGTTTATATGTCTCTGGCAAAAATTACTTAAAAGAAAGGAAGCTGCTCAGGTAGGTAGTCACCAGGTGAAGCTGGTTTCTTAGCCAGGAGCTTAAACCCTTCTTTATAGCCTCAACCCAAGTCAGTGCAAATTCATCCTACTCCCTCGAAAAAGAACAAAATGCCTCCAAGGAAACGGCAGAATAGCAGCACTTCAGCCTTTCTTTTGGAGCTAAAGCTAAAGCTCCAAAGTCTCTGGGATGGGGCTTGGCCGCAGGGAGGAGGACCTTTCACTTCTCGTCCTGGAGCATTCTGTTTGTTCACATGAGCTGTTAGAACACCACCGCCAGGCGCCCACAGGAGCCTGCCCAGTATCTCAAGAAAAGGCTGCTCAGCACCCTGGCATGTTTGTTTCCAGTTGCTGGAGGGTGGGGTCGGCAGGACTGGAGGGGTCTCTTCCTGGTTTATTACCAGGGTTATGAATTTATATGGGTTATGAATTTATATGTGCTGGAGGCGGTTTAACAGGGAATAAACCCTTGTGCTGGACGCTGATTTTAAGGACATGGTCACAGGTGTTTATAACCTGACCAGTCTTGTGCCTCTTGAAGCCAAGGTGCTCAAAGTTTATTGAGTACAGAAGTAAAACTGCACAGGGACAAGAGGCACAGGAAGCCACTATGTGCCAGGCCCCACATGGCAGTACAAGGGTAACAGGCTCAACTCATGGGACAGTTTCCAGGGGCACATGGAAGCAAATCTTTTCTGTTTTCTCTAAAAAGCAACCTCATAAAATTAAAATTTCTTCATGGAGGTGCACAATGCAGCGATAGCTTTACTACTAAAAACATCCTTAGACATCACATTATGCACCTTACGAAACGGGCTGCCACTTCTTCCCCTCTAAGTCTTCCTCTTTCTTATGAAAACATGGACCATCACTTCCTGGCCTGCTTGGCCCTCCCAGAATCTGGTGCACAGAAGTGGGGCTCAACATGGCCAGAGCTGGGGCAACATCTCCGGTACTGTCATTCAGGTGACTATAAAGAGCCACTTAGGGATGGATGGGTGACACAACTGTCAGCAACCTTCAAAAAGGATTACTGGGGCCATCTCCCAGTCACCAGCCTGGCCCCCCGACAACTCCAGCCACTCTGAACCTCGGTGCCATGCAGGCCTGTGTGACTAGCCTAGAGAATTGGTGTAGGACTCCCTGTATGAGCCCAGAACAGATATGACCAGAAAGAACACGGATGTGCCTCCCTAATATTTTGTTTATAACACTGTTTCATTGACATTTGTTTTAACTGGTCTATATTTTTAGGTCTTCTGCGTCAGAGAAATAAATAGCTGCTGCTAATGAATTAATGTCACCTTCTATACTATTCTGATCACTGGTAACAAGCTCATAAACTGGAGACTCACCACCCATATGCTAACACCTGCACACTACATGATCTCAAGTCACTAATATAAAGCCCCAGCACAGTAGAAGGGGGTGGGGGATAGAAAGGAAGTGGCGAGGAGAATATGACTGGCAAGAAGTAATAGCAATAATTATCTGCATTATGCACATGCTATGAAACATGCAAATCAAAGTGCAAAAGAAAAAAATTAAATATAAGCTTGTTTTATGGTCCTTTAAACTGTGTTTGTGTCCATAAGTCATCCTGTCAATCCAACCAGGAGACAGCTATTCAGAACTTGGGTGACCTGTAGTCAGCAGTCAGGTATTGAGGGAAAATGGAGAGGAGACACAAGTAGAATCTGTCTGCAGACAGATACTACTGTTCACCAAACACTGAACCTGAACTTAACAAGTGCTTGTAGATGGGGGCCTCTAAAAGACAGCATACCTCCCAAATAAGGCAGAGTCCCAAACATGCAAAAGTGTGCAAAACTAGCACCAACTAAAGCAGTCTTAATATTCTTACAACAAAAACCATAGTAAAAATGTTCTTTTATGCAATTGTCAGTTACAGAAAAGAAATGAAGCTTGCTTTGAATGAGTGTAATAAAGCCCTAGAGACCAGGTGGGGTGTGGCAGGGACATAACCCTGCCTGTTCCCCATCTGCTTAGCCAGGGCAACTGATTCAGGCTGGATTAAATGACGTGTTCTGCGTTAAGCAACTCACCAGGCATGGCTGATCTGCAATAGCAACAGTGGGCAGCAAGTAGCTGGTGCTAGCTGGTACAGAGAGAAAAGACCTCAGGTAGAAGAACTCATCTCACAGAATGGAGCTCCCTAGAAATAAGATTTCCCCTATCTGTTGCCATAGTGCAAGGACAGGTTTGTTCCACAGAACACACCTATGGTGTGACTGACTGAAAACAACAACCACTAAGGAAAGCTTGGTAAGAGACTTGCCAGCCACCTAACCAACAGAAAACCCTCCTGGGAATAATACTTAGATAACACAGTAAAAAAGGTACACTTGACCCAGGCTCCAGCACTCCCCTCAAAGCACTCTAACAAATGAATCAAGGCATGAGTAAGCCCAGAATGACAAAGGACGCAGCAGGTACCTGACATTTAACGTAGATGCTTATTTTGCAACCACCGCTTTAAGCTCTTTATATATATTAACTCATTAATTCTTGCAGAACTGTAGGAGTTAAATGTTATCTGTCCTCCCCTTTCTATAAAGGAGGGACTGAGGCACAAAGGGGTTAAGTAACTTCATCAAGGGAGTAGAGGTAGCCTAATTCAAAGTCTCCCCTCTCCACTTTCATGCCAACAGCCTTAAATTTTAATCTGCACAAAGACACAAAAAGACTTCTAATATATCCTTCAATTAAAAAAAAAAAAGGCAGGACACCAAAAAATACATTTGATATATATTATGCACACCAAGGAGGGGAAGAAATCAGAGACAGACGGGTTGGCTGGGCCTGAAGTGTGCACCTGCCAGGCTCTGGCCAAGTGGCTCTGAGCAGGTTCCGCAGGCTCCAGCAGCTCCACTTAACTCACCTGCATAGATGTGCAGCAGTAGTGAGTGTTTCCCTTATCTGAGTTTTTTGGATTTGAGCCTATCTGCACATACTTGACCAGCTGCATACCTCTGATCTACAAAAACCCCAAATCTGAAATACTTCAAAAATCCCAAATTTTATGAGCGTTGTATCTGTGTTCGAAAAGTTTCAGATTCTGGGGCATTTCAGATTTTGGATTAGGATGTTCAACCTGTACCCATCCCTAGAGGGTTGCTGTGAATGTAACTCCTGTGTCTGGGTGTGAAACATTTTGGACCTTGGTAACTAAGGTGGCATGCATGTTAGCCAATTACTGCACATGAACAAGGAGATGATCTGACTAACAGAGGTTTATTTCTGATGCTTAGATTTTATGTGAGTTTCCACATCCCTGGCATAATTCCTTTCACTACTTGATTTGTTTCTAGATAAGTAAGTTTTTTAAATACAAACGATTTTTATTTGAAGGAGAATGAAATAAAAGCCTGATGTGTACAAGAAGCACACGTTGAAATAAAAGGAGATAAAAGAAAGTGAATGTGTAAGGCTCCCAGTTGAAATTCTCATGTTCAGAAATAATTATGATTTTGAAGGTCAAGGAAGCCAAGAGCCCGGAGCAAGTACCACATATAAGAACAAATAAATGGGACAAGTTGACTTGTGAAGTGGAAGATCTTGAGACTGAGTGGATATAATCAGACGCAGCAAAACAAGGTCTCTAAATCATGCTATTTCAGCAAAGCGGTGGTTGTTCTTCAAAAAAGGTGAGAAGGGAAGTAAGGATGAATAAAGCTGACTTTAATTCTGGAGAAAGAGGTCAAGGTGAAGAAGCAAACATCAGGCAAGTCCCTGAAAAGTCAGCTGAAGGACTGGGACAAGCTTTAATTCAACAGACCTTTTTTTTTTTTTTAAAATGATTTAAATTTTTTTTTTTAGTTGTCAATGGATCTCTTATTTTATTTATTCATATGTGGTGCTGAGAATCGAACCCAGGATCTCACACCTGCCAGGCAAGTGCTCTACCACTGAGCCACAACCCCAGCCCTCAACAGAACTTTTTTTGAGAAGCAAATGGCAAGGAAAGTTCTCGGCAAGAAAATTCTTGAGTCCAATAACAGAGTTCATGGAAATAGGAGGAACCACTCAATATACAGGTGAAATTGTGAGCACAAGTCAGGAAACTTGAAAAGTATTCACACATACAAAAAGACAAAAGACAAAAAAAAAAAAAAAAAAGGGTCTAAGTTAACCAGCCCTATTTGGAAGAGACTTCAAGGGCCAACAAAGCTGACCAGAAGACAACATTCACTGAAGGGAGAGCTGGCCAGAAAAGATGGAGTCTGGTGAGAGTCCACAGGACTTCGTTTACAAGAATTTTCAGAAGTGTAGCCCCCATGTGGAGAAGTTCTCCCTACAGCAGCTTTCATGACAGTTTTAGAATAAGTATTTAATGTATATGAAAACATTTTCTATGCTTATACATTAATTTTAATGGTAAATCTGGATAACTCTGACATACTTTTGAGAAGAACATCTGAGTGTAAACTTTCATTTTTTTAATAGTTCTGGAGATGGCCTGTGGTGGTGACTGCATATCACCAGGAATGTGGTTAATACCACTCAACTGTACACTTAAAAATGGCTCACAGGGTACATTTTGCATTAGGTGTATTTTACTATGTTTTTAAAAAACCCACACTTCTCTAATTGGAAAAAGCCACAAACTATAACACTGAATCATGTGGGTGCCGAAAGATGGAGGAAAGGTACCTTTTTCTTCTTCACAGCTGGTTCTCTTTCTCCACTCAATAGACTTCCCCTGGTTGGTTGAGAAAGGAACTGCCAAGAACTCAGCCACACATTAAATCAGAGTGGGACAGCCATGCACAAACACGTTATGGCAACGCTCACCAGAAGCTGTTCAGGGCTTCTCTTTCAAACAAGTGAGGAACTATGCAAAAAGTATCAATGAAGCATCCTGACACCCTCATGACTTTTCCAATCAGACTACTGGCCCCAGGCTGGGCTCCTGATGCCCCCACATGACCTCCCTCAATTTTCCCTGAGTTTCCATCTGAGCTCCGGGCAGTGGCGTCACCCTCAGCTTTCCTCTTTCTCTCTTGCCCCAGGTTCAGTCTTTCTGGAATGCAGCCCTTGTGGCTGTTCCTGCAGCCCTCATCCCAGCCAGGGCCTGTGCAACTTGCACAGCTCCTATGATAACCCTTGCTCCCCAAGACTGGGTCAGCACCAGGCAGCCCCTTTGTCTCCTCTGCCCACTCCCTCCTCTCTGGACACCAAGGGGCCCTCCCACCTAGGGCCTCCTTGCTTCCTGCTGCCTCTGCAGTCCTTTTCTCCATTGTTTGCACACAGTCAACTCCCTGGCTTCCTTCAGGCCTTTTATTCAAGTCACTTATTCAGCTGGGTGCAGTGGTGCACACCTATAATCCCAGGATCTCAGAAGGCTGAGGCAGGAGGACCCATCAGAGGCCAGCATGGGCAAGTTGGTGAGTTCCTAGTTCAAAATTTAAAAAAATTAAAAGGGCTGGGAGGTACCTCGGTAGAGTGGCCCTGGGTTGATCCCCAGTGTGACGATAGACACATGGACAGATGGATGGACACACACACACACACACACACTTTCTCAATCATGCTAACACCTCAGCGACCCTGCCTAAAACCCAAAACTTATCCCAGCCCTTCATGTCTCTTTCCTTCCCTGCTCTGTCTCCTCAGCAACCACCACAATCTCCTACGCTATGTATTTTACCTCCAACACTTGTCTCATCTGTTCACTGCTACACTTGCGGCTCTTTGCCAACCTGTGCTGTGACCACCTGCTTGCTAAGCAGGTTAAGAGCCCTATAATTTATATGACTAGTGTGGGTCAGGTCTCGATACTGTTAACATGCCAGAGACCAACCTGTAATTCTTTGAGTGCTTGAGGTAACATGCATCAGACCCGACCTGTCCTCCCGAGCAACAAAGAGACAACGACTGTATTAACTATGTCCAAACATGAGATGCTCCGACACAGAGCCTGAGCATGACAAAGCAAGGGTTCTAACACCTGGCCCCCCTGCCTGCTGAGAGCCACATCTGTCTAACTGCAGGTGTAGACCCACTAGCATGCCGTGAAGTTGTTTCCACTGATGGCCCTTCATATAATGAACTACACCATGACAGAGCACATAGCAAGGCCAGTGCTCTGCAGGACTATTATATGTAATGAGTGTGTAAAGCAGGTTGTGATGTATTAAATGTATTTCCCACTATACCCTGAGATCTACGTGTAGAGAAAAAGAGTCCACAAGGGAAAATCCTGGGGGCACACATGTAGCTTTCTATGTTGCGAGTCCTTGGCTTTTAGCAGATTCCAGAAGAGAAATACTGCGTATGCAGGGTCAAGACCGCTGTTAAGAGAATTGATTCTCTCGCACTCTATTTTAAAGACTCAGATTTGGGGCTTTCACTTTTGAGAATCCATTATGGACCCGTTCATTTATGCAAACCATTTTTCAATCCGGCTATACAGTCAATCTAAAATACTAAGCTTACTACCTGAGAAATGATCCTTCTATTTTATCCTAAAACAACTTTGCCTAAACACAGACTAGAATTCCAGCACTCGATAAAGAAGGTTCTTTTACATAAGTTTTATAAAACTGTAACCAAATTTGGTAGCATTCCAACTTTGGCCCTGACTCAGCCTGAGTCTTGGCAGGGGTCATGGTGGACTGGCCCTAATCTTAATCACTCTTTTTACTTTTTAAAAGGCAGGTGGTCAAGGATACTGGCCACGTCTAATGCAGTGCGGAGTATTTCAGGCACACACCTGGCCAAGCCGCTGGGTGTGCAATGCACTTCTTGTTTCTGTGTCACCTGGGGGATTGACAATCTCTGGGAACTAAGTCTAGCATGTGCCACCATGGATAGGTAGGGACTTAACCTGTGAGGCATATTTACCCTAAATGGGACAAGCTTGCATCTGACAGTCTTGGAACCACTTATCTGCCCCCCTGGGGTCATGAGATTGTCTGATACTTCATCCCAGGTGGCTTGGCATTTCCACACTTGAAAATTCTTGCTGCAGCACAGATCTTGACATAGGAACACTTCTAAAAGGAGGGTACACATTTGGCTCCTCAGTGACTAAAGTCTGGGTTACTTAATACCAAAGTAGTTCACTGGAAACCTACAGGGCTCACGGTTCTTTGTACTGAGAAGAAAGAATCAAGTTCAAACATTGTGGTTTGCTGGAGTAAATACATGACATCCCACAAACGGAGTGATGAGAACTGTGAACATTGAGTTTTTTTTTAAAAAAAATGGGGTAAGAAAAAAATGTCCTGAGGATGAGCAGAGCCATACCACCACAATATGGCATCAACTGAGTTAAATAAGAGTCCAGGGGACAGCTGGGGCGAGGAGAATCAGGCATGAGACTGTTCAGGTTTGTGTTGAATGTTAACAACTGGTACTTCGTTACTGACTCAAAGTCTGGGCAACAAGACGGGTCAGCAGAGCTTTGTCCTGGTGTGTTCTGCTGGGGAAGGCCACACGTGTGCAGGGACTGCACCCTTGAGGACACACGTGGAAGGTATGTATGCTTCCAGGGGACTCACCAGAAGCAGGGACACTCTGCACAGAGAAGTGGGTAAACACATTCCCAGAAGTCCTTCTGGGCAGGGTTTTGGAAAAAAAATTTAAAAACTTAAAAGTGGAAGGATTTCAAGAAGAAACAAAGTGTGCAAAGGTTTGTAAGAGCAAGTATCAGAGTGGGTTGAGATGAGGGAGCTGCTCCGTCCTGCGGTGTGGGTGGGAGAAGCCTGGCTCCGCACTGCACACAAAGTGGTGCTGTCCTGCTGCCCTTTATTTTTAAAAACAACAACAACAAAACAACCCCCCCTCCCCCCAAAAAAACCCTTCTGGAATGAAATTATGGCATGTGCCAGGAAATGGATGGAGCTGGAGACTTATCGTGCTAAGTGAAATAAGCCAATCCCCCAAAACCAAAGGCCGAATGTTCTCAGATATGCGGATACTAACACATGGCAGGGGCAGGGGCAGGGGTGTGTACAGAAGTTCAGTGGAGTAGACAAAGGGGAATGAATGGAAGGGAGGGGGCTGGGAATAGGAAAGACAGTGGAATGAATGGGACATGACTTTCCTAGGTCAATATAGTATAACTCCACAATGCAAGAATAAGTTATACTCCATGTATGCATATGTCAAAATATACTCTACTGTATGTTTATCTAAAAACAACAAATTTTTTAAAAATCCTCTGGCAGAACTGATCATATCAGGAGGAGAGTTCACACCTGTATGGAAGACCCTCCCCCTTCCCTTCACCAACGAGGACAGGAACTTTCTTTGAGTCTGCACCCTGCTGTGGGTTAATCCCACAACTCATTAGGCTCTCATCACCTTGTTACCAGCCATTTCACAGATGGGAAAGCAACAGGTAACTTTCTCAAGGTTACAGAATAAGCAACCGAGTGGCTCCGATTACTTTCTAATGAGGTGTGCTCTGGCTTTGGAAGGGTGCAACTAAGTCCACCTGGAAGACTCTGCCTCCATACTAGTGCTGTCATGGTAACCCAGAGTCATGGCCCCACCCTCAATGTCAGGATTTGGAGTTGGTTAGGATACAGTGACCTGGCTGCCCCAGACCTTTAGGGCCATAAGCTTACAGAGCTTAGGTCAATCGTAACAAGTTCCTTAACTAGTCATGATCACATTGCCTCAATCATACATTTTTTCAAATAGTATTTTAACTCCTGAAAATTTCTGTTAAGTATCCAAATTATTTCCATTCCTCAGCCGGGCGTGGTGGCACATGCCTGTAATCCCAGCGACTCGGGAGGCTGAGGCAGGAGGATCGCAGGAGGATCGTGAGTTCAAAGCCAGCCTCAGCAACTTAGTGAGGCCCTAAGCAACTCAGTGAGACCCTGTCTCTAAATAAAATACAAAATAGGGCTGGGGATATGGCTCAGTTGCCGAGTGCCTCTGAGTTCAATCCCTGGTTAAAAAAAAAAAAAAAAAAAAAAATTATTTCCATTCCTCCTTCTCCTCCATCCCAAAAAGAAAGCGATTCATCCTTTACCAGTCAGCACTCATCAACTCAGCTAAGTGCTAGGGTGTGGTTTTTGCAGTCTGGACTAAATGCTTCTGATCAAATGGCATATTTCATTTTCATTTTAAAAGGGGTATGAAAAATGATGGAGAGAGACATCATTACCCTATGTACATGTATGATTAGCAATAATATGAATGTACATCATGCACAACCATAGAAATGAAAATTTGTACCCCATGTGTACAATGAATCAAAATGAAGTCTGTAAAAATAAAAAAATGAGAAAATAATAAAAAGAAAATTAAGACATGGAATGAAACAAATTACTACACTAAATGATGACAAGAGAAAGTAACAGGAAAACAAAACTATACTGAGCATCTAATTACAAGTTTTACTAAAATATAAACTTTTCCAGTTTATGTTTTAACTGACAAAAGATCACCTAAGGACTTTTTCTGTAAAGCAACACGAGAGGTATACAACACCAGGTGTCTTCAACTAGACCTCGGCCAGAATGATGGCAGAAATCTCACGCTATCTCAAACCTAGTTAGATCTCCAGTGCTGAGAGAGTCGATGAACATTTGCTGGTTAACTGTAGAGCATTACTACAAAGATTCAATAAGCTGAAACTGAATAAAGACCAAAGTCATCGTTATACACGCCTATGCTGCCTTTTTACTAACGACACTCCTCCTACCCATTCAACGTATTGAATGCGTCTTGTTTTTTTTTTTTTTTTAAATCCAATTTATTTATGAGAAAACAGACTGCAGTGTTAAATGACTGGCCTGAAGGCACCCAGCCAATACCTGCTATTTAGTGGCAGTGTGAACTGGCCTCTTCTGCCCCCAGCCCCTTCCTCTGCCTTCTGTTTTGTCCTGGGCACTTAACACCCTCTCCCTGCCTCATTTCCTTATGTTCTACATGTGAGTTTCATGAGTTCCTCGGTTTTGTTTCCTGTTGACTCCTTTCAAGTATCCAGCACCTAACAGGTGCAAATCAAATAAGAATTATCTAACATGCTTAAACTGAGGAAGGGGATTTTTTTTCCCCTGGTTGGACTAATTTTACAATTCAGGGAAAATTTTATATTACGAATAAAACAAGACTGGGGTTGTGGCTCAGTGGTAGAGCTCTTGTCTGCATGTGTGAGGCACTGGGTTCAATCCTCAGCACCACATAAAAATAAATAAATGAATAAATAAAGGAATAAAAAAATACAATTATGGGTTGGGGCTATAGCGCAGTGGCAGAGTGCTTGCCTAGCACATGTGAGGCACTGGGTTTGATTTTCAGCACCACATAAAAATAAATAACATAAAGGTATTGTGTCCATCTACTACTACAAAAAAATATTTTAAAATACAATTAATTATACAGGGCTGCGGATATAGCTCAGTTTGTAGAGTGCTTGCCTTGCAAGTTCAAGGCCCTGAGTTCAATTTCCACCACCGCAAGAATAAAAAAAAAAATTATATGTAAATATTCTTTGAATAGTGAAGTTTATGTACAAAAGCAATGAAAAAATAAGAATATTTATTTAAATACCCAAATTAAGTAACCAAATTAATTAGTAACATTCCACACAGTAATTTAAGATTGTTAAGAATTTTTTAAACATTCTATATAAATATCATGCTGCTTAGTATTGATTGTTGTGCCTATAGCTTCCTGTTTATAATTCTGTTAACCTCAAAAAGCAATTGTATTTGGCAGATAATCACTAATGTATGCTTCCATAAAGCATGTTTTGCCAAATGTCACTATTATCTGTTTTTGTAATTGGTTTTTCTCTCCACATTTTTAAAAGGCTTCAATATCATTATGAAGCCCCCACCTCTGTAAAATGGTGTCTTACATTTATAAACTCTGCCTCTGGCAACTTAAAGGAGAGATCAAGCATTAAGGCAAAAGAGTTTCATCTAGCTGTCCCAAAATAATCAGACATGATTAAAACTAAATTCGACCAATAAAAAACAGCATTAGCTTTATGGAGTTGATGACAACTAATATATTACAGTACAGTCTTTTAAATCTTTGCTGTTACCCGAAGGAGAATATCAAATATTACCAACAAGTTAATAGGATAAGCTCCAACTATCCTATGCACGCAGTGACTTCCAGCTCTTGCTGGTATCACCATCACAATCAGGCCAAACTGGCCCCAGGTGTCCTGCCCAGCCTCACAGAGGAGCCACATGGCCACCACCAGAACTCTGTCTTTGAGGCCAAAGACCCTCAACACTCAGCAGTCCTTAAAACCGCACAAGCCATTGGGCAGCCAGAAACATTCACACAACTAAAATTATTTGATGCCAAGAGGCTCCAGGAAGAACTCCTCTCCTAACCAAAATGTGTGCCCTTGCACTGAGTTGAACTTTTGGGCCAGCTGCTCACAACACAATGCAGATCCTGCCCTGAAGACTCCTTGCTAACACATTGCTCCAACGGGCTTACACCTTCATGCACTAACCAGAAAGAGAACTTTGTTTTTTTAAATTTTCTGTTTCAGTTGTAGGTGGACACAATACCTTTATTTGGTTTTTTTATGTGGTGCTGAGGATGGTACCCAAGGCCTCACACTTGCTAGGCGAGTGCTCTACCACTGAGCCACAGCCCCAGCAGGAGAGAGAACATTTTGAATGCTGGGACAGGAAGCACAGTAACTCCGACTCCAGATACCAGCAACTGTTTTCAAATCTACTATTTGGGAGAGGATCTCACAGCTACTTTTTATAAGTCTTCATAAAACTCTCCAATAGGGCCGGGTGTGGTGGAGCATGCCTATAATCTCAGCAGCTTGGGAGGCTGAGGTAAGAGGATCAAGAGCTCAAAGCCAGGCTCAGCAACTTAGCGAGGCCCTAAGCAACTCAGTGAGACCCTGTCTCTAAATAAAATACAAAAATGGGCTGGGGATGTGGCTCAGTGGCGGAGTGCCCCTGAGTTCAACCCCCTGTACCAAAACAGCAACAACAAAACAAAACAAAACAAAACAAAACAAAACAAAAAAAACACCCTCCAATGGGGGAGAAATGGTCATAGAAAAAAATTTACATCACCAAAGAATCAATTTGCCATATTTGGAGCCTTACCTTAAGTTTGTTCTTTTGATTATTTGTCAGAGAGTGTCAGAGGCTGCCAGAGGCTGAGCTTGGGAATACATGGACACCCACCTCAGAGAGGGCAACAGAAACCCCTGCCTGTGAGGCTCACAAATTTCTGGAAAAGGCCTACCTGGTTTCACAGAATAAGAGGTAATGAAAGTTAAATTTTTATCCAATGTCAATATTTATAAACAAAAGCATTAAGAAGGAAAAGGAATTCTCAGTGTCAACTCTGGTCATTAGTTTCTACCAGGTCTTCACTAAGTGTGGGGCATGTCCTGCCAGCATGAACCCACAGAAAGGCTGTAGCAGGCCTCTTTTGGAACCAACCTTATGGCAATCCCAACACATAAAATAAACTATAGGACTCCAGTTGAGCCCTAGCTCTGCATCTTGGGGGAGCAGGGGGCTTCCGGCATCTTCCAGCACCTTCCAGCTTTCATTAGTTGAGCTCCGTCCTGGCTGGAGAGATACAGTTGATACTTTATTTTAAAATACAGCAGAACTGTTAATGTTTTCCTATTCTCTTAAGCATAATTTTTAAAGTCTGAAATTAAAAATCACCACACTGACTGATCCTGGAGAAAAAGGAAACTTCAGAGGCAGAACTTGAGATAAACAACAAGCTAAACAAAGTGACTACCCAAATTCTACTTCAATTCACTCAACTTCCAGCTCATGACAAATGCAACAATGGGAAGCTCACACCTTGAATTTTATACACAGTCACCATGAGGTTCAGGTGTCAGGTTAAGGACTCAGAAATGATTTAAGACTTAGACCCTGTAAGATGCCCAGTTTAGAGAGACAGGGAATTTAAAAAGTGAATAATGTAATTCCAACAGGAAGGGGTATGATAATAGTTCTCTAGGTCGATGGGAGAAATTCCACTTAACAGGGGACTGGGGACAAAGAGCAGTTGGATCTACCATGATACTGGAGGGAAATGACAGTGAACGAAGTAACAAGATGGAAAGGACCTGAACTTCCCATGTGCTAGCCCTTTTCCAAGACTTACTGAACCCAAATCTCTGGAATAGGAACCAGAAGTTTGCAACAACCGTCACATATAGGTAATGTTGGTGACACACCACAGCTGGAGGACCACTGGTGACATTCCTGGGGAGCATGTTCTGAGTTTAAGATAGGGGACAGCCAGTAACTATACCTGGTCTTCACAGCTCACACAGCAGGACTGTGCAAAGGTGGCATGTGGTAAGAACAGGGAGAGCAAGCTGAGTGGAACCGAGACCACCGGAGGAACCTAAGCAGCTACTTTACCAACTAAATTGAGACAAGAAAAGAGAAAACTATCCAAACTGCAGAAAAGCTCAATTTTATGGATTTAGACAGGATAACCACATGTCCTGGCTTATGAAGAACAGTCTTGGCTGACACCTGCTGTCTCAATAACCTAAGTGGTTTGGCCTTTGCATTTTTCCATTTTTAACAGTATATTATGATTTGCTACTGCATTAAAATATGCCTATTTGGGTTTAAAAGGTCCCCAATTTGTGTATCTTGTTTCTGCCACAATCTCTTCTGGCAGCGTGCAAGACATGCACACAGATTCTTCAACATGCCATTAAAGCCAACCAGCAACAAGCCACCTATTTTCTGGACCTTTTCCAGTTCCACCGTAACCAACAGTTCCTTAGGCACACAGGGTACTCACTGATGGAACGAAGTGTGCCAGCATCAGCAGATTCCTGTGCATGAAATACAGAGGAAACAATCAGACACTAGACTCACAGGTCTGTCATTTACTGAATGGTATAAATCCGCACTTTGTTTTTTTGATTACTCTTATTTGCATAAAAGTCACTGCAGTAGCATTGAACTAAAAAATTTAAAAGTGGGCTTAATAAGTATAGAAATTGCTCAAGAAAATTAATGAACTATAATTAACACATGTTGTTCACATTTGCCATGGGGGCCACTATCAGTGGACCCATGAAAGTCAGAAGAACTCTGAACTGGTATCAATATGCACTTTAAAAATTGTTTTTAAAAGAAGACAGTAACCAAACTAATTATCAAGTGCAGTTATAGAACTGACATTTACAAAATTGTAGCATTTACATTTCTTTCTGAAACATGACTTCATTTAGATCCATTGAGTATTCTATTAATTGTGCCCAGTTTCTCCCCCTAAATGTTCTCCTGCATGTATAAAAGTGACACAATAAATTAGATGGTTCCAGTTCTCAAGGAGAAAGTGATCTATTTTTTTCATCCAACACACGGGATAAGGGTCTACAAACTATGACCTGCAGGTAAAATCCACCTGCAACCTGTTCTGGTATGACTTAGAAGGTGAGAATGAGGTACACAGTTTTCAGGGGTTGGAGAAAGAATGGAAGAGCAATAACCATTTGTGATACATGAAAATTAAATGAAATTCTCATTTCAGTGCCCATAAATAAAATCTTACTGGTACTCAGTCTTCATTCACTTGTATAACATCCATAGCTACTTTCGGGCTGCCACGGCAGGTACTGTGAGTAGCTGCCCACAGAGCATAAAACCTGTGCTGTCTGGCTCTTCACAGGAGCACTGCACCGAATCCCCCCTCAGGAGGTTAGCATCTGGTGTTACTGCAAATAATGCTGTAAAAGCTCAATGTGGACATTACTTGTTTTCGTGATTTTAACACAAATACAGATTCTCTTCCATACACAGTAACAAGGAGCAAATTAAACCAAAGTTAAAAATAACTCTAGCATAAGAGCAGTGTGGATTCTTTTTGCTACTCACCAGGTTAGACCTACAAGAGGCTACTTTGAAAATCAATCCATCAAGTCCAACAGAATTTAAACAAATAATAATATCCTTCCATGACAAACAAATTATAAAAATTTACACACCCAAAGCCTGTGCTACAGAACATTCTCAGCAAAATATTCCATAGGAGGAAATGAAAAGTAACAATGTAAGCCAGCAAAGGGAGGAACTACCTTAAAGGAAAAGTCAATCAAAGGAGAAACCAAGTCAAGTTAAAAATCAGAAATAAGCCAAAACGCCTGGGAATATAAATCATATCTCAGTAATAACCCTGAATGTTAATGGCCTAAAGTCATCAATCAAAAGACACAGACTGGCAGATTGGATTAAAAAGAAAGACCCAACAATATGCTGCCCTCAAGAGACTTATCTCAAAGAAAAGGACATCCACAGACTAAAGGTGAAAGGATGGAAAAAAAACCTACCATGCACATGGACTCAGTAAAAAAGCAGGGGTTTCCATCCGTATATCAGATAAAGTGGACTCCAAGCCAAAATTAGTCGGAAGGGATACAGAAGGTCATTTCATACGCTTAAGGGAACCATAAATTAGGAAGACATAACAATCGTAAATATTTATGCCCCAAACAATGGCACATTCATGTACATCAAACAAATCCTTCTCAATTCCAGGAATCAAATAGACTAAAACACAATAATTCTGGGTGACTTCAACACACTGCTGTCACCACTGGACAGATCTTCCAAACAAAAACTAAACAAAGAAACCATAGAGCTCAATAACATAATCAATAACTTAGACTTAACAGACATACATAGAATATTCCATCCATCAACGAGTGAACACACTTTCTTCTCAACAGCACATGGATCCTTCTCTAAAATAGACCATATGCTATGCCACAAAGCAGCTCTTAGTAAATGCAAAAAAAGAGAGACTACCTTGTAGTCTATCAGGTCATAACGGAATGAAGTTAGAAATCAATGACAAAATAAAAAACAAACTACTCCAACACTGGGAGACTGAATAATATGCAATTGAATGAAGCATGGATAGCAGAAGACATCAGGGAGGAGATAAAAAAAATTCTTAAAAGTAAATGAGAATGATAATGATAATACAACATATCAAAATCTCTGGGACACTATGAAAGCAATACTAAGAGAAAAATTCATTGCATGGAGTGCATTCAAGAAAAGAATAAAAAGTCAACAACTCAACGACCTAACCTTACATCTCAAAGCCCTAGAAAAAGAGGAACAGTTCATCACCAAAAGTAGTAGAAGACAGGAAATAATCAAAATCAGAGCTGAAATCAATGAAATTGAAACAAAAGAAACAATTCAAAAAATTGACAAAACAAAAAGTTGGTTCTTTGAAAAAGTGAACAAAACAGATAAACCCTTAGACACACTAACAAAGAGAAAAACTCAAATTACTAAAATTTGTAATGAAAAAAGAAATATCACAACAGACACCATTGAAATACATAACATAATTAGAAGCTACTTTGAAAATCTATACTCCAACAAAATAGAAAATCTCGAAGACATTGACAAATTTCTAGAGACATATGATCCTCCCAAACTGAACCAGGAGGACATACAAAATTTAAATAGATCAATATTACTCAGCCATAAATAAGAATAAAATTATGGCATTTGGTGGTAAATGGATGGAGTTGGAGAATATCATGCTAAGTGAAATAAGCCAAGCCCAAAAAAACCAAAGGCCGAATGTTTTCTCTGGATGATGATACATACGGGGCGGAGGGGCAAAAGAATGGAGGAACTATGGATGGTGTAGAGGAAAATGGGGCAGGAGCAGGTGGGAGAAGGAAAAATAGATTGAGACAGTATTACTGTGAATGTATGATCACATGAATGGTGTGAATCTACATTGTGCACAACCACAGAAATGAAAAGTTGTACCCCATTTGTGTACAATGAATCAAAATGCAGTCTGTAAAAAGAAAAAAAAGAAAAAAGAAAATCAATCCAAGCATCACAAAGCAATTGGAATCCTTTTTTGGTACAATCTTTGAATCTGGGTTTCATTTTGTTCAAAACCAGCTAGAAATTTATCATAATTTCAACAATTTTAACAAAATATTTTTAATTGTAGATGGACACAAACCTTTATTTATTAATTTTTATGTGGTGCTGAGGATCGAACCCAGTATCTCACAGGTGCTAGGCAAGTGCTCTACCACTGAGTCATGACCCCAACCCCAACAGATTTGTGGGTGTTTTTTGGGGAGGGGCAATTTTTGAGGCCTTTGGTAAATTACAATTACTATAGTTAAAACTTAAGCAAACATGATGAAATTGATCCTTATAAATCAAGCAGTTAACTGAAAAACAAAGAGATTAAAATGTACAATAATTGTGAAATTCTTATTTTATAGAGCTCCTAGTTTTACTTGGATAAAGACATTAAATTTTACAGCATCTAAATTTAGCCAAACATTCAAAAGAATGAAAGAAGCAATTTATTTGACAAAGTTTTGTCTGGTAAAATTATTTGTTGAACAAAGGTTTTCTGAAATGAAGTAAAAAAATAATAATAAAAGCTCGTGAAAATATTTGAGCAGCAATATTTCATATTTCAATTTTAAAAAACAACTAAAACTATTTTCCCTTCAGAAGTTACTCTGAACTTACTAATAAGCTCCTTTAGCACCAAGAGAATATTTTCTTTAATAGAAAAATGTGGTATATAGAGAAGAATAAACTAAAAATGTCAACTATTTCAAGCAAATTAACTTGAAAGCAACTTTAAAGAGGTGTGCAGGCAATTTTATAAGAATTTCACAAACAAAACTATAATGGGGGAAAAAAAACATTCTTCAGAATGACATTAGTAACATGGTGTCGTAACAGAAATGATAAAAGTGCACAAAAATGTAGCAAGAATGTTTACTGATTTCTGTAATGTTCAGATGGCCACCTGGTACTTAAAAAAAAAATTTTTTTTTTTTTTGGTTGTAGAAGGAATACCTCTATCCCATTTATTTGTTTGTTATGTGGTGCTGAGAATCAAACCCAGTACCTCACATGTGCCAGGTGAGCGCTCTACCACTGAGCCACAGCCCCAGACTGACCAAGCGATATTTTAATGCATAGACGTTCACTTTAGATTACTTATGAAAGGTTTTGGAATAGACCCATGTCATGTTTATCAGTGCGATAAAGCAAACACATTGGTCAGAAACATTTCAAAAAGATCATACAACAATCTGTAACCCTCTTTCACTCACCACACGTCTCCATTTGAACGATAAATTGCAGATGGTTTGACATAGAATTTTTTCACTTTGGGATGATTTTATTGGGCTTAAATGTATTTTGACTTAGCTTTTCAACTTACATTGGGCTTGTCGAGATGGAACCCCTGTCATAAGCCAAGGAGGAGCCTCTGTATGCAGTCACACTAAGATGGTCCTTGACTTATGAAAAGACTACATACTGACAAACCATTTTAAGTTGAAAATCCAGTTAAGCTGAGGATGCCTTTAATACAATGACCTACCAAGCACTGCAGCTTGGCCATGTGTTTTAGTCAGCCTTTTCTGCCACTGTTACTAAAAGATTCAACCAAAACAAATTTGAAGGAGGAAAAGCTTATTTGGAGGCTCGTGGTTTCAGAGATCTCAATCCATCGACAGCAGACTCCATTCCTCAGGGTTCAAGGTGAGGCTGGACACTATAGCAGAAGAGTGAGGCAGAAGGAAGCAACTCACATGATGATCAGGAAGCAGAGAGAGTGGTCTCTGCTCTCCAGATACAAAATATATACCCCACAGCCATGGCCCCAATGAATCACTTCCTCCAGCCACACCCCAGCTGCCTCCAGTTTACTACTCTGTTAATCTCATCGGGGATTACTTCACTGATTAGGTTAAGACTAACCTTCTTGCATTGTCTCACACGTGAGCTTTTGGGAGACACCTCATATCCAAACCATAATACCACGCCTACCTTAAATGTGCTCAGAACACAAACTTTGGCCTAGAGTTGGGCAAAATCATCTAAGAAAAACCCTATTTTACATTAAAATGTTGAATATCTCATGTGATTTACTGAGCACAGTACACTGCAATCTTTGCCCCATCATAAGATTTAAAAATCATTAAGCCAAACTGTCATAAACCGGGGACCACCTGCAGTTAAAGCATTCCTTATGGAATGAATGCTGAGTAAAATTAGTGAAATAAAACCAATGGCCCTTTTATACCCTGAACTCTTGATACCTACCACTCGGGCCCAGGCCTCAGAGAATGGCTGCTCTAGCTTATCTGGAGCCTCATTCATTTAGCACAGGAGTGACTATTTCATACAAGGCACTGCATAAGACACTGGGCACAGGGGACACCACTCCGGCCCAACTCTGAGGGAGAGAAATCACCAGGCAGATGTGGGAGTAAACACACACCCACTGCTCCGTCACAGGGCACCACTCGAGACAAGCCCCATTTTGTTCCATCCAACTTTCTCATCTCCCAATTCTCAATATACCCAGAACAAGGCACACGGGTCACAGGACCAACCCTGCAAGGCACAGAGGCAGACAGGGATCTGTCCCCTGCTGTTTTCCACCTACTCCTCACATACAGTGCTGGTATTTTCTGCATCTCTTGGTCACACTAAAGGTCAGCACACCAAGGGCCAAGCTAGTCCCTGATTTCATTAAGTGGAGCTCCGTGCTGCCTTCATTCCTCTATATAACATTTACATGCAATTTACTTTCTTCCCTGTTGCATGGTGACATGCATTAAAAAGCATTTGGGATTCTCATTTTTGCCCTTTTGCTAATAGATTAAAAATATTTTAGGGGTGGTGGGTATGGCTCTGTGGTAAAGCAGTTGTAGAGCATGCATGAGGCCCTGGGCTTGATCCTCAGTACCGCAGAAAAGAAGAAAAAAAATAAAGAAATTTAATGAGTAGTCTCTTAAAAGACTTCAGCAGGATAAAGTACTTACTACAGAAACAGAAGAGGAAGGACAGCAAGAGTCCTGCTCCACAGCAGACAAGTGAGTGGTATCTCTGGAAGGGAGTGGAAGGTTCAAATTCCCAGGACCCTTGAGGAAGAAAATAAAAACTGGACAAAGTGAGGGGGGCGGGGGAGTGAAGTAAAAGGTGAATTCACCACACTGACTTAAAATTCCAGCTCCTCTAGAGTCTTGGACTCTGAAAGCACATGTATAAAATAAATAATTAAATCCCACTTTGGGTTCTGGAGAACCTGCTTTTACTTAGGTAGTCATGGATGGCATTTGTGGCTGACAAGGAAACCTAAGCCTTGTGAATAACGGATTTAAAAGTTTCCAGATCAAAAAGCGCCAATTAGCAAAAAAGAAATTTCAGAACACAAACCGTGAGTTGTGGTGTGCCTGCAAGTCCATGTGGCTGTCACGACTTATGTAACACAGCATCTGGACTGGAGTAGAGCAGGCCCTGCTGAGGCAAACTTCAATGCGGCCCAGGGTCTGTCTTTACTACAAGGGAATCAGGTGTAGTGCGTGTCCTCCAGGGGTACACAGATGACTGCATGGCACAAGATGAACGTTTGACTTTATTAACACTGCATTTACTTCATGCACATTAGCATCCCTTACCTAGCACCGGTTGTTTATGGGGGTGATGTGGTGATCACCTTCCCTATGCAGACGCTGCGTTGTAGGGACTGTGCTCATGCACATTTGAGCATTTAAAATCTCTGACCTTGACCACTAAGAAGTACAGGCAGGGTCAGAAACTAGTGAGTAGGAAGTTCTGACTTCTTATACCCCCACAGAAAGAAAAAAACAGCATTGACTATTAGAATGAATTTTGTCAGAACTCTGGAAACAAGTCAAAGGTTTACAACCAACAAGTTGCAGTCAAATCACAAATGGGACAGGCGGCTTGAACACAGTGAGAAAGCTTTGTGGTTATTTTTACCTTTCTCTTGCCCCACCCTCTTCCCTGCCTGGCAGCCTGCATTCCCAACTGGGGTCCCTGGCTCATTGTTCAAAGGAAGCAGAGCAGACTTTATTTACGAATTGTTTAGATATGTTCTAACCTAACTGGGGCCACCCTTCGGGACAGTGACATGATCCCTTAGTCAAGAAAATTAAGGACACATTAAAAAAACATCCACAGACACTGACAGAAAAGATGACACAACTGAGACATACAATATACTTCAAAGGACACTTGAACAGAAAAGCTGGGCAAGTGTCTGTGGGAAACCAGGACATGCAAAAGCATTCAGGAATGAGGGGGCTGACATAAAGTCATGCACATGCCCAGGACCCTCAGCTTTCAGCTGGGCTCAGTGCAAGCCTGGCTAAGTCTGGGAGGAATGCCCTAACACGTCAGCATGGAAGGACCAGGTGAGGGATTGCTTGATTTAGTTCCAGGCATACACAGGAAATTTCTGTCAAAACACTAGTGACAACAAACAACAAGGAATACAGTCTTTGTGTAAAAAAACAACCCAAAAAACTATGAAAATGTCATTAAGCAAACTACGATAGCTTCAACAATTAAAAACTCCTGCAAAACATGAGGAAGGAGCCGGGCGTGGTGGCGCACACCTGTAATCCAAGAGACTTGGGAGGCTGAGTCAGGAGGATCGAGAGTTCAAAGCCAGCCTCAGCAACTTAGCAAGGCCCTTAGCAACTCAGTGAGACCCTGTCTCTAAATAAAATACAAAATAGGGCTGGGGATGTGGCTCAGTGGCCGAGTGTCCCTGAGTTCAATCCCTGGTTTCAAAAAAACAAACAAAAAACAAACAAACAAACAAAAAAAAAACATGAGGAAGGAGGAAGCTGATTTCCAGAATTAGTATATTATAATATTCAGATTACAGTTTCCACATCATAAGGCTCATAAAATGACAAAGTATGATCTATTCAGAGGAACAGAAACTGGCAGAAACCAGTCACAAGGAAGCCCAGACATCAAACTTGACAAAAGAACTTGTCAACTCTCTTAATATGTTCAAACAATTGACAGAAAAAAAGAACTAAATAGAAATGATACTAAGGAACCAAAGAAATATTCTGAAAAGTATAATAACTGAAATGGAAAATTCACTAGAGGGGTTAAACAACAGATTTGAGCAAGAAAAAAATGCCAATCACTTAAAAACAGGGCAATTTAAAAAGTAAAAAAATTAAGTAAACAAAACCCAAAGGACTAATGGGATACCTTGCAGTAGACCAACCAATGAATTATGGGAGACCTAGGATGAGAAGAGATATGAGGCAGAAAGACTATTTAAAAAAAAAAAAAATGCCTAAATGTCCCAAATTTGAGGAAAGACATGAATTTACAAACCCAAGAAAATCAATGATCTCCAGGCCATTTAAATGCAAAGACCCACACAAAAACATACTATGATAAACTGGTGGAAACTATCCACACGAAGAAAATCCTAAAAGCAGGAAGAAGGGTGACTCAACACATTCAAAGAAACCTTAATAAGATTAACAGCATTATTTCTCAGGAGAAACCATAGGGGCTGGAAAGCAAAGGGGTAACATTTAAAATCCTGAAGGAAGGGGTGGGGGGAGTGGCAAAAACAACCTGCCAGCCATCCTATATCCAGCAAACTGATCTTCAAAAATGAGGGATAAAGAAAATGCTCATAGATAGATAAAGTTGCAGGAGCTCACTACCTGACCTACAAGAAATGCTAAAGGCAGTCCTTCAAGTGAAAGCAAGCAAGACAGTCACTCGAAGCGTAAAACAGAAAGAAAGATCGGTGGTAATGATAAAAATATAACACTATTGTGTTTTGGGATTGTAAACCCACTTTTTATTCCATATATGATTTAAAGATGAATGCATGAAAAAAAATCACAAGCCCATGTCACTGGGCACGCAGAAAGGGGGAGGACACAGTTGTACAGAGACAGCATGCTGCTATGGTTAAGCTGGGACCAATTCAAGTTACACTGTTACAAGTTTAAATTATTAAATGTAATATTCATGATAGGCACAAAGGAAATACCTAAAGAAAAAATACAAAGGAAAATGAGAATTTAAAAAAATGAAAGAAATACAATCATGCAAGGCAGTAGCTGAGGAAATAATGGACAAAAGAAGTAAAAATCTAGATAAAAGCAAAATGGAAGAATTTCCTTATTAGTAATTACTTTAAATGCATGATAAACTTTTCTAACAAAAGGAGCAATGGGCAAAATGGATACAAAAACATGACCTAAGACTTGTTCTCTATAAGAGACTCATTTTAGACTTTAAAAAAAAAAAAAAAGGACAAGAAAAAATACTACATATAAACAATAACCAAAACCAGACCTGGAATGGCTACATTAGTGTCAGACAAAATAGACTAAGAAAACAAAACAAAACAAAACAAAACAAAACAAAACAAAAAAACACACACTATTATGGAGAGGTTGAGGTTGTGGCTCAGTGGTAGAGCACTTGCCTAGCACATGTGAGGAACTGGGTTCAATTTTATTTGAACAAAATAAAGTTCAAAAAAAAAACTATTATAGGAGACAAATGTCAATTCATCAAGAAGATATAAGATTATAAACATATATGCACCAAGCAATAGAGCTCCAAACTACATGAAGCAAAGATCGATAAAACTGAAGAGAGAAAGACAGTGTGATATAATAGTTGCAGCCTTCAATACAAAACTTTCAATAAAGGACAGAACACCCAGACCTAAGATTACAAGGAAACAGACTTGCACAACACTAGGAACCAGAGACCAAACAGAAATAGTGCAACATTCCATCCACCGCATAGCAAAAAAGAAAACCTTCAAGAGCACATGAATCATTTTCTAGAACAGACAAAATATCAGATCTCAAAACAAGTTTCAAATTTTAAAAGACTGAAGGCAAAGACATTTTCGTTATCTGCTGGAATGAAACTAGAAATCAACAGCAATAAGAAAACTGGAAAACTCACAAATATGTGGAAATTAAAACAACACACTTTCGCCCAGTCACTGAGCTGCCACAGTCAGCAGCCTCTCCCTGGAGCCCCCTTGCTTCCATCGGGCCCCACCCCCAACTTCTCCCGTAGCCGCCTTCAGGCAGTGGTTTCCACCGAGGAAAAGGAATTGTAGGAAAAGAAAGCGTATAGCATGTCCACTATCCAGAACCTCCACTCTTTCGACCCCTTTGCTGATGCAAGTAAGGGTGACGACCTGCTTCCTGATGACACTGGGGATTATATCCATATAAGAATTCAAGAGAAACGACCCGGGATCGCTGATGGTTACAATAAAAAGAAACTAGTGAAGGTGTTTAAGAAGAAATTTGCCTGCAATGGTACTGTATGGAGAAGTAATTCAGCTACAGGGTGACCAGCTCAAGAACAGATGACAGTTCCTGGTAGAGACTGGACTGGCTAAGGACGATCAGCTGAAGGTTCATGGGTTTTAAGTGCTTGTGGCTCACTGAAGCTTAAGTGAGGATTTCCTTGCAGTGAGTAGAATTTCCCTTCTGTCCCTTGTCACAAGTTAAAAAACCTCACAGCCTGTATAATGTAATCATTTGGGCTCCACTTTTAACTTGGACTAGTGTAACTCCTTCATGCAATAAACTGAAAAGAGCCCCCCCCCAAAAAAAAACCCACAAAGGAAAACAGAAAATAACAGACAAATGAAAGCGAAATCACAACAGATTAAATATGAGATACAGTGCTCAGAGGTAAATTTATAGCTGTAAATCCTACACAGAAAAAGAAAAGATCTTGAAACAATAGCCTAAATATATATCTCAAGAAACTTTTTTTAAAAAGTCAAACTCAGTCAAACTAGTTGAAGGACAGAGGAAAAAAAGGTTACTGATTGGCCGGGCGTGGTGGCACACACCTGTAATCCAAGCGATTTGGGAGGCTGAGTCAGGAGGATCGTGAGTTCAAAGCCAGCCTCAGCAACTTAGCGAGGCCCTAAGCAACTCAGTGAGACCCTGTCTCTAAATAAAATACAAAATAGGGCTGGGGATGTGGCTCAGTGTCCCTGAGTTCAGTCCCTGATTCAAAAAAAAAAAAAAAAAAAAAAGTTACTGATTATAGGAGAAAAGCAGGAAACCAATGAAACCAAGAGTTGGTTCTTTTAAAAGATCAATAGAAATCCACAAATCTTTAGCCATACTGATGAAGGAAAAAAGAGAAAAGACACAAATAACTAAAATTAGAAATGAAAGTGAGAACATTATTACCAACTTCACAGAATGAAAATTATTTTTAAGGGCATACTATGAACAGCTGTATGCCTATAAATTGGATGACCTACATGAAATGGACAAATTCCTAGAAACATAAATAACCTAAATTGCTCAAGAGGAGATTAAAAACCTCAACAAACTAGAAAGGAAAGTGACTGAATCAGCAACGAACACTTCCCAACAAAGAAAATTAAAAAGACCACATGTTTTCACTGAATTCGACCAAATATTTAAAGACAGCACCCAAGCTTCCTGAACTCCTCCAAAAAATAGAACATTTCCTAATTCATTCTGATACCTGCATTATCCTGACAAAGATATCGCTAGAAAACAACTGTTATTAAAATAACAAATTAACTATTAAATTGAAAACATTTAATAAACCAATATCCCTTATTAACATATATGCAAATATCTCAGCTGAGCCTGGTAGATTCTATATTACGAAAGAGAAAAAAATAGAAGTGTTAGTGACTTGCCTGAAGTCACCCTTTTGACAGGTGCCAGACCTGGGACGCAAATCCCAGGGCACTATACTTCCATCCTCTGATCTCGGTGAAAAGCTGAAACAAGGCAATGTGTTATTAACACGGTCAACCTCAACCAAGAAGGTGCATGTCAGGTGACTCAAATTTTCTTGCCTCTTTAAGCAAGAAATGTCCTACATCTGTAGGACATGTCCACAGATGACCGTGTAAGTCCTGCAGCATTCATTTGAAGGTTAGCCAGTACATAAATGTGCAAATGTGGAATCCATGAATATTGAGGACTGACTATACTAACACACCAAATCCCAGGGGTATTAACAGGATTATGAACCACGACCACATGGAATTTATCCCAGGAATGCAAGGTTGGTTCAATCAACATCACAAAGAATCCAAACATTAATAGACGGAAAGAGGGGCTGGCATTGGAGCTCAGTGGTAAAGTGCTTGCCTAGCACTGGATTTGATCCTTAGCACCAAATAAATAAATAAATAAATAAATAAATAAATAAATAAATTTTAAAAATAAAGGTATTGTGTCCATCTACAAGAGCAACAAACTTTTTTTACAAATAGAAAGAAAACCACATCATCTCAGTGTAGAAAAGGCACTGATAAAAATCCAACATCCTTCCATGTAAAAACATTCAATGAACTAAGAATAAAAGGGAACTTCCTCAACATAATAAAGGGTATTTGTGAAAATCCACAGCTAACAACTTACTGAATAGTGAGAGACTGGCACTTTCAGGAACAAGACAAGGATGTCTATTTCACCAGTGCTGTACTGAGAGTTATAGTCAAAGCAATCAGACAAGGTGGGGTGGGGTAGAGTGGGACAACCAAATTGCAAAAGATGTAAAGCTATATTTATTCACATACAACAGGAGCTTCTATGTAGGAAATTCCGAAGAATCTACAGGAAAGCCACTACAGTTAATAAATTCAGTAAAGTAATAGGATATATGATCTACACACAAATCAATATATTTCTCTATACCAGCAATAAATATAAACCAAAGTGATACATAAATTCAATGCAACCCCTATTAAAATTAAAATGGGTTTTTTGGCAAAAATAAAAATGTTTCTCCTCAAATGCAAATCAAAACCACAATGAAATACTCCTTTAAACCTATTAGGCCGACTGTAATGAAAAACTAAAAATAAGTGCTGAGTGGTTTCACTGGTGAGAATGTAAAATGCTGTAGCCACAGTGTGAAATAAGTTTGGCAGTACCTCAAAGTTAAAAACAGAATTACCATATGACCCAATAATGACCCCCCCATATGACATAAGACTAACTCCCAGACAGGTATCAAAGATAATTGAAGGGCTGCAGTTGTGGCTCAGCAGTAGAGCACTTGCCTAGCACATGTGAGGCACTGGGCTCGATCCTCAGCATCACATAAAAATAAATAAATAAAATAAAGGTATTGTGTCCATCTACAACTAAAAATATAAAAAAATTAATTGAAAACAAACTCAAACATGTGTATGTCAATGTGCGCTGCAGCATTATTCACAACAGGCAAAATATGAAAACAACCCACATATCCACTAAGATAGATAAATAAAGTGTGGTGTAACTATAGAATAGAGCATTATTCAGCCATAAAAAGGGATAAGGCAGGGGATGGAGGTATAGCTCAATGAGTTAATACTTGCCTAGCATGAGCAAGGCCTTGAGTTCAAGCCCTTTCCCATCAAAAAAATAAGGTTCTGATACATAAAACATGGATGAACCTTGAAAACATTATGCTAAATGAAGGACGCCATAAAGGACAAACATTGCATGGTTTCACTTACACCAAATATCTGGAATAGACAAATTCACTGAGACAGGACTACGGGAAGTAGAGAATGGAGAATTATTTACACAACAGTTGCAGTTTCTGTTACAGCTGGGTGACGAACAGTGATATAACATGGTGATTAATGTCAATTACGCACTTAAAATGGTTACAGTGGCAAATTATGTTACATACAGTTTATCACAAGAAAAATGGAAGTACAGTCAGGATGGGTAACATGCCTGACCTCTAATCCAGATTCCTGAACACTGGATTATCCCATGTGCCCCATGTATTCTTAAGTCAGTGACAGACCAAAAAGCCACTCCTACAAGTGGGCAGTATTTTCATACATATGCAATGTACAAGCTCACATAATTTGGAAATGGGATTGAGGATGCTGAGTATCTGTTCCTTTCTTTGAATCCATCATGGCTAAGATTAAGTGATTGAAAAGTCTGAAAGTAAAAGTCATCTTGGAAAAATGAATACCAGTGTGAAATTCTAAACTCTACTTCCTGTTCACATAGAGAAGCACACTCAAAATGTAAAACTTGTTAAGTAAAGCTGCAGAATCCTGCACCTTTCCATCTCTGAAGAGATGGGTGGTAAGGACGTTGAATCAAAATGGAGGAAGGTCCCCATTAGGGCACAGGCATGACAGCGCAGGCTTCGGGACTCTGCAAAGGCACCTGCTCACTCAAGCTGTCTGGATGGGTCCTTCCAAGTGGTACCCCACACTTAGGAGGAGACGGACTCCCTGTGAGCACAGACGCAGGGCTGTCTCCGCTGTCTGCAGGACCCCAACGGGAACTTACGAGAAAAACTCACTCAAGACATTTTCCACTTTATGAAGAAATTGAAAGCCATGAAATAAGGTTTCATTTCCCATAACAGATGTCAGTAATGAGTGGCTAAGCCCTTACCCCACTGTCTGCACACTACCCCCAAAACCGGACACACTCAGATTTTGAGAAATGGCTTCTGATGACTCCCTGAAATCAAAGTCACTTTCATTGCGAGCATTCGAAATTCTTGGTTATTCAATCAAATTAAAGAAAATGGTTAATTATCTTCTGTATTTTCCAACTGTGTACATGTCAATTAGCTTAATGTGAACCTATAACTCTATTAATCAATAATCATTACTATTGACATTTCCTCCCAAAATTAACACTGTAGGCCTTATGCTTTTTATACATCTATTTCAATTTGAGTGATACATTTATAGTAGTGATAAAAATTTAACTATATTTTCTTTTTTGGAACCAGGGATTGAACTCAGGGACACCCAGCCACTGAGCCACATCCCCAGCCCTATTTTCTATTTTATTTAGAGACAGGGTCTCACTGAGTTGCTAAGGGCCTCGCTAAGTTGCTGAGGCTGGCTTTGAACTCGCGATCCTCCTGACTCAGCCTCCCAAGTCGCTTGGATTACAGGCGTGCGCCACCACGACCAGCTAAAAGTTTAACTATAAAGGTTAAAAAGATGATTTAAAGAAAAAATAACATTGTAGATGGTATGTTATTCAGTTTTCCATCACTACGACAAAATACCTGACAAAAACTTAAACAGGAAAGACTTATTCTGGCTCACAGCTTCAGAGGTGTTAGTCCATGGTCCCTGAGCTCCATAGCTTTTAGGCCTGTGTGAGGCCATGCATCATGGAGCAAGCATGTGGTGGAGAAAAGCTGCTCACCTTGTGGTGGTCAGGAAAGAGATGGGGTCCAATATCCCCTTCAAGGGCAAGCCCCCAGGGACCTACTTCCTTCAACTAGGCCCCACCCCTGAGCCTTCAACATATGAGCTTTTGTGGGACATTGAAGATCCAAATCATGACAGGTGGTAAACACAGTGTTTCAAAAACAACTAAAATGTGGGTTTTGGCTCAAATGAAATTGAGTCAAATAATAATATGGACAAATGCAGATTTTCCTCTACATGATCCCATGGGCACGTGCTTTTCATTTTCTAAATCACAGTTGTTAAGAATACATGGAAGCCGGGAGTGGTGGTGCACACCTGTAATCCAAGCAACTTGGGAGGCTGAGTCAGGAGGATCGCGAGTTCAAAGCCAGCCTCAGCAACTTAGTGAGGCCCTAAGCAACTCAGTGAGACCCTGTCTCTAAATAAAATACAAAATAGGGCTGGGGATGTGGCTCAGTGGCCGAGTGTCCCTGAGTTCAATCCCTGGTTCCAAAAAAAAAAAGAATACATGGAAATTCAAGGAGCACTTTTACACAAAGAATTCCCATGTGGTAGTGATAATCACTTCCCCTCTGACCTACATTCCATATACCTGAAATGTCTGTCACTTGGACCATAAATGCATTACAGCCACAAGATGAAAAGGTGAAGAAGAGATTAATGGTGAAACAAGAGTCTACACTACACCATTAATATAATTAAATGCAAGACTAGAAAACACAATAGCTGCTCCCACTGCTATTACCATTGGATATTTTCTGTGCCCAGAACTCAGTAAGATATAAGACAGTTTTAACTCAGGATTTCACAAAGTCTTTATATTTTTTACAGATTTTTACAGATTTAAAAATGTTTCACTACTCTGGTGTTTTAGTATATTCTCAGCCTGCCACTGTACCTTACTACTGTACTTTTATTTTAGTTTTGAAGGGCTGTTTCCATCCATGTAATAGAGTCATCTTGTGGGATCATTTCTAACTACTCCATGGAGTTGGTTTAATTTGATCTTGTGTTCCTCCACAGAGCTAAAGTCTCCTGTCTATCCAGCCTCTCAAGTGCACCATGAGGCTTAAGAACAGAACACACACTATTCAAGAGAGACTGTCAACTGGCATGAATATCGTATTCCTCTATCCCATTCACTGGGAGACACCAACCCAAGACCCAGGAGCTGAACCTCAGGAACCTGAAAAAAGGTCGATGCTGCTGGAAAGAGAAGAAAATGGCAAAAATCCAAACAAGGGGGAACTTATCTTTCTTTCCCATGGTACAGCTTGGGTTTAGAATTGCCAACTAAATTAATCACTATTCCTGATTCATAATATGCACAGCAAAATCAGCGTGAGGAAGTTAAAAAAAGAAAAAGCCCAGCTTCACAGCCAGCCATTGGTGAAACTTGATCTCTAACTTCTTTTGTTTGACCCTACAAAGAGTAAATTGGGTGTTTTTAATAATCACTTTGGAGTCGCCAGGTGTATTCAGGGATCTGAAACAACAGAGAAATGCTGGAAACAAGGCTGTTTATCTGCCTGTTGGGAGCAATCGCATTGTCTTAGGGAAAATCTAGATCTCTCCATGGTTATTTGTTTCTAACAGCTCTTGGTATGTCTGAGTGGCCTGAGGACCAACCACCACAGAGAATGCCAGGGAGAAATGGACTAGAGATCAGGATACAATTCCAGCATGGTCCATCAAGGCCCCTCCTCCTCCTCTTCACTGCCTAATCGGCCTTCCTCAAGTCCCTTGTCCTGCCAGGGTCACCCCTAGACTTTACCCCATCACTAACATCTGGTGCATTCCCATAAACCAGGGTCCTGGTTTATGACTGGTAACTGGAGCACTACTGACATTCAAGGCCAGCTAAGTATCTGGAGGAGCTATCCTGGGTATGGCAAGATGGTCAGTAGCATCACTGGCCTTCCCACAAGAGCCAGAAACACCCCTCACACATACACCCACCAACCTGGTCCTGAAAAAGGTCTTCAGACACTGCCAAATGTCCCCTGGGAGGCAAATTTGATCTACATCCCTGCCTTGAAAATCACTGCCACGAACATCTACTATCAGATTATAAGGCAAAAGGAGAACTAAGCAGGGAACAAAGAAAAAAATAGCATCAACTAACTTCTCTTATCCTCAAGTTCTTAAATGTAAACTGTGGATACCACATACCTCATGATGTTGTCATGATGATGCTTATAGTGCTGAGCTGGGCCCCCAATGCAGCAAACTTCCTTGACATGAGGTTATCAGCAGGCCAGAAACAGAAAGGGCAGAAGTCACAGCCAGACTGCAAGTGGATGTCACAACAGCTGAGCCTTAACTCAAATGAACCAGGGTGAGTCTGAGCAAAGCCCTCCACCTCTGGGCCTTGGTTCTCCCACTGCCCAATAGTGGGCCATGAGGAGCCCATGTCATCCAACAGCCTGTGTGCTGGCACCACCCAGGCTGGGAGCATCTCAACCAAGGAAGCTCTACAACAATGGCTGACACGCAGGAGCCGGAGCTCCACATTAGTCATCAACTAGCAAGAGCTCTCAAAAATCTCAAAAAACAAGTGGGATTTATTACAAAACATTACATCCAAAGCAATCCCCTAGTCACAAAGAATAGTGAGGAGCTGTACATTAAAAGGAAAGGAAAAAAAAAAAGTTAAAGCAAGTAGCACAGTGTTCCTTCCACATCTGTAGGGAATTGGTTCCAGGACCTCTCAGATAACGAAATCTGTGGATGCTCAAGTCCCCGATATAGAATGGTGTAGTGTCTGCATGGAACCCACACATACCTCTGTATACTTTAAATCACTTCTAGATTACTTATAATACCTGATACAGTGTGAATGTTATGTAAATAATTCAAATGCTGTATTGTTTAGGGAATAATGACAAGAAAAAAGTCTGCACATGTTCGGTATACACAACTTTTAATATTCTCAATCTGCACTTAGTTGAATCCATGAATGAAGCCATGGATACAAAGTGCCCACTCCACCTTCTTTATCAAGGTATACAGAGACCATCGACTGTGGGCCCAACGCTCATCCCTGGGGGTGTCAGGGAGGCGCTCCCAACTATAGGACATATAGCCCTACATTGCAATTACACAGCACCTGGGTTAACCTTCCAAACAGATGTGTGAACTTAGAAGCAGGAGGACATATCCCTGGGAAAAGAAAAACAACTAAAAACAGAAGTCCTCCAGTCACCTAGTAAAAGAATGGCACCCAAGTTGTCATGATTTTTCATTTTTGTGGTGCTGGGGAGTGAACCCAGGGCTGCATGCAAGCATAATGATTTTTTTTTAAATATTTTTTAGTTATAAATGGACACAATACCTTTATTTTATTCATTTATTTTTATGTGGTGCTAAGGATCGAACCCAGTGCCTCATATGTAACTAACTAGGCAAGCACTCTACCACTGAGCCACAACCCCAGTCCCATAACATGATTCTTTAGTCCACAATTTTAATACTAAAAGACAGTGGTTCCGAGTTGGTTTTCATGCCTTCTCCATTTACTTTACAAAATACAACTGTGTCTCCCTTCTGAAGAAGGTGAGCTAAACTGGTGTCAAAAGCAGCCAGACAAAGCAGGGCAAGCACAGCATGAGCAGGAAAACTGGGCACCAGAAGTCCATTTGTACATGGAGGACAATTAAATCACAGTCCACAATCTGATGAACCTATCTCCAACCTGAGACTTACCAAGAGGTTTGAGACTTAATGGAGAAAGAACTTGTCACACACTCACTGCCAAGACCACCAGCCAAGGGCAAAGACTGCAGACCAATCCAGTTATACACAATACAAACCCTACAGAGAGGACATTACAGATCGTTCCTTCAAGGGGCTTCCAAAACCCTTCCCTTCCGTAAGAACAAAAGATCTTTCTCAGGGTTACCAGTGTCAGTGTAACTTTTGCTTCCCACTGCCTTTCTTGGTATTTCCTATTTTTTATTTTAATAGTCAGTAACTATCTTACTCAAGGACAGAAAAGCTGAGGGAACATAATTTTAGCAGTAGCCACAGAACAAGGATTACAAATATCTGAACAAACATTATTAATATGTTAAACATATACTTTCAAAGTTTCTTCAGGGAAATGTTTTGTCCCAAGAAATGGGACTGCACAGATAAATGTATTCAATTCTGATTTAGTAAATCAGCCCAAAACAGATCCCAGCACACAAGGTTTCCCTCTGGTAAATGAGAAAGATGAGTCATGGGTAATACTGGAAATACTGGCTGAATATGAGACTTAGACCACTCAAGACGCAGCTTTGGGCCAAATAAATTCTGCCCAGGTCAATTACAAATTCAAAAGTTAAACATGATTAAAATTTTAAATTTACACTTGGGAATGGCATGTAAGTTCAAATTACAAATTGTAAGACCAATGGATCTACATATAAAGGGAAATTGAAATAAAAAATAGTGTCAAAGCATAAAGAAAATAAATTGAGAAATATATCTGCCATAAAAGGGTGTTAAATGAAGAGATAATGTGAAATTACTTTTTAAGGGCTAACAAAACCCACTTACTTAGCTTCCAGTGATCTGAATAATACAAATTAAAAGATAACCCTCTTCTATAAAGTGAGCTCTGTTCTTTATTTTGCTTGCTGCATAATGGCCAGTGCAGGAAAGGGGGTGCTCCAGAGGCCCTCTCAGGTACTCCTGGTAATAGCTGGCCCCAACAAAAGCTTAACATGCTCACAGCTCCTGATCCAGTAATTTCACTGCTTTTTTTTTTTATCCTCTCTTAAAACACAAAGCACGATCTGAGAACACGTCACAGTACTACTTACAACTGTGCACCAGTAATTAAATACCTACTGGGAAAGAGCTCCAAGCTTGAGCACTGAAATGGCTCTCATTGAAGTTAGCTGGTTCCCATTAGCTCCGCGGGTTATGCACCTTAACTGTACGTGACACTCTTTTTACAAAAGACAAAAGTATGGAAAAAATGAAATGCCTATAGGATTAAACAGATTTTAAAACAATACAGCAAATAAGATACAAAACATTCATGAGCTGTATTTCTAAATGTTTAATGATGGGGAAAACTCCTTGTAAAAAGCAGGACACAAATGCAAGGTCCACAGTCAATCACATGAAACCTGAGGTGTGTGAACTGCGGTGTGCCCATGGTGGGCAGAGGCTGGGGCCTCAGTCGACACCACACACAACCTGGACAACAGCACAGTTCTTGGCTTGCTACTGTTCCCCACATCAGTCTGACAAGCAGACGACTTTTATGATTGCTGAGAAACTTAATTCCTTTTTGCACAACAATATTTAGAAAGAACTTAAAACAATACCAAACACATGGAAGTACTGATAAGGGCAGTATTAATTTTTCAGGGATCTTTACATTTTTTTATTCATAAAATGTTTCCTTTACTAATCATAAAATCCAAAGTAAAACTCTTAAAAATCACCCTATACACATAAAAATCACCATGAAAATTTTGGCCCCCCAAAAAACAAGGGTTAGGGAGACTTGCATACTAAATTATCATAATAAATTCTACAACTGTAATAATTAAAAATCTGTGATACTGTTACAGAACAGCTCAACTATTCAGTGAAGATAAAGGGAAACTTCAGAAATATGTGGAAACCTAGTATATGCTCAGTAGAATGTTTGAACAGAAAAACTCAAAGTATTGGGACAACTGGTTTTTTTCACGTGGAAAAAAACTTAAACTCAGTCCCTAAATTCCCAAATAGGGGGAAAAATCCAACAGAATAATCTAAAAGAAAACAAAACCATAAAAATACTCAAAATATAAAAGGATGTTTTCAATGCTGGTAAGAAAGAACAATTTAACCAAGACACAAAAGTCAGTAGTCATAAAGAAAAAGATTGGACTAACAAAATAAAAAATTCTGTAGAGCAAAAGATATTTTTAAAAGGCAGCAGATGAGAAAACATTGTGACATAGACTATATATTCAGTATGAAGCATGACTATGGACTGATGAGGAAGAACACTAATGTGAGCATGTCTTACAAAAGGGAAAAATGATAAAGTGAACAAATAAAAAATATTTAAAATGATTAAGTAAAAAAAAAATTCAACTTCATTATAAAGACAATAATATGCCAGATTTTGTCCATTAAATTAACAAAAAGTAAAGACTGACCATGACCACTATCAATATACACCCAAGAAAAGAGACGCTCCATCTGTGAGTCCAGACAGGTGACCTGGAGGACAACTTGGCAACACGAGAACTGTTCAATGTCGAACTTTTTGATCCAGTGAGACCCTCTGAAAACTGCCCTCACCTAAAACTCCAGAGAGATGTCCAAGTAAGCTCCAGTAATATGCTGAGAAACAGAAACCTTGAGGTCTTGAGGAGAGTAGGGATGGCCGGTACTGACTGATGGGTTAATGGGACGACTCACAAAACACCTATTCTTAAATTGCAAAGGAAAAAGTCACAGTTATATTTATGTAAATTTCAGTGAACATTCTAAAAATCTCTCTATGCATACATACTACGCACACACAAACATACATGAATACATATGTACGCACACTCTAGAAGGTCAAGGATGGAGGGAAGATCAGAAAAATCAACGTTCCTCTTTCCTGCCTATATTTATTTATTACTAGCAGATAAGCATATACCATCAAAACTCAAGTTCCTACTGACAGCCTCAAAAATGTGACTTTGGGATAGAAGAGAAAGCCAACTGGAAGTCACAAACAGTAAGTGGGAATGTCTGTAACACAGGAGCCGAGAGATCTGTCACCAAGAAACTGACGAGCACACTGTTACCACTATTCCAGCTGATCTACTTATCCTCTCCCATGACTCTGAAAGGATTCCACCACAACTCACAATAGGACATGAATTCCACACGGCACATCTACAGAAGCTGGTCTCAATCCTAAACTTGTCTGTGGACCCTACATTGGTACATTAAATTCCCACAGCGTTGGGAAATAGGACTTCCTCCCTGCTGTGATCTGAGGTTAACTTTGCACATGTGCTCAATGGGGCGGCAAAGCCTCCATCAGTTTCACTTTCTACTGGGTTCAAGACAAGACTTACAGGTTCTTTCCCCTCATGATTTCAACTCTAAAATGATGTTATGAATACATCAAGCACTGCTTATAGTAAATATTAGAAAACTTACTCCAATATTTTTAAAGAAGGTTTTTTCCCAAAAGTGTGCAGAGAATAATTTTAACTAAATGAAGTAATGAAAATAACTAAAATGCTACCTCATCAGATGTGCCCAAAGTTAATGCTCATTGTTATTTGAAATTAAAACAAACAAGCAAAAAAAAAAAAACCACAGGAAGCGTCAACAATTCTGTCTACAAGTCTGAGAAACTTCAGCCAATTCCCACTAAAACAAGAAACAAATAACCAGATTCTAATGGGGGGTTGGGGGATAGTGCACACACACCACACACTCTCTCACACAAATACATGGGTTGTTCTCACAACAGAGATTTAGACTTCCTAAACAAATAATGTAGGAAACTGAATTCATCAGTAACTAAAGAGTAAGTGGCTGGGTGTGGTGGCACATGCTTGTAAATCCCAGCAACTCCCGAGGCTGAGGCAGGAAGATCACAGGTTTGAGACCAGCCACAACTTAGCAAGGTCCTAAGCAACTCAGTGAGACCCAGTCTCTAAATAAAATATAAAAGAGGGGCTGGGGATGTGACTCAGTGGTTAAGTGCCCTGGGTTCAATCCCCAGTACCTCCCAAAATAAATGGTAACCCAGTATAGTATGCCCCATGAATACTAGGAAAATTCAATCCTACCACCATTACATAACTTAAGAAAAGCTAACTATATCGAATGTTGCAAAAGCATATATCAAATTAAAAATCCACTTGTAATTTTTCAAAGTAACAAAGACCTCTTCACCAGAAAGTTTGGATAGAAGAGAACCTACAAGACATCTTTGGGGAAACCTTGAGAAGCAGTCCAGTAAATGAAGCCCACGACAGCAATATCATCTACCATGCTACTACTAAACACCCTCCTGTCTACACATCCTCAGCCTACATTAGACAAGAAAATGAAAAGGGATACAAAATATCAAGGAAAAATATATTAAGTCACAGTTAACCAGAAAAGGTCTAATTGCCACTTAAGAAAATTCTAGTGATCTAACTGACAATTAGTGTTCAGCAAAGGAACCAAATCCAAGAGCAAGATCCCAAATAACCTGATGGCTTTCCCTATATATTGGCAATCAATTAGAAATCAGACTTCTCCAAAATCCCATTCATAGTTGGGTGCGAAGGCACAGGCCTATAATACCAGCTACTAAGGAGGCTGAGGCAGGAGGATTACAAGCTTGAGGCCAGCCTCAGCAACTCAGTGAGACTGTCTCAAAAGTGGGGTGGGGTGGGGGAACTGGTGGTAGAGCACTTGCCCAGCATGTTCGAGGCCCTGAGTTCAATCACCAGTAGCCCATCCCCTGAAAAATCCCATTCTTAACAGCTAGAAATTAAGGTTAAACAAAAACAAAAAACAAAAAAAAAAAGAAAATTATAATGTACAACACATATATAAACATATACATTTCCATCCAACTACAGAGCTTACAACTAAAATAAATGGAGAGAAACACCATCCATGTTCAGGAATGAGTATCAGAAAGCTCAACAGTTAAACAAGCCTACTCTGCTCAAATTCATCTAGAAATTCAATGCAATCTCCTGCCATGAAAACCTTACCAGAATTTTTCATTGAACTTGACAGGCTGAGTTTCAATTTCATTATACAAGAATGAGAAATTTCTTAAAAAGGCAACAGAACTTTGAACAATTACAGCAAAAGGGGGGGAATCAAGCAACTTGATATGAAAACATTACAAAGCTGCAGTAATTAAAACATTGCTGTAAAAATAAGGAATATGCAAACTGAACACAGAAATAATTTAGTGTCAAATTGATAGCACCGCTTTGGAGGGCAATTTGGCTGAACCATTATGTTTAAAATGTTCACACCCTTCCATCCAGCTACTTCCTGGCACCCATGTGTAAAACACATGCTGGGAGCTCACCACCAACTGGACGTCTCAAAAACAAAACTGCAAACAACCTAATGCCCTTCAAAAGAGAAATGGCTAATTGTGGAATACCACAGAAAGAAACCGGAATCATAGTCTGGTGCAGAGGTCTACATACACCAAAACGTAGAGACCATGGGGCAGCTTGTTGGAGAAAGTTAGCACGTTATACCCTTTCTTTGAATTTTAAGCATACATCAGCAGCACTTTCTACATTTCCTAATACAGGCATAAATAATTACATGCCTACAATCACTGAAGTTTGTTTGTTTTTCCCTTTGGCAGTGCTGGGGATTGAACCTATATGCTTACGAGGCAAGCACCCTACCAACAGAGCTATATCCCCAGCCCACTAAAGATATTATTAACACGCAGATTCCAACTGAATAGGTTTGGGTAGAGCCTAAGATGCTGCAAATCCAACCAACTCCTATGAGATGCTGCTGCAGCTTGGTGACATCCATGGGCCACCTTGAATACAAGTGCTCCCTTCCTCTGGGAGGTTCCAGAGAAATCCAGTAACAGTTACAGAAGTGGGGAAGAGGGTGGGAGAGAAGTGTGATTGCAAGAAGGGAGTCAAAAGTGGTTTCAGGCTTATTTACAATGTTTTAATTTATTTTATAAGAATAATATAATTGAGTACTTGTGTAATTAAAAACTAGATTTTAAAATCCCAGATAGAAAACTCCCAAGTATATAGTTACTAAATTCTAGGAGTCTCATACTGGTAAGTACACAGAGTCAATTAAGGTTGGCTGGCTGGCTCTGCTCCTCAAACAAGAATCAGTAATTGGGCCAGAAGAGAAGAGCAGCAGAGAGAAATTAATCAATAAGCTGGCAGTGACCACTCATGACTACTGCAGAAGTACTTTTAAAAACACTATTTTAAATCAAGTGGTCACCTTTTATATAAAATTGTTTAAGTCCAATAAGTTTATTTAAAAAAACTGCTACTCCTACTTGAACTACTAGTATCCATGCAACAATTCAGGAATTTTTTTTTAATATGACCTACAACGTTTTATTCATCTCCTATTCTTGTTAATTAATCCTTCCAGAGGAAGTTGTTCTTAACTACCCAATGATTAATGAGCTTGCATAAATCTTATTATAATGCCAACTACTAAAAAAGTCTCCAGGGGCTGGGGATATAGCTCGGTTGGTAGAGTGCCTGCCTCACAAGCACAAGTCCCTGGGTTCAATCCCTAGCACCGCAAAAAAAAAAAAAAGTCTCCAGGGCTGGCCCTTGAGAGTGAGGGTACACAAATCTGGAGCTTCATTAGTTCCCTGAGAACTGGCCTTGCTATGGCTGATCTGCCCTATGATGGCAAGCACTCACTAGCTATTTCACTACTGAAAAGGCTGCCAGAAATAACTGATTGTCCATAAACAGCTGTTCACTCTGGTCTAAATGTCTGTTCACCAAAATTCGCACAATGAATCCTGATCCCAAAATGACGGCATTAGAAAGTGGGATCCTCCAGAAGTGGTCAGGTCACAAGGTCTCACCCTCAGGAGTGAGCTTAGTACCCTTACCCAGAGACCCCAGAGAGCCAGTGACCCCCTTCCCCACCATGAGGACACAGTGAGATGGTGCCATCCATGAATTACAAAACGAGACCTCATTGGACCTCAGACTTCCAGCCTTCAGAACTGTGAGCAATAACCTTCTGATGTTTATACACCACCCAGTTTATGGTAGTTTGTTACTACAACCCAAATGGACTAGGACACCACTCAAGTTAACTTTGGAACATGCAAATTTCATCATATGCTGGAACCAAAAAACAGGTTGTGATGAAAATGAATTAATGAATTAAAAAATATTAATCAGGGGAAAAGTCTCTAATCCAATGGTCATCATTCCAACAGACATGGGGGCTGATGAAATAGGAAACTCTTGAGTTAACCAGCACTAGTCACACAATCACAAGGAGTCACTAAAGGGAACATGAAGATCAAACTATTAAAAGCAGCACCCTCTGGGAAGGCATCAGCACAGTGATTTCTTCCTTTCATTCTAGTTAAGAAATAAGTTAGGAACTATCCCCTGAGCTGAGCAGGAATCTGGAAGAGAGGAAGGTGAGCAACACACCAGAGAACTATAGATTAGGAGACTAGCCTGTAGGCAAGGAATGTAGTCACTGGAGACAAAAACAAACCCATAAACAAACTCAAAATCAACCTGGAGAAAACACACAAAAGTATCACCAAGGGCTAACATCTCTACCATTCAAAGGACTCTTAAAAACCGAAGAACATGGGACCAAAATCTCATAGTAAATGGGATAAAATACAAAAACAGACAATTCACGACTACAGGAAATTTCTAAAATACCAAAAAATGTAACATCAAACATGAAAAATGCTTTGAAACTCATTAGAGAAGTTCCAAGTTTAAAACATACAGATAAAATTTCTTAATTGAATTAGGGAAGAGTGAGGACACAATCTCCTGGCGGTACTGAAGAAACAGGCCTCCCACACTGGACAGTGCAGAATTGGGGGGGGGGGGTGTCCACCCTTCTTGAGAAGAACTGAAAACAATGAACAAAATGACATTTGTGCTCCCCTTTGGTCCTACAATCCCATTCTAGAAATAACAGTAAAAAATGATGCAGACATAGGGTTATTGACTACACCACTGTTTATAACTATAAAATATTAGAAATTCTAAATGTCATACCTAGGAGAGTAGTCAAATAGTGAATGTGGTACAGCCACACAATGGAGTCCTATGCAGCTACCTTTGAAAACAAGGATGATCTCTAAGAGTTGACCAATTTAGAGTGATTTCCAAGAATGACTGCTAAGAAAGCAAAAAGAAAGCATGTCTTATTGCGTGCCACTCTTCTTCTAAGAAGGAAGACATAGATCAAGAAAATGCACGAGGTTCTGCTTCTCTGCTCCAAAGATGTACTTGAAAGACAAACAGGGACTGAGAAGACTGGTCACCCAGAGGGAGCAAGTAGGAGAGGAGCAGCGAGCTGGGCAGAATAGCAATGGGGAAGTGGGACGGAGGAGTGGCATTTCTGAGTATACCTTTTGATAACAGCTCCCATTCTTGGGGCCATTGTTTCACATACCCCAAAATACATAATTACAGTTAACCGGGGTGTGTTGTGGGGGAACTGAACTGGAACACAAACTGTAAGGAAGGAGCCCAACTGCATGATAAATGAATTAAATAACCACGCTGAGGCAGTGGGAAGGAAAAGTAACTTTGGAAAACCATATTTGATTAGGTCACTGTAAGGCTAAAAGACAAAAAGAACCATACACAAAATCTACACTGTTAACTTTCAAGAGTCAGCAAACTTTCTCTGTCAAGGGACAGACAACGAATATTTTCAGCTTTGCAGGTCACTCCAGTCTCTTTGGCAACTACTGGCATTAGCCACTGCAATGAAGAAGCAAACGCCATCATGGACAATATATTTAAAACTGGGCAGGCTATTACTCACGAAATGGAAGGGGAGCTAGTCAGGTCACTGATCCCGCTCTAGTTGATAAAGTTGTTCCTCTAGGGCACAGGGGTCAGCAAGTTTGAAACTACTTTTATGCACATATTAGAATTTTGTTTCCTAATGGTGATGGAACAAATGAATAAATGTATCATAGATGACAGGAGCCAGGTTCCTCACTGTTGCAGAAAGGAGTTATTTGTAAAGAAGTAAAGTCAGAATGAACAAAACTGGTGTTGAACTGGAAATGGAACTTACCAATAAGAACTCTGGGGTTTTTAGGTTTTTAATCATATAAGCTAGATCCATATAAAGACATGGAGGTGTGTATGAACACACACAAGCCTGCAGCTCTGACCTACAGGAGACTGCACTGCAAGAAGCACACCGTGCCCCCAGATCTGGGTTCTAAATGCTACTCTCCAATCTCTCCAATAAAACTAAACAGCGCTCCTTTGGAGAAGTGTTTCACTCCACAGCCAGCACAAGAAAGGTCTAAAAAGTGCTCAAAAAAGGAAAGGGGGAGGAGGGGCATATTACAAAGAGACAGCAGCCAAACTGAAGGAACTTCCAATGACCAAAATTAAAACAATGTAACAAAATAATAATGCTGGATTAAAACAGAGAATTTTTTTAAATGAGTGCATAAAGGAAAGAAGGAATGAATATGCACTCCTCCTTATAGAAGAACTCCAATCAACAAATGTAGAGGAAACCAGGAGAATAAACAATCACCATTAGGAAACAAACTGTTGCAGACAAGATTCACCAAGGGAATCCTGAGGTTAGTGGGCAAAAGCTTGAGGAGATTCGCAGACAAGATTCACCAAGGGAACACTGAGGTTAGTGGGCAAACATTTGAGGAGATAACAGCATATGTATAGTCTTGAAGTTATCTCCCCAAGACATGCATTAACTACAAAGTGAAACATAACTATTAACGGTATACTTACTATATGTTTTAAGTCAAATGAGGTCCTTTGAGTAGGACCTAATCTAATACTGCTAGAGCCCTTACAAGGAATTTGTACAGAGACCCCAGCGGGCATGCATGCAGAGGGCAGAGCACACACAAACACGGCTAGAAGGTGGCAGTCCTCTAGGCCTCTGAGGAAGGAAAGCCCTCGGATGAAACCAAACCAGTCCAAACCTTCCACCAGACTTCTGACCTCCAGACTGAGAAAATCAACTTCTGCTTTAAACTGTCTGTATTTGGTTATAGAGGCCCTGGCCAACACAGAAGGGGACAACATCGCTTCTGTGAAATTCTTGCCAAAAATGTACTGAAACTGAATCAGGGATTTTCTACAAAATAACTTATTCTTTAAAAATGTCAAGGTCATGAACAGAAAGACTGAGGAACTGTCACAGATTGAAAGAGAACTAAAGAGAAATGACAACTAAATGCAACACTGGATCCGGGAGCAGAAAAAGGACATTAATGGAAAAACTGGTGAAATGTGAATAAAGTCTGTATATAAAAGTCATGTTCCAATGAATTTCTGGGTTTTGATGGCTGTGCCATGGCTGTGAGTGATGTTAAAATTCTGGAAGTTGGGTGAAGGGTATTTGAGGATTCCTTACCACTTTTGCAACATTTCTGCAAGTCTAAAAGTACTCGAAAATAATTTTTTAAATATTGAGAGCCATTAAAATGCTTTGCTAGGGGAATGCAAGGATTATGTTAACATTTTAAAAAGACCACTTTGGGAGCCACACAGAGGAGGTGTGAATTTACGCTCAATTCCAAACTGTCTGCCCTGCTATGTGACACCAGACACTGCAGGTACTTCTCCACTGCCAGCTGACTTGACACCGCTGCTCTGCCAACAGAGGGTGCTGGAGGGACACTGTAAGAAGGTGTCCTTCCTTCTTCCTTCTGCTGTTTTCCAGGTGGCACTAGCCAGCAGGTCTGCCCACGGAGCCCCTACTGTTCTTCAGTGCTGGCCTGTCTTGGGTTCTTACGGGACACACACACTCTTGGTAGAAGGAGTCTTAGCAGTGGGCAGGCTGTCTTTCTCTACATTCCTTCTGTGTCCCTCTTCATTAGCTGCCTTCTTTGGGTGCCACTTCTGCACACAGTAGTCTTCTTTTACACACTTGTAATGGTTAATTTTTTACATGTCAACCTGACTGGCCTAAGTGATGTCCACAGCACTGGTAAAACATTGTATCTGGTGTGTCCACAAGGGTGTCTCTGCAAGAGATCAGCACCTGAATGAGCAGACTGAACAAGATCGCGCTCCCCAATGTGGGTTGGCACAAAATGACAAACGGGCTAATTCATACACCCTGATTCAGCTGGGACATCATCTTCTGCACTCAGACACTGTTGCTCCTGGTTCTCAGGCCTGTGGACTCAGAGGAGGACTCACGTCATGGCTACCCTCGTTCCCAGGCCTTCAAGTATGGGTTTCACTGGTTTTCCTCCATCTCCAGTTTACAAATGGCAGATGGTGGACACTTTTCCCAACATCCATGATCACATGAAACAACTCCCATAAAAAATGTTTCTACATATCTTCATACATCTGGAGGGTTATTCCTCTGGAGAATCCTAACACCTACCAATTCTTTATTTAAAATCCTGCCCATTCAAATGATGTGGCTTCTAACTACTGACTGTATCCTGCCTAATACATGTTCTAACATTTCTTTCTTCTTTAACAAACTATATATACACATACACACACACACATATATATATACATATTTTTAAAATGAGAGCAGAATATATCTTCAGTGCTAAAATATCTATACTAACATGAGTTACTGAGTTTGATTTTAAAAGTCTCAAACAAAATTAACTCAAGTTGAAAGGAAAAAGAAAATTAACTCATTGATAAGCACATTAATAGCTTTTAGTGTCCTAAGATATTAGTTTATATATATTATTGCTATTTAAAAGTGACTTCTAGTCTAGTATGGCTTTTTTTGGGGGTGGGGGATAGTTTATTTTATGTAAACCTTTTTTCAATTAAAATCATTACTAAGTATGATCTACTATGAACTATTTCTCCCTTACTTTCATCATATTCAAAATGATGTAATCTAGAACACAGAGATAAATGTATATCTGGGCACAGTGGCACACACCTATAATCCCAGTGGCTCAGCAGGCTGAGGCAGGAAGATCACAAGTTCAAAGCCAGCCTCAGCAACTTGGTGAGGCCCTAAGCAACTTAGCAAGACCCTGTCTCAAAATAAAATATAAAAAGTGGGCTGGGGATGTAGTTCAGTGGTTAAGCACCTCTGCAGTTAAGCAACCCTGGGTTCAGTCCCCAGTACCAAAAAGAGAGAGGGGGTTGGGGGGGTGAGAGGGAAGGAAGAGAGAAATGTACAGATGTGGGACAAATATACATGGGCCAATAACTGCACACTTTTTACCAATTCTGTTTTCTAATTTAAGTGATGACCTTTAAAAGTCCAGATATCAAGTCTAATACTACTTTCTCACCAACTAATCTGCCACCAAAAAACATTTTCTCAAAGAACTAGGGATTTCTACCACTGGCCATGGGGATAGACAATGCACAGGGATGCATTACAATATTTTTGACTGTTAACAGCACTCTGTATGTTAGTCAAGTCTGAGACACAGTGCCAGGTCTACAGAGGGAGAGCTTAGAGCCGTGGGGCTGGGGAGGGAGCAAACCAAACCACTTAAGCATAACTTCCAGGCAGGAAGGGAGGCCAGGGCACTGGTGTCTCAGGCTCCCAGACTGCTGGCCAGGAGAGGGAGTCCTGGGGTGATGAAGGTCTTGAGATATTTGTTTCAAAATGACTAAAGCTCTATTGTCTTTAGCTATAAAAGGGAGTGATTAACACTTGCCTTGCAGTGATGCAAAGAATATGTGGTCATGTTTCAATAATTACCTTCCCTGGGTCTCAGTTCCAGCACTGGAAGAGGGTGATTAAGCAAGGTTTTTGCCGGGGACCTCTCTCATAGGAATGGCCTATCATCTGTGAAATGTGGGTGTCGCTGGGGCTTTACCAGTCTAATGGCTGAATATCACCCTCTTCCTCTTCTTACCATCTACACTGGTCTCATGTGACTGAACGCCCAAAAAGCTGCCCAAAAGTTACAGCCTTTGGACTTGTTAAAGGAGAGGATAAAAAAGCATTAGAACATAGAAACAAAGGTGTTTCAAAAATCAAAAAGGATTAAAACAGCAAAGAAAGTGCGATGAGCCATGACAGAAGTCACGTTTAAAAGGATCCAACAAGTTCGAAGAAAAAGAAATGAAATTTTCATTTTCACCAGTGTGGTCAACAAGATTCCCCTTCTAGGGCCACAGCTGCACACAAGGTGAGTGAAGTTCTTTTAATTACTTTTAAAAGGCATCACTCCAGTGGGCAAGAAGGAATATCTTGAGTAATATAGAGATGAAAATTTAAAAAAAATCAAGGGCTAAGAATGTAGCTCAGTGGTAGAGTGGCCCACATGCATGAGGCTCTGGGTTCAACTCCCTGGACCACTTAAGAAAAGGTAAGAAATTAATCAAAGTCTGAAGATAATACATCAAGAACATGTGCTGATGCCTATGATCTACTGGTCAGGATACACAGCTGTGGGAGGTGGGAGGTCACACTGGAGACCACACAGGCTGGCAAGATCCCAGGCTACCCTCTCAAATAAAATGGTGACTAGGGAACAGAGACCATCAGGAAACCTGCCTAATATCAGTCTCAGTTGTAGGGCAGCTTCAATGAGAGAATGCTTGCCTTGTTCCAGTCTTTGAAGCAGGATAAAACCTGCTTCACATCTCAAGACAGGAGGAAATAAGAGAGAATGGGGCATCTGAGTCAGCTTTCAATCTCTCTGGCTCCCTTTTTAAAAGCCTAAATCTTCAGCTAACAGCCAAAGAAAAAGTTTTAGTACCCCACAAGCTACCAATACTATTGAGCAGGGACGAATCAGCAAAAGCTAAAGACCCAATGTATCAGGATCTGTGCAGGAGGAAGTGGGAAGCAGCAAGGTGTCTGTGGATGGGAACAGAAACACCCCAGCACATTCAACAGGCACTTGCTGTAACACAGTGAGCCAACATCCTCAGCACAGCAGCCTAAAACACAGGGGTTTTACACATTTCCATTCGCAGGTGAGAATGGGGATCAGTCAGTCGGGGATCAGTCAGTGGGGTGTAAAGGGACTGGTGCTCTTAAGCCTCAGAGCTCCTGAAAATGACCAAAGCACCCCTCTACCAAGGAGAACTGCTGGGAAGAGCACACAGATGGAGAGAAGGGGGAGAGGCGGGGCAAAGGAAAGAGAAAGTGGAAGGGGAAGAATGGGAGGATGGAGGCCAAGCTCTGAGAGCACCAGCACACGGTTCCAAATACTCACTGAGATGACAGAAGAGGGAGCTCTGGCGCTGTGGCTTCAGAAAACCTCTCCTGGCCCATCCCCCCTAGAAAGTGCAGAGACTGATTTCGAATAAAAATGAATTTCAGAAAAAGGATGGGTGGTTAAATCTCATACAAAATCATCTCAATTTTAAAAAACTGAACAGAAAAATGACCCTAAAAGCAATGAAAGCACAGCAGACATGCTTACAAAACAGATCAACTATGCTCTAATATTCCCAAACTAAGAGTCAACTTTCAATAATGGCAGAAGGGTGAAGGGGCGCTGGAACACCCACAGATGACATGTATAAGTGAACTAGAATAAACAGTCTAAAGACAGTGTTTCAAAGAGGCAGGTTAATAGTTAAAACCACAACCAGAGGGACAGAAGGATGGGTTTGTGACTTCTGGCTTAAAAACAATGGTTTTGGTGAATGGTGGCCCCAAATGCTCCTGTTAATGCAGAAATATTCAGAGGAAAAATGATCAGATGAGAGCTGTGACCTAACTGGTCCATCCCAGCACAATGGAGTGGGGTGTGCCTGGAGGAGGTGAGTCAATGGGGGCCTGCTCTGGAAGGGTGCATCTTCCCTGAGGCCCCTGCTCCTTCCTCTGTGGGCTTCCTGACCCTGCCATGACCGAGAAGCTTCTCCCATGACATGCTGACTCACCTCAGGCCCAGAGCAGTGAAGTCAGCCATTTATGGACTGAGACCTCTGAAACCACGAGTCCCAAATAAACTCTTCCTCCTGTAAATTGTTCGTGTCAGGTACTTTGATCAGTGACAAAAAGCTGCCTAAGACAAGCACTGCCCAAGTCCCACAACTATGGCCGTACCGAGCTAGAATCTTAGCAGTTAGAGGTTCCAGATATCAGAATTCAGAGTTGGGGAAAGGAAGCAGCCTTTCTTTCAGCTGGGGTGGCAGAAGCCTGAAGTTTCATGATCACAGAGCTCAAGGATGGCTGAGGACCTTGAAGGCAGGGGAACCCCAGCGAGAAAAAAAACCACAGAGGGAGCAGGCCCACTCTACCCACTGCCTCCGCTGACTTCCAAGTCTTGAGGCACAGGGGAGACCCGCAGCTAGGGAAACTGAAGAGGAATCAGTAGAAAGACATACACAAAGAACAGAGATATGATCAGCTTCAAACCACAAGGAATAGAGGAGTTTGTAAGTTTGACTCCAAGCATTTTCACTGTCTGCTACAATAAAGACCCAATAATCCTCATATGAACACAAGAGTTCCAACTTACTATCATATGTCTAATTTTCAACTAGACAAGAAAAAAAACAAGAAAGCTTGACCTATATGCAAACAAAAAGTAAATAAAAACAGAATCCAACTGGGCCTGGATATTAGACTTTGAAGATTTCTAAGCAGATATAAGTATGTCAAACAATTTTTAAAACATGTTCAAGACATTGAAGGAAAATATGGTATAAATAAGTGAACAGATAAGGCAATCTCAACAGAGAAAATGAAGCTTGAAAAATGAAAATTCTGGATATGAACAAAACATTTATTAAAATAAATTCCAAGGCTGGGGATATAGCTTAGTTGGTAGAGTGCTTGCTTTGCATGCACAAGGTCCTGGGTTCAATCCCCAGCACCGCAAATAAATAAATAAATACATGCATACACACATACATACATACATACATAAATAAATTCCAACTAGAATGGCTAAGCAAAAGATTGATGCTTTCTTCTAACATCTGCAGTGAACCTGACTAAAGAATAATCTGAAAAAAAGAAAAGAATTAAAATAGGAGAATTCTAAGACATATACAACAATAGGAAGTAGTATACTATTTGGAATCTTTCAGGGCCCAGGGAAGGATAAGAAAAAAATATGTATCTTAACACCTAAATCTGAAGACCCTCCAAAAGCTCAACAAACCTCAAACAGAACAACAAATAAAACAACTCCCAGACATATTATAGCTGAACTGTTGAAAGTTAGAGAGACAATCTTGAAAAGTAGCTACAGAACAATGACATGACAGGAAAGCAATGCAAGGATGTTGAGAATGGAACTGACTGCCCCCTAGAAACTATGGACACAGGAAGACTCTGGCACCACATCCAAACTGCTGAAGAGAAAGGAAAATGAACCTCTCATCCAAGAATTCCAGAATACAGCACAGCGATCCTTTAAGTGAAGGTATTTCCAATGATGATATTTGTCATGGCAGATCTATGCTACAATAAATACTAAAAAAGGTTCTCTAGTTCAAATGGAAAATATACTAGCTGGCAAGGTGGATTTACAGGAAGAAACAGAGTCAGAAATGGTAATTATGTGGGTACATAAAATATGCATACACTATAAAAGGTAGCAGCTTAAAGCAACATGTTAATCCCATTACTGAGGAGCTTATAAAGTATATAAACATAACACATATGACAATACTAAGGACTAAGAGGAGAAATTAAAAATATTACTGAAAAGCTTCAGTGTTACCCCAGAGATCCAAGATTAATGCTAAAGTAGGCTGTGATAACACTGATATATATGGCAACACTTACATGAACTACACACAAAAAAGCAAAGATATACCTACAAAGCTAAGAAAATTAAAATGGAATTTTAAAATGTGATTAATACAAGAGGGAAAAAGCAAATAAAATCCCCCTTCTAAAAAAGCACAAAATGACAGACCCAGATAGAACCATATTTATAATTACTTTAGATATCAATGGTATAAATGTCCCTATAAAAGGACAGAGATGTCAAGTTGGGTTGAAAAAAGCAACAAACAACTATATTCAAAAGTCTAAAAAAGGGCTTTAAATGTAAAGGCAGAAACAAATTAAAAGCAACAGACTTGATAAAGACATCAAGACTGGAGTGGATATATTATTATAAAACAAAGCAGATTTCAAAGTATTACTAAAAAAAATTCATAGTAATTTTAAAAAGCCTGATTAGAAAATAAATCAGATTTAGTAAAAATCTGCATGCATCGAATCATTTCAAAATATATAAAACAAAGCCAAAGGGAAAACAAATCCACAGTCATAGATGGAGATTCTAACATACTTCTCACTAACTGATAAAACTGGACTAGGAAACAGTACAGATATGGGCCACCTAAGGGACAATATTAACCTTAATTTAGCTGGTGACTATGGAACACTCTTCTAGCAACTGACAAATTGATAATCTTTTCAAGTGCTCAAAGAGCACTCACCAAAGTCGACACTATACTGGGTCATAAAACAAGTCTGAAGAGATTCCCAAAGACTGAAATATTACAGAAAACGTTCTTAACTGTAATGGAGTTAAAATCAACAACAAAATATCTAGAAACTTGAATATACAAAAACTAACCTAATTCTAAATAATCTATGGGTCAAAGAAATCACAAGAGAAGTTAGAAGATATTTTGAACTGAATTAAAATGAAAGTACATCAAACTTTGCAGGATACATTAACGTGGAACTAGGACAGAACGCTCATATCAGAAAATAAACAAACAAAAGTCTTTGACTGATATCCTAAACTTCCACCTTAAGAAACGAAAAAAAAAGAAATAAAATTAGAAATAAGTGAAAGGTAAATAATAAGGAGCAGAAACAATTATCAGCCAATAAATCAAGCATTTTGATTCCTTCAAAGTCATAGCTTAACCCAAAATTAACTCAAAAAAAACAATATCTGAAGTCTGCATATCCTTATGTCTATTGAAGATACTAAATTCATAATTCAAAACTTATCACAAAGAAAATCTCAATCCCAGATGGTTTCACTAATAAATACTAATAAACATTTAATGGAAGAATCAAAACCAACCTAACATACTCAACTTCAGAAAATATGAGGAGAGGATGCTTCCCAACTCCTTTATTTTTTTTTATGTTGATAAATTTTTATTTTTTTATTTGCTTATTGATTCATTGAACACAAATGGAGTACAGCTATTGTTTCTCTGGTTGTACACAAAGTAGAGTCACACCATCTGTGCATTCATACATGTACACAGGGCAATGATGTCTGTCACACATTCTGTTATTATTCTTACCCCCCCCCCCCCCCCCCCCCCCCCCCCCCTCCCTGCTCTCTATCCTCTCCCCCCGCTCTGCCCCCCCCCCCCCCCCGCATTATGCATCATCATTCATTTATCAGAGAGACCACCTAACTCCTTTATGAGCCAGTATAACTCTGACACGAAACAGGTAAGAAAATGATAGACCCATGTACCTTATGAACACATACAATTCCTCATTAGCAAGCACTAAAAGGACCAAGTGTCCTCAGACCATTCAGATCGAAAGTACACCACATCCACACTCATACTCACAGAGCCAAGGGAAGGAGATTTTAAATCTCCAAAACTCAGAAAAAGAAGAGAGAGATGGGAATTTTTCACTGTCTGTAAAACTAATAAAAATTGCACACAATTAAATTTATATGCAACTAAAGTCATCAATAGTGTCAACGATGAGATTATCTTTAAACATATGAATACCAAAAATTCAGAATCCTAAATCCTCACTAAAATAACTATTAAAGCATGAGCACTTCTAGATGTATACTCAAGTACTAAAAATACATTCACACAAATACTTCTACATGAAGACACAGCAGCATTATTCACAATGAAACACAGAAACAATTCAAATATCCACCAACTGAGAAATGATAAAATGTAGTGTGTGCACAAAATAAGATATTACTCAGTCAAAAAAAAAGAATGCAGCATTGATACCTTCTACAAAGTGAATGAACCTTTAAAGACTTTACGCTATGTGAAAGAAGCCAGATGAAAAACACCAGATGTTGCATAACTGTTTATATGTAATACCAGTACAGACAATTCATAAGATAAAAAGTAGTTCAGTGGTCGCCATGGGTGGGGGACAGGGACTGAAGATAATAGGTATGGAGTGAGTTTCTGAAGTGATGAAAACGTTCTGGAATAGTGTGACTGGCTTCACAACTTTGTGATTATGCCCAAACCCCATGAATTGTACACTTTAAGAGAAATTCTATAGCATATGGATTATACCTGGTGGGGGGAGGGGGTGATAATTCAAGAAGGAAAATCAGCACACATGGAAGGAGTGAAAGAAACAAATAGCACTCAAAATACAATGTTGGAAAATTTAAATAATCTGTGATTTGAAAAAAATTCTTGGTCAATCTTTTAAGAATAACATACAGACAGAAGTCTCAAGTTAACTGGAAGTGAAGGCTGAAGATTTCAGTAAGAATTAAAATGAACAATTTCCTTGTGTCTTTTTTCGAGGAAGATGGTTAGAGCTTCAGTAACATATGTATCACGTTTTTAAATTTTTTTACTTTTTAGTTTTACAGACTGCATATTGATTGATTGTACACAAACGGGGTACAACTTTTTGTTTCTATGGTTGTACACAATGTAGATTCACACCATTCCTGTAATAATGTCTGTCTCATTCCACCATTTTTCACATTTCTGTACATTAAAAAGAATAGAGCCTGGAGCTGGGCGCAGTGGAACATGCCTAGAATCCGAGCAGCTGAGGAGTTTGAGGCAGGAGGATCTAGAGTTCAAAGTCAGTCTCAGCAACGGAAAGGCACTAAGCAACTCCGTGAGGTCTCTAAAAAAAAATACAAAATAGGGATGGGGTTGTGGCTCAGTGGTGGAGTGCCCCTGAGTTCAATCCCCAGTACCAAAAAACAAAAAACAACCAACCAACCAAAAAAAGAATACAGCCTGGTTTGGTGGTACATGCCTGTGATCCCAGTAGCTAGGGAGGCTGAAGCAGGAGGAGCCCAAGATCAAAGTCAGCCTCAACAACTTAGACAAGCCCTGAAAAATTCAGTGAGATCCTGTCTCTAAATAAAATATAAAAAAGGTTGGGGATATTGCTCAGTGGTTAGAATACAAAATTCTGGATGAGCATAAAACGAGAGAGGGAAGAAAGCTGACATCCTTGTCAGATTCCAAAAGTTGAAACTGAATAATTTGATTATTCAGTATAATAGTTAGGCAGAACTTAATGAAACTAATGACAATCATAAGGCCAGACATAAAATCTTATCTTCCAAAATGGCAAAGGAAAAGCAAACTCATATTGAAAAATCTCAAACCAAAAGAAAAACACAAGCAAATAAGGGTAATAAACAGCAAACGCTAAAAGTCCAAAATATTTCAGCAGTCAAAATAAACACATTTAATTAAGAAGAAAGATCATATTGAAGTTTTTTAATATGACTGCATGTTGCTTGCAGTTCTAAACAAAACCGAACTTTTTTTTTTCTTGGAGATAGGATATGTTTCCCAGGCTGCACCCAAACTCCTGGACTCAAGCAAACCTTCTGCCTCAGCCTCCTGAGTAGCTGGGATCACAGGAGCACACCAGCACAACTAGCCTAAAACCACTTTTTAAAATAAAAAGGTAAGAAAAAGATGACTCAAAAATATTACCATGAACTAGTTACTATAGCAACATATAAAAAACTTATGGGGAAATGCACTGAGGGTCACTATCTATTAATAAAAGGAACAATCATGAACTTGGTTGCATCAAAGCTTAGGCTTAAAACATACAGAACACGTAAATCTATGATATCAGGAAGTTAGCTCACCTGTATCAGTCCACTGACAGATAAGGCAAGAAAAAATGAAGGGTTTAGTCAATACTGGACAAAGAAAATAAGTTTGATACATATGTATATATTTGAATACTGAACAACACAAATACTCTATGCCAATACCCAAACAAAACCTTTAAAGTCATGAAAAGAAAATTTTATGAATTTTGAACATTCCTAAAGACTATTCTTTGACCATGATACAATTAGATTAGAATAAATGTTCTCAAAAACAAACCAACCTTGTGGCTATCAATTTTTTACTTTTTAAACAGATAAATAAATATCCTAATCAAACAAATGAACATAAATTCAAACAGAAAGAAAAATCTTAGAGCCATAAGACTGAACTAATAATGAACCAAACTTAAAAGATGCAGCTAAAGCTGCATTCATAGGTAATTTCATAGCCTTTACCACAGAGCAACATGAGCTGTGTTCAACCCAATAATTTAGGAAAAAATAACCAAGAGAAGGCAGTTAGAAACACAGAGAAGGACATAATAAAACTGAAGTCAAAGACAGAAGAGAAAGACAGTAGAATGTAAAACTGGTTCTTGAAAAAAATTAAATAAGAGAAAATATATATAAGAAACAAAGGGACACAAAGCCCAAGGCCTGCTGAATTTTAAGTCCAGGATAGTATTTTAAAGACACTTAGAATCTCCTAATCTAAAAAACTTTAGGCCATAATTGACTTAAGAAATAAAAAGCACTGCCAAGTCTGGTGGCACACACCTGTAATCCCAGCAGCTTGGGAGGCTGAGGTAGGAGGATATCGAGTTCAAAGCCAGCCTCAGCAACTTAGTGAGACTGTAGGTAGCTTACCAAGGCCTATCTCAAAACAAAACATAAAAAGGGCTGGGGATGTAGCTCAGTGCTTAAACACCATTAGATTCAATCCCTGGTACCAAAGGTGTGGGGGGTAAAAAACACTAATAAATCAACAAGATCTAATAACCAAATATCTTATCCTACAAGATGATCTCACAGGCAATTAAAACCAAATCCAGAAAACAGAAAATCCAGACTCTGGGAACTGAGAATAGAGAAAGCATTAATGCTCTTCTGTGAGGCTATAAAAACAATGATTAGGAAAAGAATTCAGCAATGTGCATAAAATAATACACATGACTGAAAGGGTTTATCCCAGAAATGCAAGGATGGCTCAACACCAGAAAATCTATCAATATATTACTTTAAAAAATTTAAAGGGTGGGTAAAACAACAATCTCCATTAAACACAGTATATTCAATACAATTCCATAACCATGATTAAAAACTCTTCACATGGTTGAAACAGAAATTTTACCAGATTTTAAAAAAAAAGTAGCAAATATTTACAGCTTTTACTTAATAAAATTTTGGGGGCTGGTGATATAGCTCAGTTGGTAGAGTGTTTGCCTCACAAGCACAAGGCTCTGGGTTCAATTCCCAGCACGGCAAAAAAAAAAAAAAAAAAAAAAAAATTTGTACAATGATCCTACATTCAACATTGTAGTGGATAGCCACAGAAAATAAACAACTATCTCTACTTGTACAAGATATGACTATGTACAAGTCATATCTAGATGTGACCATTAATCATAATCTGAAAGAACCTACAGATTTTCAAAGAACAAGTTAATTTTAAAAGTTTACAGGCTGGATGCAGTGGCACACGACTGAAGCAGGAGGATCTCAAGTTCAAGGCCAGACTAGGTAATTCAACATGACTTAATCTCAAAATAAAAATATAAAAGGGCTGGGAATGTTACATGCACTGACAACTCCCCAGATTACCTTCTGCCCTAAATAGGAGCATATATATTGGCTGCTGTAGCTTGTTGCTCAACATCTCTGGAACCAAGCATCTCAAGTTTGCCTGATCTCAAACTCAACTCCTAATATTCACCTACCAGTCCTTCCTGGCAATGAAACCAAAAGCTGCACCCTAAACAGCAACCCCATCTGACATTTATTAAATGTCAAATCCTAATGACTAAAACCCCTGGGTTCTTTCCACTCCTTCTCATTCCCTTGCATTCAACGTCCAATTCACAAGTGGACCCTGCAGAGCTCTACCTTCAAGATTTGCGTGAAATGCAATCCCTCCTTGCTACCTCCCCAGTACTACCCAATCCTACACCCTAGGCTTCAAATCTCTACCACCTTTGCCTGAACTATCCTGTCAGCCACCACGTCAGTCCAACTGTTCCTCCTAGCTGACACCCCAGTTACCTCCATAAAGCATCCAAAGACTCCTTTTAAAATTTAAGTCCACTGCATCATTTGTCCATGGCTTCTCAGCTTACTCCAAATAAAATTCAAAGTAATAAGCATGTCCACAAGGTTCTACATGCACCCCCTTCTACCTCAACCTCATTAGCCATTCTAAAGTTCTCCAGACACACTGGCCTTTGTGGTGGCTGCCAGAACTCCAAACTTCATCTCAAATATCACCTTATCAATGAAGCTTTCACTGATCATCTTACATAAAAATAATATGCCCCTCCCCAACAACACTAGCACTGCAGATCCTAATTAGTCTGCTACCATCAGCAGAATAAAAGCTCCCCAAGAGCAGGAACTTGTCTGTTTCAGCCACTGCTGCTTCCCCAGTGTCACAGATGAGTCCTTGACCAGATGCAGTATCCACCCCACCTCAACATGGTTTCTCATGAAACTCAAGCATGCAAGAGGAGCACACCACTGAGAAGTATCTCACAGAGAATGAGGTAAAGACACACAGCAGGGCAGGTGTCCAAGATGTACAGCAAAGCCATACAAATAAACAGTGTGGCTTGACTCAGGAAAGGCTAACACCCACTGAACAAAGCACCTGACCCAGGCATCCACAAAAACCTCTCATACCAGATGTGGTAAATGGGTGGGGGAAAGATAGACACACATCAAAAAGAAATGAGACCCCATCTTATACATTAAAAACAAACACGGGGAGATTAAAATCCATGCTTTAAAAAGCAAAACTTCTAGGTAACGATAGAAAAGACACTGGGATAGAAAGGGTTTTTGCATGTTTGTTTGTTTGTTTAAACAAGAGGGATTCAACACAACCCCTTAACCACTAAGTCACATTCCCAGCCCTTTTTATTTATTTTAAGACAGGGTCCTGCTAAGTTGCTTAGGGCCTCAGTAAATTGCTGAGGTTTGTCGGGGTGCCCACTGGCCCGGGCGGGCGGCGCGATCGGGGCGGCTGGCGACCCCCGCGCCCCGGAACGAAGGCGCGCACCGGGCCCCTCCCATGGAGGTGCCTCCGGGCCGAACCCTGGCGCCCCAGAACGAAGGCGCGCGCCCGGCCCCTCCCATGGAGGTGCCTCCAGGCCCGACCCCGCGCCCCGGAACAAAGGCGCGCGCCCAGCCCCTCCGATGGAGGTGCCTCCGGCAGACCCTGGCGCCCCGGAACGAAGGCGCGCACCCGGCCCCTCCCATGGAGGTGCCTCCTGCCCGAAGAGGTGGCGGCATAGCGGCTGGACAGCTGCTGCACAGCCACAAGGAGCCATGCTGACGTGGACAGCTCCCCCCCCCCACCTTCCGGAGGGTGGGTGGGTTTGCCCACAGGATGTCCGTGTCAGGCCAACCCGGAGGCCACGTGAGGCGGGCCGGCCCAGACCCCCTCCTCACGTCTCGCCTGCCACGCTGGCCTGTCAGGGTGTCCGGAGCCCCATCCTAATGCGGAAGTCTTCGCCATTGGCCAAGACTTCTGCATGCTCAGTGCGTGATCACTGAGTGCCTGGGCTCCGTGCAGCTTGCAGTCCACGAGCTAACCTTGTGGACAGCTCCCTGATTGGTTGCTCCTGCACATATATACCCGGCTACTTCCCTGGGGGGGAGAGGGAAGAGGGAAGATCCTGTAACGAGATGGCCATCGTGTGAATAAAGCTTCTGACCAGCCTACGTGTCGCGTCTCTCTGCGGGCAGGGATTCGCGATAGAGGTTGGCACTGAACTTGCAAACCTCCTGCCTAAGCCTCCCAAATTGCTGGAGTTATAGGTATACACTACCATGGCCCAACAAAAAGGATTTCTTAAGTGGGAAACAAAATGAAGGAAAAATGTGAACACATTAAAATGTAAAAATTCCATTAATTTCACAGGTGAAACATAACTATATTACTGACTTAAAAGACTTTTAAGAAAGATCTAAAGCACAACATGTATTGAAAGATATTTCCAACATATATAACAAAGATTCGTAACCATTACAAAGAATTCCAACAAATTGGTAAGAAAAACAAGTCAATGATGTATAAAGAACTTTATATAAAATCCTACCACTCCTTCACACTAATTTTGTCTTCTATTAAACAGCATGGTCATGACACAGTGACATACAAAGGCCAAATTCTTGTTTCAAAGAAGCTGTGGACTACACAGAACCTTCCCAGAACTCTCCTCCTCTAACGCTGTCCTTTGACATGATCTTTGCAATATCCTCCAAGGTGCCAAGTCTTCACTCACTAAAGGAGAAACGGACTGTGGAATGAACTACAGTAATTTAGAACTAAATGTCTAATGAGTGAGGCTGAGGTATGTTGTGAAAAAGAAGTGGTTTCCCACACAATGAAATGTTCTAATAAAGAAATCTGTCATTAGACCCCTGTATTTTTGTTTTTGGGGGTTTTTTTGACCAGGGATTGAATCGAGAGATGTTTAACCACTGAGCTATATCCCCAGCCTTTTACATATATGTGTGTGTGTGTGTGTGTGTGTGTGTATGTACATATATATATATATATTTTATATATTTTTTTTTTAATTGTAGGTGGACACAATACCTTTTACTTTTATGTGGTACTGAGGATTGAACCCAGGGCTTCACAAATGCTAGGCAAGCACTCTACCACTGAGCCACAATTCCAGTCCCTGCCCTACCCTTTATATTTTTTATTTTGAGACAGGGTCACTAAGTGGCTTAGGGCCTTGCCAAGTTGCTGAGACTGGCTTTGAACTTGCAATATTACTGCCTCAGTCTCCAAACCCATGGGATTACAGGCATGTGCCACTACATTTAGCAGATCCCAGTTTTGTTCCCTCTGCTCTTCTCTGACTCTCAAAACTTCCTGATTTCCACACACTAAATTTATATGACCCATGGACTTATTTATACAGTGAACAATACTACTGGTGACAAAGATCACATGCTGATTTGACACCGGTGCTTTCTTGCTTCTTGGGAATGCCAGTGCTTGCTGCTATCCAGGAGTCTTTTAATGTCTGTACTGGACAAGTCACCCTTCTTAATGTACTCTCCAAACACATTCTGTTCTATTTCTTTAAAAAAAAACAAAAAACTCATAACATATGTCAGACTATCGTTTGTAGTTTCATTATTTTTCTACAAACTTTCAAATTCTATTCCAAAGTGTGGTTTTGGTGATTTTCATGAGACAAAACCAAATTTTAGTTGACCTACCTGGACAAATCCCATCTCTGATCTTTTCTCCATTTCCATCGGTGTTTTGTTCTTCTCTATAGACACCTGCTCAACCTAAAAAGTCTGATGACCGTCAAAACCGGGTATCCTTGAGGGTGCGGTTCAGTTCACTCACCACGCAAACTTGCTTCAATTTGCATAAGACTTATTAACTTTCTATTCCATCATTAGTCACTCATTTTTGTCTATACAAAAGACTTCCATGATGTTGTGTACAGGAAACCAACCGGCAGCCTCTGAAATTACAGGCAATTAGCTGAGCCTTCTTATTCTGCTTCCACAAGCAACATTAGAAAATGTCATTATTTAGTCACGTCTGCAGTGGATTCTGCGTAATGACCCCAAATCTGATGACAATGGAAGAAAAGGCAGACCAGGATGTTGATTAGGATCCTATTTATCTTTTACAATGAACTGCCATCATCTCTCAACTTGCAACAAAAGGAGTTTAAGATATCCTCATAGCTCTAGTCCTCATACCAAGAAAAGGCTGTCTGAGGTGGCAATTAGTGTGTGTCCTAGAGAACAATGACAACTCTAACACACCAAAGTCAACCCTGCAGCACAGAAGTGATGCCTCTGCACTCAGACACGCTTTCACATAGCACCCAACAGGCCACTGGGATACAGCATGAGGTCACATGATTGTTACCTACTCACTGAAAATTTCTTAGGTGAAAAGAATTTGGAAACTTTTTGGTTGTCTTCATATTTAAAAGATGTCGACTGCCGGGTGCGGTGGCGCACACCTGTAATCCCAGCACTTGGGAGACTGAGGCAGGAGGACCTCGGTTCAAAGCCAGCCTCAGCAACTCAGCGAGGCCCTAAGCAACTGAGTGAGATCCTGTCTCTATTAAAATACAAAGTAGGACTGAGGATGTGGCTCAGTGGTTGAGTGCCCCTGGGTTCAATCCCCAGTACCAAAAAAAAAAAAAAAAAAAAAGAAAAGAAAAGAAAAGGTGTCATTAGAAGGTGTGTGCCTATAGTCCCAGCTACTTGAGGGGCTGAGGTGGGAGGATGCTTAAACCCAGGAATTTGAGGCCGGCCTGGGCAACACAGTGAGACTTGTCTCAAAACAAATACATAAAATAAAAGATTACATGTGTCACATTTTTTATAAACTCTCTTCCAGAAGTCTTTGAAATACCACCTTCAACAAACACAGGATGCTTAATGAAACATAAAATAGGTTCTTGCTCATATACATCAAAAATAGGTAACTAGAGGAAAAGTCAGTCTTCCTCTATTTTTGCTGTTCTTTTTATCAGTATTGATTGTCTACAAAAAAAAAAAAAAGCAAAAACTTGGTCAGATGGTATGCCCTAAACTGATAGTGTATACTTCCATATCACAAGATGGAGTACTTACAAAGGGGACAAGGCTCTAAAACCGGGTGTCTGAGAAGAGTGACAGGAGGAGAGGTGGAGGAGACAGCTGTACTCTGCTCATTTCCCCTGACCAGAATGGGACAGGGCCAAACATGCCTCGTTGGGAGACTGCAGAGAGCAAGCCATGAAAGTAAACTTAATTTTATCACATGCCAAAACTTTTTAAAAGCCATTCTTGATAGCCCTTTCAACACATGCCTTTACTTTGCATAAACATGTCTTCCCACGCTGCGTGGGACCAGGAGAGGAGAATGCTACTCCAGGACCTAGAAGTGCCATCCCCAGCTATCCTTACTAGCTAATTTCATGGGTAAACTTAGTAATGTCAGAGAGCTAAAGAGAAGTCTTGGTTCAATGATTGATCTTGTTGTAACAATTTTCAGTGACAGGAGCTTCCAATACACATTTATCTTCAAAAGCTAATCAAACGCTCAGATTTCCTAAAGGACTCTGTGTCCTGAGGTAGCAAAAGGTGCTTTAGTTTCAATCACTAGAGTTACCACCCTTTAGGCTTGGGAGAGATGCCTGGAAGGGGAAGGCTTGCCAGGACTGGGGAAGCAGAAACAAGGCTGGTATGGCCTCACAGGCCGGTGTGGAGGACTTGACGATGTGCATGGCTAGGTGTCCGGCCCCTGGATCTTTCCTTTCCTCAGGATGCTTTGAGAGAGAAGATACACCTGAAAAGCAAGAGCTTCTGGATGAAGCAGTACGCTTACCTGTTCCTCCAAAGTCAAAGGAGGAAGGCAGAAGCCCCTCCCTTCCTGCTGGAAAGTGGTCTCCACACTGAAAAAGGGCAGGGAAGCCTCTAGCTCCCATCACATCACCGTGGTTCCTGCAGGAGGCTGTCCCAGCCTGCGCAATGCAGATAGCGGCAACCCTTTCTCCCAGGAGAGCAGAGAGGTGAAGTCAGCCATGTCCCAAGAGGAGAGGTGGGAAGGGAGCTGGCTATTAGACCACTTCCAGAGAAACACGGGAGGACAGGGTCAAGCTTAAATGAAAATCCCCCAGGTCTGACTGGAGAAGGGCAGTGGCAACGCCCAAGGGAGGTTGGGAATTTCCGAGCTACCTTAGTTCCCGCCTGGCTCAGGAAAACATAGGGGCATTCCAATCTTTTGCTGCAGCTTCAGGGTGTGCACGGAGTTCCCTGACCCATCTCAGGGCACGAGAGTGTCCTTATTTGCTCTAATGTTTCCTTTTCAAACTCTTGAGTACTTTTCTTCATGGGGGAAGACTCCTCCACTATAAACCAATGCTCACCCACGTTCCTCCAGTGCCACCAAAGTGAGCCACTGGGGGCCCCAAGATGAGGACCCTCAAGTTTTAGGTTTCCTTTTATAACCAAGAATCTTGATTTTACAGCAAACCCTTCCCCACCTCTGCTGCACGGTTGTCTTTTCCCCTCTGGTCATCTTCCTGACAAAGGGGAAGGGCGGCTGCCCAGCTCTGCCCAGGTCTCTTCACTGACTGATCAGGTTTCTGGTCCCAACACTCAACCTCCTCCCACCCACGTACACCCGCACACTTCAACACGATCATTCAAACTTACTCTATACGATCATTGCAAACTCATCATTTTTAAGCAGTCCCAACTTGGAGCCACTTAGGAAGAGTGTCTCCTTGAGAAATATACATTCAGATGTTATCTATCACTTGAATCAAGACATCCTCAAAAGACACATTTATGAGCAGAATCTAGTTGAAGGATGGCATGCCAAGTAATTCTGGAGGAAATGTTACCCATTAGACAATGTTACTCATTAGACCACTCCTCGTACTTATGGCTCATGTACAGTTTTACTTTCTATGGTCTCAGTTAAGTGTAGGCAACTGCAATCTGAAAATATTAAATGGAAAATTCCAGAAATAAACAAGTCATAAATTTTCATTGCACACCTTCCTGAATAGCATGATGAAATCTCACACCATCTCACTCCATCCTACCTAGGAAATGAATCATGCCTTTGTCCAGCATATCCACGCTGTATACACTATACCTGCCTGATAGTCACTAGACAACTGTTTCAGTTATCAGATCCTCTGTCACACTATCACAGTGCTTATGTTCAAGCAATCCCTATTTTACTTAGTGGCCCAAAGTACAAGAGTAGTAATGCGGGCAACAAAGTTACACCAGCAGGAACCTGTACAATGTTTCCTTTAAGTGAAAGGTAAAAGTACAAAAAAAAAAAAAAAAAATCTGAGAGAGAAAGACAAATTGAGAGTGCATACTTAACTTTTTTTTTACAGATTATTGCTGTAATTTTCTATTTTATTATTAGTTGTTACTGTTAATCTCTTACTATGCTCAATTTATTAATATCATAGGTATATATTTTGTCAGTCAGCTCCATTTCTGTAACAAAATACCTGAGATAATCAAAGAAGAAAGGTTTATTTTGTCTCACAGTTTGGAGATTTCAGTTTATGAATGACTAGCTCCCTTGCTCCAGGCCTATGGCTGCACATGCTGGCAGGACTGTCTATTAGAGCCAACAATTTGCCTCAGGGTGAACCATGGTCCCACAACCCCTTCAAGGGCACACCCTGAATGACCTGAAGATTTCCCACTAGCCACCACCTCCCAATTGCACTAAGCTGGTGGTCAAGCCTTTAGCACCTGGGCCTTTGGGGGAGCATTACAGTGTGAATAGGAAAACACACAGTTAACAAGGGTTTCGCACTATCCACGGTTTAGCATCCACTGGAGATCTTGCAGCACGTCCCCTGTGGGTAAATACCACTATACTCTGAGGGAAGAAAACAGCAAACCATCTTTTAGTTGCAAGCTTCACACACCTACACATACTCTTTCCATCCTTAGAAGGGGTAATAAAATAATCGTATTACCTCTTGCTTTAGGCTCAAAAGTTTATCTGCATACAAGACTTGAGGACTGGGGCAGTGCTGAGAGTTGGCTAAGCTCCACCTCAGGTTCCTGGGGTGTAAGGGGATTCCCCTTTGGACTGTACAGATAAAGAGCTAGGTAAACAAAAGTGGGCAGTCAGTATCCTAGTTTCCAGGCCAGACCTCAGCGAGATAATGAGTAAGTGCAGGACCAGGATCAAGAGTCAGAATAGGATGAAGCACAAATTCATAAGAGACCTAGAGGTACCAGAGCTGGACACGGGTCCAGGAGAGACAGAGGGGATGATGATGGAGACTCCATGGTGTGTGGTCAGTTTTCTGTTGCTATAACAAAGTACCTGATACAATCAACTTGAAAGAGGGAAAGGTTTTTTTCAGTCCATAAGTGGTTGAATTCATTGTTTTGAGGCCTGTGATGAGACAACCAGTATGGCAGAGAACACATGATGAACCAAAGCTGTTCAATTCATGGCAGCCAAGAAGCAGAGAGAGAATGGGGATGGGGTCCCAAGAACCCTTTCTTCAAGGGCACATCCCCCAAGAACCTAACTTCCTCCCATTAGGCTCCACCTTCTGAAGATTCCACTTCTTCCCAATAGTGCCCAGGCAGGCAACCAAGCCTTTAACACAGGAGCCACTGCAGAACACTGCAAATGTAGGCTATAGCTCTTTGAAGACAAAGAGCTTTCTGTGGGGACCTTGATCTAGTTCATGGACGGGGGCCTTGGGGAGCAGATCAGCCCCTATGCCAACAGTGACCCTAGGGAAGCTCCCATGGCTGACTCCATGGAGCAGCAGCATTTCTCTTTCAAGTACAGAGATGAGGGAGGCAGACATGAGATAGTAACAGCCAGTGCACCTTTCTCCCAGTGCACCTTTCCTCCCACACACCCAGCAAGGTGATTTTAGTCAGAAAACAAGTATCTTTACACTTCATTGAAAAAACAATTACCAAAACAAGATTTTTTTTAATGACCCAAATCTTTTCATTTACATATCACCAAATACTCTTCCTTCACCTAGCATCACTCTGGAAGATAACAGTAAGTCCCTACTTCTCAAACCAAGTACAGTCACATAGCAGATCAAGAGTTCCATGAAGCTACTAACCCATGCTTCACCTTCCTAAGATAGCAACATGGGAAAGATTTGTGGAGAAGAGTTAACCAGTGCACAATCCTGAAACATTTAATATCAAACCTCCCTCCAAAGTCTATGGAGTATATTGTAAGCATCACAACAATTTTTGAATGACAGGCCACGCAAGCAGGTCAGGCTTGTGGAGGCCACTCACCCCTTCTCCAACCCCACCGCCAACTCCTTGTGAAAATATCTGCTTATTCTCCTCTGCTCTTAGAATTTGGGGGGCAAATGAAGAACACATCCACAGATGTAAAAATCAATTTTATCACTTAAGTACCCAAACTTTCCAAGCCATTCTTGGTAGTTCTTTCAACATACACCTTTTCTCTGCACAGACCTGCCCTTCCCTGCAGTGTGAGGCTCAGGACCAGCAGGAGACTGCTTCCTCAGGGCCACCTCCAGCTGCCTTCTTTGGCAGACTTCATAAGCAAACTTACTAACGTCAGTTTACCCATCTTTGGCAGATCCCTGTTTCTCACTAACATCCTTTTTAACATGCTAACGAAGCTAGTTAAGTCCAAGCATATTATGCCCAAAATAATCTCCAAGGGAGAGACAGATGCAGAGCTGACCAATGTCCATGGGACATGATGCCTTTTCCATAAATTAAGATCATGTTTTCTTTTTTGTTCCCAATTCTCATGTATGCTAAATAGCTGAGTTGGCCAGATTAGTTGCATGTCAAAATAAGAGATGCTTCTATGCAGCTCTGTGAGACTCTGAAATCCTACAGTAAACTACTGGTGAAAAATGGGTATATTTTAACCAAAGAATATCCATGACCCACAATAAACAAGTGCTAGGCAACTACCATCCTCTAGAAAAATGCACACAGCAGAGCCTATTACAAATGGAAATCAGAAAAAGTAAAAACATTTCCCTAAATATACCAAAGCTAACTTCTCCAACTACTCTGCACTATTGTTAGATGACATCTCACAACCATACTGTACACCAATGGAAGCATAAAACCCATTTTTTTAAAATATAAAATCCATTTCAATTCTAAAATTCCAAACTCTCTTTCTAGGAACACAATTTCCTTCTTCAAATGATTTGGATCAAATTTAGAATTTGTAGGATTTCTTCAAACAAGATAACTAAACACATGGTTCTGAGATATAAGGTAAAATGTCAAACAATGTAGCTCTAGTCACTGTAATCACATTCATATTTTAGCTAAAAGTTAGCAATGACTGATTGACTATTGCGGTCAGATCTTCAGAATGGGCACTAGATACACCAAAAAGCACACATGCAGTTCACCATTCCAGAAGAAAGTACACAAGACATCACATCTAGAAAAAATAATATGCAAGCAAGTGAACACTAAAAGACACAGTGTGAAACAAAGGGTAAATTGGTTCCCACAAAATTGGAGTGGGAGTTCTGCTGGCAGAGAACTGAGATTCTGAAGGAAAATGGGCACTGAAGCTGGAAGGCTGGGGAACCTCCCACTTATTGGAGAAATGAGGCTCACGGGCACAGGAGAAGGGATGTAGGTGTGAACAAGTCAAGCCAAACTCAGACCAACTAAACAAGACAGTCTCAAGGGAAGAAAAGGGAGAGACAATATGCTTAAACATCAAAATTATCACAACAGAGGTGAGCATCTTGCTTCAGAATCAACTTTTTAATAACTACCATAACCACTTCATAGACAGTACCCGTGAAATCTACTTTACACCTTAACTGTTTTTTCAACATCAGTAGGTAAATCTCAATATCGGCTCAAACCCTCAATCACTGTCCATGATTTCACACAAATTCCAAATCAAGAAAGCTTCTTTAGTTTCTGGCCAAAAACAAAGACAAACAAACAAACAAAAAGGGTTTCCTGAGGGCCACCCACTACAAAATAACTCAATGATTAAAAACCTACAATTCTTAAGAATGCAAAACAGAACAATGACTTTCATACATACACAGAAAAAGGAATAAATTCAAAAATAAGGGGAAAAAAAGGAGATGGAAATGAGGAGGTAAGCAACAGGGAGGAGTGAAGATGCAATACACGCTTACTTGGAATTCCTTCCAACAGAGCACAGAAGAGAGAAGCCATTTAAGACAGAATGCACAAATCTTTGAAGTAGTCTTTGAAATTCAAAGAAGCACATCATTACCAAGCTTATTTATAAAAAGAAAACCACAAAATACATAGTGGTCAAAGTAAAGAACACCAAAGTCAAAGAGGTGATCTCAAAAGCAACCAGAGACAGAAGACAGACCTGCTGAGCAACCACACTAACACTGACAAGTTCCTCAAGAATAACAGGGGCCAGAAGACAACAGAGTAGGTATCTTCAAAATGCCAAATGAACTGGCTTTACAGGAAATACAATCCTATCATTCAAAAAGGAGGGCAAAATAAAAACATTTCCAGATAATCAAAACACAAGATTCTTCCATCCACAGTCTTTTACCAAAGAGATTACTAAAGGATATACTTGAGTTCAAAGCCAGCCTCAGTAACTTAGTGAGGCCCTAAGCAACTCAGTGAGACCCTGTATCTAAATAAAATACAAAATAGGGCTTGGGATGTGGCTCAGTGGTGAAGTGCCCCTGGGTTCAATCCCC
>JAJEJO010002746.1:218402-228578 GCA_020662805.1 Glaucomys volans
CTTAAGGGAGAAAGTTTTGAGAAAAAAGGAAGTTCTAAGAAAGAAGATTGATAATTAAAGAAAATTGGTAGAGATATAAGTATAAAACTAAACAACACCATTTATTAAGAAATCATGTTCTATTTTATGACATAAGACAATGGAAAACAGTAAGTTGGGGGATGAATGAGAGTTTTAAGATTCTAAAGTCCCTGTATCATCAGAAATGATGTTAAACATTGATTCACTTTAGATTTTATTGTATGTGTAATTTTAAGAACATCCACTTTGAAACTGGAAATAGCAAACAACTTCCGAACCTAATCAGCAATGTTTTAATGTGGTTTTAGTGTAGACTATGGCTAGAGAATAAGTGAGCTTGACCAAAAATAATGTCAAAGTGGCCAATAAAGAGCAGACAAAGTTAAGTGTGTTGCCATGTGTCCATCAGCACACCCCACAGTATTGGAGATCAATCCCATGGTCTTACCACCGAGCTACATTCCCGGCCTGAAAGTCAACAGCTTTCAAGGGTCTCAAGAGCAATTTAATACTTGCACTAGGATCCTAGATCCCGCTGAGAATCACAACAAAGCTCCGATAGTCTAAAAAAAAAAGTTCATAAATATTTGTACAACTTTCCATTCAAATCCAGTAGACCTTCCCCAGACTCCCTGAAGAACATGAACCTCCAGGCCGTGACCAGCTTGAAAAACTGAAGAGAATCAAGGTGAGAGTGAGGAGAGTTAAAAGTTCCCGTGTGAAAAGAGCGCGTGACAAACTAAGTATAAAAGGATTGGCACAAGGCATGTTGAAGCAGTCTGGTAACTCACTCTTATGATGAAGTCATTCAACACTCTGCAACTCTTGCCATATTCTGAACTGTAGAAAATAATGACCACAAAATGATGCCTAGCACCATGATGCCTAGCACTGAGTCCAGGAAACATGCGATCATACAAAGAAGACACAAACGGAAATTGCAATATTAGCCAACTACCTTGTGTGTTCAATGCTCCCTTTCCTGGAACAGCTTCAGTTAATAGCCAGCAATGGTCAAAGAGCCTCCAAAAAGGGCCACTATGGTCCGCCACTGAGCTCCTCCTCTCCAGGGTTGAACTCCCACCCTCCCCACCTCCACCTGGAGCCTAAGTATCCAAAACAAAGAAAGTTGGAATCCAAAAGTTCCTGAATTCTCCCTGCATTCTAGAAAAAAAGAAAAAGCTTCCTAAAACATAGATTCGGTCTCTATCCAAACAGTGAAATTACAATCCAGTGGTCTGGGCCTAATAATCTATATTTTAAAAAGACCCAGACCCCCCCCCACCTTACCCCCACCCCCTTGATTCTGCTCCACTAATAAGCACACGAAATAGAAACACTATAACTTAGGATTCACAAAACTTTGCCTAATTTGGGGGCTGGCTTTGTGCATCACAGTTGAAACGACGAACCAGAACACTACAAATAAAGTGTTACCTATACACCCTGAAAATGTACTCTGTGGATGTAGCTGAGTGGTTAAGCTCCCTGGAGATTCAATCCCCAGTACCAAAAAACAAAACATGGAACATGAGGAAATATCAATGAATTCTTATATCACTATAAGAAAAGAACAAAACTTGTTCCATACCCAGAGATTAAAGCAAATTTAGGGTTTTTTGTTGTTGTTGTTGTTGTTTTGTTTTGTTTTGTTTTGTTTGCTTTTTTGGCAGTGCTGGGGATTGAACCAGGGCCTTGTGCTTGTGAGGTAGGCACTCTACCAACTGAGCTATATCCCCAGCCCTAAAGCAAATTTAAATGAACAGCACATGAGATGTCTTCACACACTTGTTCAGGCAAATGAATAAATTTTCTCAGCAATTCACAAGATGAAGATCATTCGAGATAATCCAGAAAGTTTCAAAGCACACAAACACACTTGACTTCACTGACCCACAACTCAATTCTAGAAGCCAAGTAACTCACCTCCTCCACCCCATTCTGGTGATCACAATCACCAAGGTTATTTTTTTTTCATTGTATGAGTGTATTTTTCTTGGTTCTACTTCACTGATAGAACCATATGCACATACAATTTCCAACTTTGTCATCAATATAAACATGCACATCTGCATGACCCCTGGCCAATTCCATTTGCATCATATATTCACCATACTCAAAAGCTGTGGATAGTTTTCCCCCTTTTTCTTGGGGGGGGGGAGGGGTGACACCAAGCTTTGTAAAACTTAAAATATGCCTGCTAGTCAGTCATACACATATAGCATTCAGCAGTTTAATTTTGCTCATAACTAATAAATATTATGAACCAAAATAATAAAATGAAATGCCACCAACAACACTGTTTAAAAAAGAAAAAAAGAAACCCGCTACCAACATGCCTAGTATATTTGACCACTGGATAAAGTAAGGTCCTCTTTATCTCAGTTTTCTTGGTGATACAATCAATTTACAGGGTACTTTGATATGAAATTCCAACTCTCAAAGAAGAAAAACAGGGTTGGTTTCAAGGCGTGAAAACTGGGTGGTTTGTTTGGTTTTTGTTCTTCTCCAAGAATGGAAGAAGAGCCAGGTGTAGTGGCGCACGCCTATAATCCCAGCAACTTGGGAGGGTAAGGTTCCAGGAAAATCACAAGTTCAAAGCCAGACTCAGCAATTTAGTAAGGCCCTAAGCAATTCAGTGAGCCCCTGTCTCAGAATAAAGAAAGAAGAAAGGCTAGAGATAGGCTCAGTGGTTAAGTGCCCCTTGGTTTAATTCCCAGTACCCAAAGAAAAAAAGAAAGGAATTAAAAATTATTTTTAAAAAGTGGAAGATAAAGATGTTCCATTGATGAAGTAAGCACTTCATAACTGATCACAGCATTTTGTCAACTATAAGTTGCTGTCACATGATAACATCGTGTAGCCTCACAAATCTTCAGTCATCATCATGTCATGACATCAATGACAAAGCTCAGGGGGTTAGCAACCTATAACCTGCAGGCCCAAACCAGCTCCCAGGCTGTCGTTGTGGAACCCGTAAATTAAGAACAATTTTGACTTTTTTTTTTTTGGAACCAGGGATTGAACTCAGGGGCATTCGGCCACTGAACCACATCCCCAGCCCTATTTTGTATTTTTTATTTAGAGACAGGGTCTCACTGAGTAGGTTAGCACCTTGCTCGTGCTGAGGCTGGTTTTGAACCCACGATCCTTCAGCCTCAACCTCCCAAACTGCTGGGATTACAGGCGTGCGCCACCACGCCCGTCTCAATTTTGACATTTTTAAGTGGGGAGAAAAAGAGCATTTCATGACACATAAAAATTAAGTTCTAACTTACAGTGTCATTTTATGGCTGCACTTCTGCACTGACAACATAGCCAAGTAGCTACAGGGAAGATGTATGGCCTGCAAAGACCACAATATTGCCTATCAGGCCCTTGACATAAAGAATGTGACCTAAGGGTGCTTGGTAATGGACATACAATATAAAAAGGTGTAAACTGTGACATCGAAAAGTCAACATGTGGAGATGGACATGGTGTCATGACTGCAAATCCTAGCAACTTGGGAAGCAGAGGCAGGAGGATCCCAAGTTTGAAACCAGATTCAACAATTTAGTGAGAGAGACCCTGTCTCAAATAAAAAATGAAAAAAAAAAAAAAGGGGGCCAGGTGCAGTGGCTCACGCCTGTCCCAGGGATGTGGGAGGCTAAAGCAGGAAGACCACAAGTTTGAGGCCAGAATCAGCAAGTTAACAAGGCCCTCAGCAACTTAGCAGGACCCTGTCCCTAAATTAATTAATTAATTAATTAATGGGCTGGGGGTGTAGCTTAGTGGCAAAGCATTCCTGAATTCAAACCCCAGTTCAATCAATCAGTCAATGAATCAATCAATGACTAGGGTGTGGCTCAGTGGTAGAGCATCCCTGGGTTCAATCCCTAGTACCAAAAATTGTTTTTTAAAAATCTAAATATGGGATAGGGAGTAAGAGTATACTCTTTTTTGAGCAAAATTAAGTTTCCATATTGACCTAAAATAACCTATCACGCTGGTGGTGCAGCTCAGGAATAAAGCCTCTGGCCGAGCATGTACAAGGCCCTGGGTTCAATCCCTAGCTGGAAAATAAAAAATCTGAAAATAATCTGCTATAAATATAAAATGCTTTTTATATGTTCACAGTAACCACAAATTGAAAACTAATGATAAATAGAGGGGGAAAAAAGCAAGGAATCAAAACAGAATACTGGAGAAAATCACTTAACCCTGAAGACATTAAAAGAAAAAAAGAATCCACAGCATAACAAGAAAGCAGTCAGCAAAATGATATTAGGGACTAGGGCTGTGGCTCAGAGGTAGTGTGCTCACCTGGCACACTGAGGCCCTGGGTTCGATCCTCAGTACCACATAAAAATAAAATAAAGGTATTGTGTCCACCTACAACTAAAAAAATGTATATATAAAAAAAGATATTAGTAGGTCTTAACCTTCTCAATAATTACCTTGAATGCAAATAGATTAAATTCTCCAACAGAAAGGCAGAGTGGCTGAGTAAATTAAAAAAAAAAAAAAAGACGCAACTACAAGTGCTCCCCGATTTATGATGGGATTAGGTCCTGATAAACCCATTTTAAGTTGAAAATATTGTTTAGTCTAAAATGCATCCAACATACCTAACCTGCAGACAATCAAGCCTTAGCAACAGCCCACACTGCAGAGCGAGGACCGCAGGGCTCCCTGCAACTGTGGCTCACTACCCCTTCCTTCCCCGTGGTGAGAGGACCTTTCACACACCACAGCCCAGGAAAAATCCAAATTCAAAATACAATGTACAGCCAGGCGTGGTGGCACACGCCTGTAATCCAAGCGACTTGGGAGGCTGAGTCAAGAGGATTGCGAGTTCAAAGCCAGCTTCAGCAACTTAGCGAGGTCCTAAGCAACTCAGTGAGACCCTGTCTCTAAATAAAATACAAAATAGGGCTGGGGATGTGGCTCAGTGACCGAGTGTCCCTGAGTTCAATCCCTGGTTCCTAAAAAAAGAAAAAAAAACAATGTACAGTTTCCACTGAGTGTGCATCCTTTTGGCACTATTGTAAAGTCAAAAGATCTTAAAACAAACCACCGTAAGTCAGGCCACATTGCCCACAAGGGACTCACCTGGCATATAGAGATACCAACTTGAGAGTAAAGGGATGGAAAAAGACATCCCCTGCAAATGGAAACCAAAAGAGAGCAAGAGCACTTATGCTTTCATCAGATAAAGGAGACTTTAAGTCAAAACGGTAAAAAGAGACAAAAAAGGGAATTATGTAATTATGAAGGGGTCAGTTCAGTAAGGACGTAACAATTATGAGTACATACAAGACAAATGTTAACAGATCTGAAGGGAGAAACAGGCTGCAACACAAGAATAGTAGGGTACTTTACAGCCCCACTTTCAGCAACAGGCAGAATATCAACAAGGAAACACGGGACTTCAAGGCAACACCACATTCAGACCAAATGGACCTACAGACACATATGGAACATTCCATTCAACATCAACAGAACACACTCTTCCCAACTGCACACACAACATTCTCCAGGACAGATCAGACAGGAGAGCCCACTGAAACCATACCATGTACCTTCCCTGAACATAATGGCATAAAACTGGCAACCAGTAACAGAAGGAACTTCAGAAAATTCACAAATACGTGAAAATTAAATATGCTCCTAAACAACCAATGGGGAACTCGGGAAATTGTAAAATTTGGGACAAAAATGGAAACAACACAAAACCTCGGGGATTCAGCAAAAGCAGTTTCAAGAGGGAAGTGTATAAGCAATAAATACACATCAAAAAAGGCCTTAAACAAGTGACCAAACCTTATATCTCAACAAACTAGAACGATAAGAACAAAAATCAGTAAAAGGAAGGAAACAATAAAGAAAAAGCATGCTAATTATTTACAGAAATAAATAAAATTGAAAGTAGAAAAATAGAAGAGATCAATGAAACAATGAATTGGCTTCGGAAAACATAAACCAAATCAACAAACATTCAGACTAACAAAGAGGAAATATTTAAAATAAATAAGATCAGAGAAGAAAAAGGAGGCATTACAACAGATACAAAGAAATACAAATTAAAATTGCATGTAAACAAGTGGATAACCTACAAGAAACAACTTCCTGGACTTAGCCTACCAAGACTGGATTTGAAACAGAAAATCTGAACAGACTAAATAAAAATATTAATGGAATCAGTATAAAAAGTCTCCCATCAGAGCAAGCTCACACCCTGATGGCTTCACAACTAAACTCTACCAAACATTTAAACAAGAACAAACACCACCTTCTCAAATCCTTTCCAAAAAACTGAAGAGGAGGTTAATGCTTCCGAACTCACATTAAGAGGCCAGTATTGCCCTGACATCAAAACCACAAGAACACAAGAAAGAAAAGTGCAGGCTTACTTTCCTGATGAACACAGATGTAAAAATCCTCAACGAAATATTAGCAAACCCAATTTGACAACCAATGATTATTCACCAGAATCAAGTGGGATATAAGAATGGTTTGACATTCCATGATACGTCACATTAACAAAATGAAGGACAAAAACTATGTGATCATTTCCACAGATGTAGAAAAAGCATTCGACAAAATTCAACATTCCTTCATGACAAAAACCCTCAAAAAATTAAGGAAAGCACCTCAACACAATCAACAGCTAACACCGTACCAAACAGGGGAGTCATGCAAGCTTTTCCTCAAAGATCATCTACCCAATATAGTACTGAAATCCCAGCCAGAGCATTTAGGCAAGAAAAATAAAGGGTGTCCAAATGGAATGTCCCAGTCCCAAAATGTGATTCTTTCTTTTTTGGGGGGTGGGGGGGGGAAAGGGGCAGGGGGGGCAGGTTGCTGGGGATTGAGCCCAGGGGAGCTTTACCACTGAGTTACATCCCAGTCCAGTCTTTTTCCCCTCAGTCCTCCAAGTAACTGGGACTACAGGTATGTGCCACAATGCCAAGACAGTATTAGTTTATACATAAAACCCTAAAAGAATCACCAAAAAACCATCAGGGTTAAATTCAGTAAAGTTGCAGGTTACAAAGGAAACATAACAAGAATCAGTGATGTTTTTATGTGTTAACAAACTATCTGAAAAAAACAATCAAATGATCTCATTTATAAATAATTACAATAACATAAAATAAAATACTTAGGAATAAACTTAAGAAAAAGGTGAAAGATCTCTATTGAAAACTACAGAACACTGGTGAAAGAAATTAAAGAAATAAGTGGAAAAATATCCTATGTTCATAGATTGAAAGCAAAACATGGTTAAAATGTCCACACTATCCAAAGTGAGCTAATAAATTCAATGTAATCTCCATCAAAATATCAATAGCATTCTTCTTGAAACAGAAAAGGCAATCCTAATATTTTCACATAACCACAAAAGATCCCAAATAACCAAAGTACTCTTGAGCAAACAGAACAAAGCTGGTTCTGTTCAAAGGTATCGCACTACCTGACTTCAAAATATATTGCAGGGCTGGGAATATAGCTCAGTTGATAAAGTGCTTGCGTTGCAAGCACAAGGCCCTGGGTTCAATCCCAAGCACCGCAAAAAAAAAAAAAAGAAAAAAAAAAAGAAAAAAAAATATATTGCAAAATTACAGTAACTAAAAGTACAAGGTATTTGCTTAAAAAGATACAAACAGGACAAAATGGAAAGCTCAGAAACAAATCCTAACATTTACAGTCAGCTTATTCTCAACAAAGGTGCAGAGAACAAACAATGGGGAAAGGACAGTATCCTCAAAAATGGTGCTGGGAAAACTGGATGTCCACACACAGGAGAATGTTATTTGACCCTTACCTCTCACCATATTCAGAAACCAACTCAAATGGATTGAAGAGTTAAACGTAAGACCCAAAACTACGAAACTAGTAGAAAACACAGGAGGAAAGCTCTAAGACATTTTTCTGTGCAATCATTTTTTTGGACACGACCTCAAAAACATAAGCAACAAAAGCAAAAACAGACAAATGTTACTACACAAACTAAGAAGTTTCTTCACAGCAAAGGAGCCAACAACAAAACCAAGAGACAATCTATAGAATGGGAGAAAATACTTGCAAACTGTGTGTCTGTTAAGGGCTAATAACCAAAATATATAAGGAATGCAATTCAATAGCAGGGGGGAAAAAACCTATTAAGAAATGAACAAGCCAGGGCCGGTGACGCACACCTGTATTCCCAGCACTTGGGAGGGTGAGGCAGGAAGATTGGGAGTTCAAAGCCAGCCTCAGTAACTTAGTGAGGCCCTAAGCAACTCAGTGAGACCCTGTCTCTAAATAAAATACAAAATAGGGCTGGGGATGTGGCTCAGTGGTCGAGTGCCCCTGGGTTCAATCCCCAGTACCAAAAAAAAAAAAGATGAATTAGAAATGAACAAAAGACTTGAATAGACATTTCTCAAAAGACACAAAAATGGCCGACAGGAATATCAGGAATACTCAACATCACTACGTATCAGGGAAATGTGAATTAATACTACAATGAAATTCCTGTTGTAACAGCTATACAAAAAGTAAAAATTAAAATTAACCAGTAACAAAAATGTGGAGACAAAGGAACCTTAGCACCCTGTGGTAGGAACATAAATTAGTACAACTTTGTGAAAAACTGTATGCAGGTTCCTCAACAAATTAAAAACAGAACTACCACATGATCTAGCAATCCCTTTACTGGGTCCATAACCAAAGGAAATAAAATCACTCAACCCCCACATTTATTACAGCACTATTGACCATAATAAGATATGGACCAAGCCTGAGTTCATCAGTGAGGGAATAATACATGGTCTCTGTCCACAGAGGAATACCATTCAGCCATAAAAAAGAAGAAATCCTGTCATTTGAAATAACACAAATGAAACTGGCGCTCATTATTAATAGAAATAAGCCAGGCACAGAAAGACAATGCTACATGAACTCACTCATATGTGGAATCTAAAAAGGTTGATTAGAGAAACCAAGAACAGGACAGTGGTGAGGCTAGAGTAGTTGGTGAAGGGTAAGTGGAGGGGATGAAGGTGGAAGGACACATAATTATAGTCAGATAGGAAGACTAAGTTCAAGGGATCTATTATACAGCAACGTGACTATAATGATGACACATCGTACATATTATTGGAAAAAATGCTAAGAGTAGAAATTAACTGTTCTCACTACAAAAATAATTGAGCTACTGCTCTTATTAACTAGCTAGATTTAGTTATTCCACAATGATTTAACTATTCCACAATGCATATATAGTTCAAAACATTGTTGGACAAAATAAAAACATACAATTTTATATGTAAATTTTTAAAAAGAAGTTAAGTTTTTAAATTTAGAATAAAAGATGCATGCTTGGTTTTTTGTGAAGGATATGAAGTTCTGATCCATGCTGAACCAAAACCTATTTCCCCCTCACTGCTGGCAACACAGGAGGTCAATCTATTCTATCCTTCAACAAAGAACACTTCAAATTTTGCAAGACTGATGGACCACTACCTTTTCCATGACCTGTTCCTTTCCCCCGCACACACACAAAACACAGTTTCAATAACCATTTAAATATTTCTTTAGGATACATTATCATATGCCAGGGGCCATGGTAAGTGCTGGAGATAGTTACTTCCTTTTGGATGGAAAAACAGCTTAGCAGTTCAGTTAGCTACCCCTTCTTCTACCCTGCCGTGTACTTAGAGACTTTGCAGTCCCTCATCTGTCAACATTCCCTTAGGTCTGTGAAACCTCAGGCCAAACATGAAACTCATTTCCATCTGGGAACAGTTGGGAAAAAACATGGCAACTATGTCCCCTGACCTATCCAGAAAAGTACCATGGTGTTCTTCCCAGCCTGTTAGACCATAGTGTTCATTTACAGTTGCATATCATCACAGATCCACAAATAAGACTGCCTTGACCAAAACAATACGACTCTATGACTTCAGAAACAAAAACAGATAGCCGGGCGTGGTGGCGCACGCCTGTAATCCAAGCGACTTGGGAGGATGAGTCAGGAGGATCACGGAGTTCAAAGCCAGCCTCAGCAACTTAGCGAGGCCCTTAGCAACTCAGTGAGACCCTGTCTCTAAATAAAATACAAAATAGGGCTGGGGATGTGGCTCAGTGGCTGAGTGTCCCTGAGTTCAATCCCTGGTTCCAAAAAAA
>JAJEJO010002746.1:228678-241735 GCA_020662805.1 Glaucomys volans
AAAAACAGGCCTCGGTGAGGAAATACAATACAATAATAACCTCAATTACAATACAATAACAATTAACAACTTACTAAGTGTTTCAAGTGGGAACCGTAAGATATACTTTAAGTATTTTCTCATTTAAACTTCACAACTCTTATGAGGAAAGCACTGATCCCAATTTCACAGAGGAGGAAACAGGGTATTCAGGGCTAATTTACCCAAGGAAACAGCGTTGGAATTCAATAGCTAGTCGTCTGGTTCCCGCTCTTGGGCTCTCAACCACTATGCAAAACTTTTAGTACAGTCACAATGGTCACTACAAGAAGTTTGAACCAACAGCCTAAAAGATAGGGACCGCTAGGCATTCACTTCACATATCACCTTTCCCTCTCAAAAAAACTAACAAAATAAAATCCAGAGTCAAAAGTTCAACTTGCAGATGTATCATTTCTTTGCAATGTACTTATTTCTTCCCCAATGGATGCTCCTTGAGGGCATGAACATTCTCACACCTCCATCTTTCTCTACCTAACCTCCATCTGGCACTCAATAAACATGCTGAATGAACACAAAACAGTACAAATTGTTACTTAAAAATAATTTCTGCCAGAAAAATAGCAAAAAACTTGAAGGTAGAGAATAAACAAAGAAATTTAATTCATAAAGCAGCACTAGTGGTGAATACTTTGTCTTCAGATTGGTGTTTTACACACACAGATACAACTTACGTATAAGGTGCTACTCTCATCCAAACACTAACAGAAGTGATTACTTAAGTGAGAGAAAAAAGAGCCAGTGAAGTCACCATGTAGTACCCCCAACAAGAAGTGCATACCATTTGTGCCTAAGATTTCTTACCGTTGTTTTTATAAAAAATTTCTTGTAGAGTTAAAAAAAAAAAAATCACAAAAACAAACCCAAGTGTGAACGCTGAAGACTAAACTACCCAAGAATGATCTAATACAGAAAGTAAAATCCCTCCTACTTCATCCTATGTACTTTCCCACTGCAGAAGGTTGCTGGTAAAAACTTAGGCATGCATCCTAGCCTCTACTCTGGGCCTTCCCCACACAAAACAGCTTCCTAGAAGGAAGCTTCTTGGGAACAGATCATCCTCAAACGACCTAACACAGCATTTTGAATACAGCAGGACATAACAAATATGTAAAATGGTTGAAAAGGATGGACCATTTTCAGTACCAGTCAAGGCACAGTGACCACACACAATGTAAGGACAGGCAACAATCTACTGTTAGTCTACAGAAGGCAGCCTCCTCTGGATAACTTTACAAACACTTGCTTTTTGTGTTTAGCAACAAAAAGGTTGCTAAAGACTATCACTGTCAGCAAAGCTCTATTCCAAGTCAATAGCAAATACATACAGAAGACACCACCTTGGAAGGATCACTTATGGCCAAGGGACTCTACATGTTATAGAAGCTTACACTCAAGTCCCTAAACACCAGGTCCCTAAAAGCACCATAAAGGTGAGTTTAGAGAGTATCCAGAAGTTTTAGGGCTGTTAAAAAGATGCATTTATAAATACATGTGAAGCAGGAGAACCATCTATCCAAAAGAACAGAATGCCTTCCACACTTCTGTAGTCTCAGCAAGTCTACTTTGAACTACATCAAGAAGTTATACCAAGACATACAAAACATGCCCAAAGATCCAAATTGACAACTTTCAAACTTGTTGAAGCTGGCAAACCCACCTCCCATAACTTATCATTCTGACTGTACCCTTTCTTACTTGCAACGCTGCGGCCACGGTGTATCGGCGTTAAATTTAAATTTCTTGGCTCTGGCCACAATACTAACCTAATTAAAGCATGTGGTCACCGTTTAGCATTTTCGGTGCGATATTTTGCATCGCTTTAGTTAGCAGCAGAGTCGAGACAGTTGCCTTGGTCCTCCTGCCCCCCCCATCAGAGACAAAACCCTCTCCCAAACGCTTTATTAAATGGACAGGAAAAACACCACCACCTCCACCCTTGCACCACCCACAGACCCCGCCAAGCGCCAACAGGGGCTTCGCTCCCATTGCCCACGCCAACAACACTTTGGGCTCAGTCTAAGCAAGTCACTTATGTCAGCGCTACTTCCCCATGGCCGGGACCCCCCTCCGGCCAGACAACTCCAGGAGCCCCCACCCGCCCGCGGGCCCCTCAGAGCAGCGTGGCTCGGGGTCCCCTTCGCACACATTTCCCGTCCAGCAAACTGCGGCCGCGGCGGGGGAGGGGCCGCGGCGGGCGCCGGCGGCGGAGCGGGGCCGTCGGGCTGGCAGTGGCCGGGCCGGGGAGGGGCAGCACGGCGGTGACGGGGGGCGGCCCGAGGGTCCGGGGGGAGGGGAGGTACCTCGTACAGCTCCTCGGAAGCCATGGTGGGCGGCGGAGTTGCGGGCGCGCGGGCGGGCGCAGCGCCGGGCGGCCGACACTTTGTTTCAGTTGGGTCCCTGCGTGGCCTGCGCTTCCTGCTCCCGCTGCCGGCGCCGGGCGCTGTGCACGGACGAGCCTCTCCACTCCGCGGCCAGTGCGGGCCGGCGGCGGCGGCGGCGGGGTTGTGCGCAGGAGCAGCTGCGCAACGCGCCCTGGGCGCCCCGCGCTCACTCCCCGGCGGGCTGGCTGGGGCTCGGACTCGGGCTCATCGTGCCCCGCCGCGGGGCCGGGCGGACTGAGGCGGGCGCGGCAGCGGTGCAGGCGGCGCGGCCGGATCCGCGGCTCCCCCTCTCCGGTGTAGTGCAAAAAGCTTCCTACTTGCGACCAAAAAACCTGCCCTGGCTACTGAGCATGCCCAGTGCGGTCGCCCGGCCCGGCGGAGCCGCGCTCCCGCGCTCCGGGTTTTCGGGCCGCCCTGACGGGAGGAGCCGGGAGGCGGCGGGGCGGGGCGGGCAAGGAGAGCAGTGGGCTCCGTTCCGGGCCTGGGCGGGCGGGCTGGCGGACGGCCGGGAGCGAGCCGGCAGGAAGGGGAGGAGCCGGTGTGGTGGGCGTGGCCCAAGGGAGCTGTGGGCGGGGCAAGGCTGTGGGCGGGGCTCTGGCTTCTCCAAGTCCGGCCGGCGGGGGTCGGCCCAGCGGTGGCACCGCCCACCGACCAGCCTAGACGTGGTTGCTAGCTGGCCCGGGGGAGGGAGGGACCAGGACCTCGAGGACCCAGGAGAAAGGCTGCGGTGCCCATTGGGACGGGCATCGGTGAGCCGAAGTTGGGCAAGGGACCTAGTAGGCTAATGGGCCTGCGCCCCGACGGCAGCGGCCGCGCACCCTAACGCGCGCCTCGCTCCCGGGGATCGCAGGGCGGCCGCCTCCGTGGGCCCGCCGCTGTCCGCGGGTCCGGACACTGTCTGCCAGCCCGCTGTGGCCAGCGGCGTGGCCAGGTGGAACCCTCAGCACTACCACTTGCCCGCCTCCCCTACGGCCGCAGCCAAGACCCGGAACTCGGACTCGCGCCCCGCCGAGTGTCTGGGCGCGCTCAGCGGGCACGCTCGCTCGGCCGCCGGCCGGCCGGGGTGGGAGCCGGGGGCGGGAGCCCGGCGCGGGAGCCGGGCGCGGCGGAGGGCGGCGCGAGGGCGCGGCTGCCCGGGTTCTGCCCGCGGCTTCCCCCGCGCCGGGCCTCCAGGTTCCTCTTGGAGTGTCCACCTCCTCCGAGGGGAGCTGAGCCCGGAATCTGGACTCCCGGGAGGTCCGGGTTCTAATGGAAGGAAGCTGTCAATTGGTGCTCCTTGGGGGAATGGTGTGGACAACCACGCGACAGGCCCTCTCGGCCAGAAGGGCGACGGGCTGGCCCTTCCTCCAGCGTACGGGGAGATGGCCAAAGTCAGCCGGGCCCGCACGGATACTTGCCAGAGCTCACCTGCCGGGGGACTGAACGTTTCACCAGCCCTGGGGAAAGGAGAAGGGGCTTCCGGGCCCGACTCCCCGAAACAGCCGGCAACTCAGAACCCTCCAGCCGAACACCGCGGAACTTTCCCCACGGGGCACTGCAGAGACATTTTTTTCCTGTTCTTCCCCAGGCCCTACATCTGGAAGCCTTCACCAGTTCCTACATTTCTCCCAATGTATCCTCTCCAGCCACCCCCATTCCTTAGTGCTCAAACCTAGCCAAAGTCTTAACCACCAGGCTCCTCCAGCCATATTTTTTTCTAAAATCCAATCCGTTTGTGCCCGAACTGCGTTTTACAACCACAGACCTCGCGGAGTTTCCTGGTCTCCCCACGCCCAGAAACAAGCACAACGCTAGACCATAAGTCAGATCAACAGGTCTCTTCACGGGGGTGTCTCTACCTGCGGCTCCCACCGCCTAAAAGCCCCTTTTGAACCTTCAATTCCCAGCTCCGACGTCACTTCAAAAGCATGATCTTCCAGACTTCTTCCATTTCCAGGGGCTTCCGAAGCACCCAGGCGCGCTCCATTGCGGCATTTACTATTTTAATATTTATAGGCTCTTCGCCACACCCCCATCTCTAGACTATGACCTTCAACCAGACCTCATCTTCCAATTTGGCTCTTCTGCTCCTAGCATGGTCTTCTACATACAAAACAAGTTGTTGTGTTCAGTGAGTGGAATTTCAGTGTCCACAAGAAAGCTGGTTACCCACACATCCAATTCCCATTATCAAATTCCTAGAATCACAAAGCCTCCAACTCATCTGCCGATGGAGAAGTCTCTGACTCTCCTCCAAATAGCACGTCTTTCCCCTCATTTAGCATTTCCATTATTTGCTGCATTTGACGATTATCTTCCTAGGTGTACCAAACATCAATATAAATGGTAAGCCCCAAAACATCGATATAAATGGCAAGCCCCTTGAAGGCAAGGAGCAGGATTTTATACATTTAAGAAGTCTCAAAGCAATTAGAACCCATAACAACACTACAGCAAGTGCTCCGATACTTGCAAATGATGGTTTAAAAAAACAAATCACACAAGCAAAATAAACTTTAGAGAAAAGGGGATCCTCTACATAAAATGAACAGATACAACTCACATATAAACCTAATATACACTGATAGACCAATATAAATATGAGTATTTCTTCTTTTTCCCAGGACCTCCCTAATGATTGCCACTTTCAGAATAGAATTTGTTAAGCATTCACAAGATGCTCCACAATGGACTCAATGTTAAATATATTGTCTCTAAAGAGCCTCCAACACTTACCACTTTTGCCCAAGGAGAGAGGGAAGGTAGGGAGGAGAGAAACCCATCCATGACAATCGTATTCAGATACTGAGCTACTTCGTACAGAGAAAGATGATTCTTCTCTCTATTGGTGTGTGTGTGTGTGCAGGGAAGGGGGGGTGAGGATTACAGCCTAAAACAGGTAACTCAAAAAGTCAATTTACATTAGAACTTTAATCCTGGTTATCTGGATTATTTTTACTGCCATGGATAATGATCCATGGTAAAAGTGTAACCATTGGTAGCATCTGTACCAAAGTTGGGGCAAGCCACCCGCTGAACTCAGCTCCAACCACCTCTCTCCTCCAACAATGAGTTGCTTTCACCAGCACAGAAAAGGTCAATTACTGAGGTGCCCAAGTAGTGACTGAGAAGTTGACCACGTTTTCTGTTGCCCACTTTTGTTCATCTCGCCTGCTCTTCCAGCTGCCCTCCACGTAAAACACACACTAGGTTACTGAACGTTATTTTGCTTAATTTTTTTTATCTCATCAGTTCAACTTATCTTACTTTTAAGCAAATTCTGCTTTCCTTCCTCATTTTTTAATATAAATGACATTTTATCAGTGCTCATAACTGAAGTAAATATGCCCGATATCACTGAGTGGCTTTGAATTTATATCATCTTTTATGAAATAGTGAAGTTTTACAGTAGTTACCATGACCACGTGTGTGGGTGCTCTGCGAAAGTACTTTCTCAGTGGATTGAGAAAAGCAAAATCACATTCCCTAAACATCAGGAAGATGGAACCAAAAATACATATTACACAATAGTATGTGCTTAAAAAGATATATCAATCCTAAAAGATTATAGAAGTGGTCAACAAGAGACACGCTGGACACACATAATTATAACACACATCTTCCAGTGATAAACTCCAACGCTTACCTGACCTGAGCCAGTGGTGGAGATCCACATAATCCATTTTACTCCTTTTCCAAATATATCCAAACAACTGATAATCGACAACTAATACTACCCAAGACATATCTGTTCAGGAATCACAGACATTTTATATCTTGGAAGAACAATGCCTACAATCTTAAATTTGAGGTCTTCCCCTTTTCCCACTCAACAACCAAACTGGCCACTTCTTCCTTTCTCCCCTAATGATCTGCATTTCATCTGCATTTGAATCCCAAGGCACGAAAGAGGAGATGGGGGATGGGACTGTAAAGACAAAAGAATCCAAAATCTAGCAACCACTACTCCCCAAGCCAAAGGCAGTTTAAGCTTGGGTGACCGTGAAAAGATGTGTTCTTGATTCCCTTTAGCAGTTTGGTATCCCAAAAGCATACTCTATTTTGGCTACCTGCTCCAAAACTCAAAATTTAATTTGGTTGTTATGAAGAAGGGACTAAGTCTGTTTGTTTAAACACTGTGGCTAAAAGGAAATCTCTGTTCTTGTTATAGAATACCCATTCCATAAAACTTGGTGGACTATCCATCTCACTCAGTCAAGAAAGTAAGAACATTTCAAATCTGAGATGCAAAAGAGGGGAATAGAGAACTAGTCATAAGATGAATTCAGATGCTTGGGCACTTCTCTGAACTTGAAGCCAATCAGTTCTGCCTTCCCAGAGAGCTTAAATTGGATACCAGCGCCCTTCTCTGGCCAACCAATAACATCTGATTCCTGGTTTCAGCCGCTGTTTCCTTTCCTGGCCAAATAGTCAATTTCCCCATTTTAACTGGCAGCCTCTCCCTGCCTCTCTCCATCATGGTCCTGGGTATCATTTCTCTCTTTCATATGGAAGCCAGTGAACAGCTGCCACACTGCTGTTTCGAAGCCAAACACCATTTATTTAACTCTTTGCCCTAATGATGTCGATTCTGAGACTTCTTAACATTCGATTTCACCAATTTCCTCTTCAGCTAGGTACCACCACTACCCAAGGGCAATTTGCAATTAAGGATCACTTTCTGTCTCAACTAGTTTTTGTGTTTTTAACTGTAGTTCCTTTCCTATTCACTTCATGGTGTTTCTACTGAAAGAATTTGTAATTGATTTTTTTTTTTTTTTAATTTTTTGAACCAGGGATTGAACTCAGGGACACTCGGCCACTGAGCCACATCCCCAGCCCTATTTTGTATTTTATTTAGAGACAGGGTCTCACTGAGTTGCTAAGGGCCTCGCTAAGTTGCTGAGGCTGGCTTTGAACTCTCGATCCTCCTGACTCAGTCTCCCAAGTCGCTTGGATTACAGGCGTGCACCACCACACCCGGCTTCAAGAATTTGTATACTATACATTTGTTGTGTCTTTTAATTGAAGTACTTGATTAAGAGCAAGGAAGTTTTTTTTGTTTTTTTTTTTTATGGAAAACTTTATACATCACCCCACCTAGGGAAAGAGAAAAGATCTGACAAGAGTCATAAAGAGCAAAGAGCCCAAGGCACTCCCATGACTTGTTGGTTGATTTAAGCCAGTTACGGCAGTAACTTATTTTGGATCCTGGAAAAAAAAAAACAGGAAGTATAACTTTCCCTCAAATTATTCTGAATATTAATTATATTTGTCACTTAACCAAGAGCATCCCAGTAACCTCCTTACCCTCTGGTTTTAGAGAAAGAGTGCACAACTGGGGAGGAAATGAGTGCGGACATTGTTGCTGGTAAGGAATGGAGGAACAGCAGGTCTGCCCAAAATAGGGAAACCCAGAATTAGCCCAGGACCTAAGCAGGTGGGCGCCGAGAATCTAAAGCAAAGTATAAATGAGCTTGAAAGTAAAACTGGGGCCAAACAGCATTGGGAAACACATAGTGGGGCTTGATTTTTTTTTTTTTTAATCGAGAGCATTATCTAATGTAGAGATTCTCAAATTGTGGTCCCCAGATGAGTAGCAAGAGTATCACCTTGGAATTTGTTGGCAGTATAAATTCATGGGGCTAGAGATTTAGCTCAGTAGTAGAGTATTTGCCTAGTATGTACAGGCCCAAGGTTCAAGCTCCGGCTCTGGGTGGGAGATGAGAATTCTCTACCCTACCACCTACAGGAGACTGCCAATCTGTATAACAAGTCCCCCAGGTGATTCTAAGGCCCGCTAACATTTGGAAAGACTGGTTTAGATCAATACATACATCAAGCTAAAGGTTTCAAATAATGTATGGATCATTAGATCATTTTAGTAGATCTTGACTAACACTTTTTTTTTTTTTTTTTTTTTTTTTGGTACTGGGGATTGAATTCAAGGGCACTCGACCACTGAGCCACATCCCCAGCCCTATTTTTGTATTTTATTTAGAGACAGGGTCTCCCTGAGTTGCTTAGGGCCTCGCTAAGTTGCTGAGGCTGGCTTTGAACTCGCGGTCCTCCTGCCTCAACCTCCCAAGTGCTGGGATTACAGGCGTGAGCCACCACGCCCGGCTGATCTTGACTAACATTTTAAAAATGAGACAGAAGAGAATGGATAGAATGAAATGAACATAGAGAAAGTATCATAGTGCATCCAACAAGTCACTTAGGGTACCTATTGTGTCATGAAATTAGATTTCCATTGTACTTACACATACATATTTATACATGTGTATATATAGCATATATACACACATGTGTATTTTATTATTATGTACTAGATCAAAAATGTATTTCTTACATTTTGAGCTAAGTCAAAAAATTTTGAAAGTCAATGCCTAGAAAGATGGGTAACAAACCCTTTGCAAAGTTGAATTCTTTTTTTTTTTTTTTTTTTTTTTTTGGAACCAGAGATTGAACTCGGCCACTGAGCCACATCCCCAGCCCTATTTTGTATTTTATTTAGAGACAGGGTCTCACTGAGTTGCTAAGGGCCTCGCTAAATTGCTGAGGCTGGCTTTGAACTCTCGATCCTCCTGACTCAGCCTCCCAAGTCGCTTGGTTTACAGGCGTGCGCCACCACGCCCGGCCAAAGTTGAATTCTTAATAGTGTATGAATGGTATGAATGCCTAAGTGCTCTGAAACCATTTTTTTCAATGGTACAGTGATCCCCTTTTGTAGTACACATTATTTCTCCATAAATACTACAAAGGCATTCAGACCAGGTTCCTTACTGAGTTATCACATATCCTTGAGTGATGTATTTTAAACTAATGAACATTTGTAATATGTATTTTAGTCCTTTTCTTTCCAAAAAATGTAGAAGACTGAACAAAATGAATGAGGTTTAATTTGGTCAACAGCAGCATTTTAAAAAAAGAGAGGGAGAACACAAACAAGAAGCCTTTCCCCTGTCCTGGGAACTGTTCTAAACACTTTATAATTATTAAGCTCTTTAATTCAGCAAGCACCTAATAAAATTATAGCTAACATTTACAAAGAATCCTAACTAAGTCCATTTGTCCACAAGAGCACCCTTTGGAATAGACACCATAACTGACTTCATTCCCGGAAGTTGGGGAAACTAAATTTCATGCTCAGGTCCAGGTAACTGAAGTGCCTGGGTTTTTAATCACCAAGTTAAAGTCATTCACTCATTCACTGAATATTTACCAACCACTTGTGTTCCAGGCATCTTACTAATCAAGGTATATACAATCATCCCTGCTCCCAGGCAACTCCCAATCTACTGGAACAGATAGACATTAAGTTGTCAGGGGAAAAAACATTCTTAATTACCAATCAAGGAAAATGGCAAGAAGCTGTGAGGCTAGACCACTTGAGGACGACTATGTCCTGCTGCTTTCCCAAAGACAGTGCCCATCACCCTGTGGACACAGGGGACATGCCTGGGAACCAGCAAAGCAGGATCACTGAAAAATTATTTTCAAATAAATTGATATCTTAAAAAAATTAATCATATATCGTGAGAAAAATCAACATTTTTCCTTCTGCATGATTGCATTACAGTTAGCATGCCTAAAAAGTAAAATACTTGACATTCAAAAAGGCATAAAAAATAATACAACAGAGGCCTGTAGACCTAATTCCTAGCATAAGAGGAATAATAATCCCATATTCCAGTCAATACTTTGACAGACTTTTCAATAACTCTTGGAAAGTAGTATACCATATTGTGTACAGTATTGGAGCATATTGAATTATTGATGTTTTCTCGTAAATGTTTTCTTATTTCACCAGATTTAGATTTATAGAAAAATTGTAGAGATAGTAAAGAGAGTTCCCATATACTCCACACCCAAATTCCACTCACGATTAGCATGTTATATTAGTTTCATTTGTCACAATTAATGAACTAATATTGGTATGTTGTTATCATTATTTTTTTTCCTTCAGGCTCTGGTGCATACCAAGCACATTTTCCACCACCACGTTACACCCCCAGCCCAATCCATTATTAGTAACTAAAGTCTAGACTTTATTTAGGCAACATTATTTTTCACCTAATTTTCTCTTCGTGTACCAGGATCCCAATTCAGGGTGTCACATTCCAGTGGTTCCCTGCCTCCTTTAGCTGATATTAGTTGTGACCATTTCTCAGACTTTCCTTCTATTTGATGACCTTGACAGTTTTGAAGAGTATTGGTCAGCTATTTGGTAGAGTGCTTGCAGAATGTCTTCAGCTGGAATTTGTCCAGCATTGGCTCTTGATTAGATTGGGGTTTTGTGTTTTGATAAGGAAGACCACAGAGGTAAAGAGCCACTCTCGAGTCCCATCAAGGGCACATCATAACCAACATTACCTATCACTGTTGACCTTGACCTTGATCACCTGGCTGCAGCAGTGCTTATCAGTCCCACACATCCCTGGATCTCCTTTCCCTGCTGTATGCTTGGTAACAGAGTCACAGTGGGCAGCCCACACTTAAGCAATGAAGACCCATACTCCTCCCCAAGGGCAGAACATCTACAAAAGAATTTGGAATTCTTTTGCACAAGAGATTTGTCTCTTCTCCCCCACTTATGAGTTGATTAATCATTTATATCAGTATAGACTCACGGGTATTTATTTTATACTTTGGATTACAATCCACACTACTTTATCTTCTTGTTAAAATTGTTGCAGTTCTGGCCATTGGGAGCTCTTTTAGTTGGCTCCTTTGACTTACACCCATCATTATGGGGTGTATATTTTGAGCATTTCCTCTCTTCTGGCACTATAAGATGCTCCAGGCTCATCTTGTATATTTTCGGCTCTAGTCCTAAAATCAGCCATTTCTGCAAGGAGCCATCGTTCCTTTCATGAAAGCAGCATATTATGCTAGAAAGCAATATCTGTGTGCCAGGTGTGTTCATTGCTACTGGAGTTTTTTGTTCTAGTTTTCTATTAGGTCATACCTTAACTAGCAAGCTAAAATTTGAAGGACAAACTTGAATAAGAAGGCAGCGAACATGGTCCCAGATGGAACTTGTGCAAAGACCTCGAAGTGGAAGGAGCACTGCACCTCTGAGAACCAGAAAGAAACTGGAATGCCACATCCTCAGCCCTTTTCTATTGTTTTATTTTGAGACAGGCTCTCACCAGGGGCTCGCTAAGGTGCTGAAGCTGTTTTTGACCTTGTGATCCTCCTGTCTCAGCCTCCCAAACCACTGAGAATACAGACATGTGCTGCTGTGATCTGATCCATAGTTTAAAAAACTTCGGCTCTATGAAGAACTGGAGATTGGGGCACAGCAGTTAGGGAATTATAGCACTATTGCATTAGATCGGATGCTTTGTGATTTTTTTTGTTTTTGTTGTTCTTATTGCTTTTCTGTTTGTTTGTAGTACTGGGGACGGAACCTAGAGATGCTTTACTGCTGAGCTGTGTCCCTAGCCCTTATTTTTGAGACAGGGTCTCCCTAAATTGCGCAGGCTGGCCTCAAACTTATGCTCCTCCTGCCTCTGTTTCCGAAGTTGCTGGGAGTGCAGGCATGTGCCACCTTGCCTGGCTACTTGTTGGTTTCAGGTTTCGATTCATTTCAAAATAAAACATTTGGGTGCTGGGGGTGTGGTTCAGTGGTAGAGTGATTGCCTGGCATGTGTGAGACCCTGGGTTTGATCCTCAGCACCGCATATAAAGAAATAAGTAAAAAAGTAAATAAATACCATTGACCACTAAAAAAATTTTTTTTTTTAAATTTTTTGATACTGGGGATTGAACTCAGGGACACCCAGCCACTGAGCCACATCCCCAGCCCTATTTTGTATTTTATTTAGAGACAGGGTCTCACTGAGTTGCTTAGGACCTCGCTAAGTTGCTGAGGCTGGCTTTGAACTTGCGATCCTCCTGCCTCAGCCTCCCAAGTTCTGGGATTACAGGTGTGCGCCACCACGCCCGGCTAAAAAAATATTTTTAAAAAAATTAAAAAATAAAAATTTGGTGACCCAGGTTAGCTGATGCCAAGTGCATATTCCACAAGCCCATTAGGTGACTGACACTCAATTTAGATTCTCCAGTGTAACACTGAATACAAGTAGTAATAATGGACGTCTTCTCCTAATGTTCTTTTTTTTTTTTACAAAGAGAAGGCTTTTGCCATTAGAAATGATATTTGCTGAAGGAATTTTTGTAGCATCTTTAATCAGAGTAAGGCAGTTCCTTTCTAATCTTAGTTTTCCAGAAATTTTTTTCAATTAAATTATGAATGGGTAGCAGATTTTGTCATCTACTGAAAAGATCATCTGATGTTATTTCTTCCTTTTGTGTGTTGACTTATATTCTTCTCCTCCTCCTCCTCCTCCTCCTCCTCCTCCTTTTTTTAACCCAGGGCACTATTTTTAATCTTAAACCAATTTTCTTTTTCTGGAATATACTAAATAAGGTTTTGGTGCATTATGATTTTTATAAATTGCTAGATTTGGTGTACCAATAATGTGTTTAGGATCTTGAATGTATATTCATGAGGAAGGCTGACCTGAAATTTTCCTTTCTTATGTCCTTATCAGGTTCGTTTGTTCCTTCTTTCTTTCTCCTTCTTTCCCTTTCTCTCCTTCCTCCCTCCCTCCCTTCCTTCTTTCCCTCCTTCCTTCCTTCCTTCC
>JAJEJO010002746.1:247281-265654 GCA_020662805.1 Glaucomys volans
AAGAAGAAGAAGAAGAAGAAGAAATAATCTTAAAATGATGTTTATAAGAGTTTTTGTTTGTTTTGTTTTGTTTTTTGGTGCCAGGGATTGAACCCAGGGGCACTGAACCGCTGAGTCACATCCCCAGCCCTTTTTATTTTTTATTTTAAGACAGTCTTGCTACATTGCTAAGGCTGGCTTTGAACCTGTGATCCTCCTGCCTCAGCCTCCTGAGCTGCTGGAATTGCAGGCATGTGCCCCAGAGCCCAAAATAGGATTTTAAATAAGATCAGAAGATGCAGGTTTTAATACTAAGCTAAAGAATGTGAATACAATACATAAACTACCTATGGAAGGATATACGTATGATATCTTTCTTGGTACTGGCGATTGAAGCCATGGGTGCTTAACCATTGGGCCACTTTCCCAGCCCTTTTTTTATATTTTACTTTGAGACAGGTTCTCACTAAGTTGCTCAAAGCCTTGCTAAATTGCTGAGACTGCCTTTGAACTTGGAATCCTCCTGCCTCAGCCTCCCAAGCTGCTGAGATTAGAGGCTTACTCTACCACACCCAGTTTGTATTTCTTAATTTTAAAAATTAAGATACATAAGGAAAATAAAGAATCGGGAACTATAAAGGTATCCTGGTATAATTTAAGCTATACAAAAATAGACATAGAAAAAAAATATAGCAGGAACTGTCCTAAAATATCAACAGTGATTTTTCTCTGGAAATTCAGAGTTTGTATTCCTTTTTCCTGTATTTCTTTTTTTTTTTTTTTTTTTTTTTTTTGGAACCAGGGATTGAACTCAGGGACACTAGGCCAGTGAGCCACATCCCCAGCCCTATTTTGTATTTTATTTAGAGACAGGGTCTCACTGAGTTGCTTAGGGCCTAAGTTGCTGAGGCTGGCTTTCAACTCGCCATCCTCCTGACTCAGCCTCCCAAGTTGCTTGGATTACAGGTGTGCGCCACCATGCCCGGCTTTTTTCCTGTATTTCTGTGTTTCCCACAAGTAAATTTCAACCTTTTTTTTTTTAATTTTTTATTTCTGTTTCCCACAGAAATACACAATGATGTTTTTTTATTTATTTGAAAATAAATGGAAAGCATTGAAATTAAAAATTTTAGTTAATTTTTTAAAGTTAAAATTCCTAAAGTTAAAAAAAATTAGAAAACCTATTTTTAAAAAAACTTAAAAGATGTATAGCTTTTAGCCAGGTATGGTGGCAAACCCCTGTAATCCCATCCACTTGGGAGGCTGAGGCAGGAGAATCCAAAGCTCAAAGCCAGCCTCAGCAGTTTAGCAAGGGCTAAGCAACTTAGAGAGACCCTGTCTCAAAATAAAAAATAGAAAACGGTTGGGGATGTGGTTCAGAGGTTAAGTGCCCCTGGGTTCAATCCCTGGCAAAAAAAAAAAAAAAAAAAAAGTATAGCTTTTAATCCAGTTTATTCTATTTAGTAACAAAGTCATTCTTTGGGAGGATTTTAGGTTTGTTATTAATGAATAAAATTTATATAAATTCTTTTCTTCCAATGTCATATGGAAAATCGATTCTGTTTGTAGGAGAGACACTTTTCACGTAAAGAAGGAGGTGTGGAGGGTTAACAGAGGTGAATTCGTACATTGGGTGCGTATTAGTAAGTTGTGTGACCCTGGGCAAATCAGTTTAACTTCTGTAAATCAAAAAACTTACCTCCAACTGGCGCGGTGGCACACGCCTGTAATCCCAGCACTTGGGAGGTTGAGGCAGGAGGATCGCGAGTTCAAGGCCAGCCTCAGCAACTTAGCGAGGCCCTAAGCAACTCAGTGAGACCCTGTCTCTAAATAAAATACAAAATAGGCCTGGGGATGTGGCTCAGTGGTGGAGTGCCCCTGGGTTCAATCCCCAGTACCAAAAACAAAACAAAACAAAACAAACTCTTACCTCCAAAGCAAAGAGCTTGAGCTGGATTAGGGTTTTCAAATACTCGGGGTAACGTGGGCATACAAATTTCAGAACTATTGTACATAATCAATATCAGTTTGCCAACTTTCTGCTTTGCCAAGGAAAACCACTACAGCAACAGAAGCCCCACATCCACTCGGCCCCGTCTTTCCTCACTATTGCTTCCTTAAGGATTTGGAAAAGCGGGAGAGTCCTCACTGCAGAAGACGATCCTTAAAGTTTATTATTTAATCTTACCCCCCAAACCAAATTGTGTTGGTGGGAAGCAGATTTTTAAATAACAAATATTTTTTCTTACAATTGAAACTAATTGTTTCCTACACACAAACAGCAAAGAGTAAATTTCAACCTTTTTTTTTATTTTATTTTTTTTTTTATGTCCAGATGATCACAAAATCCCACTCAGCCAGTCGCCGTGGTGCACGCCTGTAATCCAAGCAGCTCGGGAGGCTGAGGCAGGAGGATCATGAGTTCAAAGCCAGCCTCAGCAAGGGCAAGGCCCTAAGCAACTCAGTGAGACCCTGTCTCTTAATAAAATACAAAATAGGGCTGGGGATATGGCTCAGTGGGTCAAATGACTGAGACTTGACTATTTTGCATGTTGGTAAGTCCAAGAACTAGATGTCAAAAATCAAGTACCTTATCTACTCTTCAGTGTCTGGCTAGAAATTTAAGAAATCTTATGGAGGTAAATAGATCTTCTAAAATGAAAGTTTGTCAACTTTATGGATTTGCACTGGTTACATTCATGACTTACATATGCCTCTGAAAAACCATAGCAGGCATCATCTCTAAGTCCCAGAAGTACTTGGCTTAAAGAGTTTGAATCAAGGTTTCATTGGAAAATAATATCAAGAACCCAATTCTCCTGAAATTTATGAAGTTAACACAAGTGATTTTTAAACTTTTTTTATTTTTTAAAATAATGCAATGATTCTTTTTAATTTAATTTCTATTTTTTATTTTTATTTGTTAAACATTTTTAGTACCGGGAATTGAATCCAGGGGGCTCAACAACTGAGTCACATCTCCAGCCCTTTATATTTTTTATTGTGAGACAAGTTCTAAGTCGCCAATGCTGTTCTTGAACTTGTGATCCTTCTGCCTGAATATCACCACAACTGATTTTTAAAATCAAGAAAGCTTACAAAATATAGGCAATCAAAGAGATCAAACATATCAGCCAAGGGGAAAAGGGTAAGAAAATCAAGCCAAGGTTAAGATCATTATAGAGTAATATAATCCATTTTCTAAATAAATGTGACTCTACATTTCTCAGCAGCCAGAGCAGAAGGGAAGGTGCTCCTAGCATGATGGCTCAGATCTGAAATGTCCTCCAAAGGCCCATGTGCTCAAGGACTCGTCCTCCGCAGGGTGCCATTGCAAGGTGGTATAAACTTTCAAAGTGAGGCCTAGTGGGGGACCAAGGCCCTTGAGGGCATGCCTTTGAAGTATGTGGGACCCTGGACTTCTCCTCTTTCCTTTCCACTTCCTGGTCATCATGAGATGATCAGCTTTGCTCCAAGGCACAGTCCTTGCCACAGAGTGTTGCCACAGGTCCAAAGCAATGGGGCCTAACAACCAGGGGCTGAGATCTCAGAAACCATAAACCAAAATAAATCTTTCCTCTTTTAAACTGATTATCTCAGGTATTTTATCACAGTTAAAGAAAGCTAACATACCCATATGTGTTGCTCATAAAATAAAAAGTTCATTTTTTTTTTTTTTGGTTGCAATGGCGCACGCCTGTAATCCCAGCGACTTGGGAGGCTGAAGCAGGAGGATCTCGAGTTCAAAGCCAGCCTCAGCAACTTAGTGATGCACTTAGCAACTCAGTGAGACCCTCTCTCTAAATAAAATATTAAAAAGGGCTGGGGATTGGCTCAGTGGTTAAGCAGCCCAGGTTTCAATGCCTGGTTAAAAAAAAAAAAAAAAAAAAAAAGAAGTTTATTTTTTGGGGGGGAAGGTACTGCAGATTGGGTCATTTACTTGGGATTGAACCCAGGGACACTTTACCACTGGATGCATCATCCCCAGTCCTTTTTATTTTTTATTTTGAGACAGGGTCTTGCTAAGTTGCTGAGGCTGGCCTTGAACTTGCAATCCTCTTACCCCAGACTTCTGAGTTGTTGGGATTATAAGTATGTACCATCTCATCCAGCAAGATAAAAAGTGTTTAGTGAAGCCAAAGTTCTCTTGCAACTGTAATCCCAGGGGAATATCTCCTGTGGGTCCCTATGAAGAGGAATCTGGCACTCTCTAAGATTGGGCTGTCAATAAAATCCCTGAGTTAAATATGAGAATGCATTTCTTAGCGTTGACTGGGATAGCACCCCTTCACAAAAGCACAATTCAGTCAAATCAGTTCTACAAGGAGGCAAATATCCATGATCTACATACACACAGCTCTGATGATCAGGCTTGATCCAAAGGTAAATTTTAAGATATCCAGCAGAATAGAGAATTTGCATACCCTTCCACAAATGTTTTTTCTTAAAGATTAGAAATTTGCTAAGGGATTGGAGAACAAAGAGCTCAAGGTTGTATTTTGTAGTGAGAGCCCCGAGTACAGGCATTCTGTATTATCAGGGTGGGTATGCACCTCAACTTCCAATGACCTAAGGGAGAAGAGAAAGCTTTTCTTAGAAAGTTACTATTAATGATTTGGAAAAGGCCCACGTCTTGAAGGCTTAGTCACCAGCCTGTGGTTCTGTTGGGAGGTGGTGGAACCTGCAGGAGGTGGGGAGCTAGTGGAAGGTCTTTAGGTCTTTGGGGGTGTGCCCTTAAAGTGAATGTTGGGACCCCAGCCCTTTCCTCTCTCTCTCTCTTTTGCTTCCTGGTCACCAAGAGGTGAGCAGCTTCCTCCACTAAGCATTCCCTCCATGATGTACTGTACTGCCATACGCCCAAGGGCCACAGAGCCAAGCACCTGTGGATTGAAATCTCTGAAACCATGAACCCAAATAAACCTTTCCTCTTTTTCTAGTAATCTTTTTAAGTTGATTATTTCAGGTATTTTGTCACAGTGATGGAAGGCTGACTAACACACTTTATAGACAATGGTCAAAAAAAAAAGAAAAAAGGAAGAGCATCTTTAAAATCTCTTTGAGAGCTAAGATTTCATAATTTTCACTATAAAATACCTTTTCTCTGACCTTTCAGCGTAAGAGATTCAATTATTTTAGTTTTCAACTATCCTTTTTGGAATATAAAATCCTAGGAGGCAGGGTGATTGTTTATGTTAGGAGAGTCCCAGTAGGGAGCTTAGTCAATATTATTCTAATTTCAGCCCAGACTCTACACTTAAATTTTCCCAGAAGTAATGACAAAAGCCTGTTAAAGTACAAGTTCAAAAATGTAAATTTTTAAAGTTGTCATGCCAGCAGGCAAAAGAGACTATGACTGAAAGACTTATAGCTTTAAAGAACCATAAAAGACCTTTATCTGAAGGCACTCACAACCTGACAGCATTTGTCTTGGGAAAGAAGGAAATGGCCCAACACAAAGTGACACTGATCTCTACCATTGCTATTCCCATCCTGGGTACGGCAACAGGGCAGTTGTGGAATTCCCAGGAGCACTTACCCAGAATATTCTGTGAATATTAATACAGGCAAGAGCCAGTGAGGAAGTGCCACCCACCCTGTGCTCATTGCACCAGAGTCCTTAGTGTTGCTTCATTCTATAGGGGATTGAATCACTGGGTCGCACACCATGTGCAGCAACACATGTTGGAGACTGGAGAAGCTATTTCATGGCTGCAAAAAGAAAGAGGCACTGCAGATCGGCTTGTAGTGGCCTTGCCCAGTGTCGCCACACGCATCCTGGGCCCAGGGCCAGCAAAACAGGCACAGGAAAAATACACAAGGTACCCCCACGGCATGTGAGGATTCCTTCAACTTGATTCCTTCAGGATTAAACCTTTTGTTAAGTATTTACAGTCAAGGAAAAGTGAAGATTTTTCTGGAATACTTGGCATTTCCAAGTATGGTTTCTACTTCTATTGCTCTTTGTTTCTCCCTCTGGGAGTTTTAAAAACAGTCAATTGAATGAAGTTAAAAGTGGATCTAGTCCACAGTGGAGCAGCTTATCATGGGAATTTGAGTTTGTTTTCCATTGGTACCCTGGACAGAATGCATCTGTGGGAATGTACGGTGTTCGTCTCATTTTGACCTTTATTCTTTGTGAACAAGTCCTCCTCATGATCATTATTGAAGATCTAGACACTTAAATGGATTAAAAGCATAAGGAAGCATAATTTGAATATATATTTTATAAAGGACAACAAGAGTAAAGTAGTGAAAGTATATTAAAATGTTTAAATAAATTTTACTCTTTCGGAAGAATTAATGTGCTATTGGCCAATGTATCTCAAACTTCAATATACCTGCAAACCAACTAAAGCCTCATTCAAAGGTCGATGCTAACCTGCACATCTGGGTGAGGCCTGAGCATCAGCATTTCCAACAAATTCTCAGGGGTTGTGGTCCAGGAACTACATTGTATAGCAAGGGTATGAACCTACCTTTTTTTTTTCAGCAGCATTTCTATTATTAAAAAGACAAAATTATAAACTAGCTTCACTAAACCATTAAGAGCATTTTGCTCAAAGACAAATACCTGAAATCAAGAAAGACATGTCTGGTTCCCTGCCCCCATGAGATGAGCTCATGTCTATAAACTTAAAGCATGTACAGTATTTCCTTTTATTCTTTTTATAGTCTTTATCACGCATGCATGTTTTGCATCCTCATTTTAATGCATCATACTTATTAATTTTAAGAAAACTAAATAGTAATGAGCAATGAGAAGTGTTTCAGACTGTGAGAACAGAATGGGCAAAGGCCCAGAGGCTTCCTCAAGCAAATGGAACATTGACCCTTTCATTTGAAGTCCCTTATGCCTATCTTGATCATATGGCCCAGCTGGTTCCTATTGTTTTGGCATATTAACAAGGTCCCTTTTCACTCTCAAAAGGGACCCAATTTAAAGAATAAATTATAGAATCACCCTACTCATGGCCATATGGTATTTAACACATCATTTTCCTATATTGTTCATCATTTCTACTTGTGTCCATGTCTCTTGTTTCCAATTAGATGATAACTTATTTGAAAATATCACTAGTCTCCTTTATTCATTAGATCAATATTTACTGAGTACTGTTTAAAACACCCTGGGATCATTGCCCATGTGCAGATGCAAGTTGGATTCAGATGCTTCGTAAAGCCAGGAAATACCATGTCTGTTTAACAGATACCTGGATATTGATGTATCACTAATAGAGCACATTGGTCCATCCATCCATCCATCCATCCACCCAAGAACACTCTGTTGAAGACTACCTCATGCAAGCCCGGAGTTAGATCCTAGAAGCACAACGATGAAAGCACAGCGTCTTCCTCCCAGGATTATTGCTTACTCCTGCACATGGAAATGTTTGTTGACTCATTTTGCAAAGTAGGCATTCTATTTTCAGTATCAGTGACAGTCCTTTGTTTGGAAAATGGGAGCATGAGACAAGTATCTCTTGGAATGAACGTTGTTCTAGAAATACAGAGACTATGATTTGGGCTCAAACTCCATAACGACCTGACAATGCATCTACAAGGGAGTAACCTCCATCCCCTGGCCCTTGACATCCTCCTGTGTAAAGCAAAGGAACTTGGTGATCACTGAGATTCCTGCTAGTCCTCCAGTTCTATTATAGGAGCCAAGATGGTTCAGGGCTGGGGTGTGGATGAGTGGTAGGGAACTTGCCTAGCATGCACAAGGCCCTGGGTTCCCTTCCCAGCACTTGGTGGCTGGGGGAGTGTTTCCTTTGATGGTGTTAAAGACTTCTAGGAAGAGAAGAATTTCAGGAAAGCTTTGAATATTGGAGGGAATAAGATTATAGAAGCCTTTAGGAATGGGTAATTTTGAATATTTTCCTTTCTGTCTTTCAACTTCAATTTTACAATTTGCCAAGATTTTCCTTCTTTATTTTTTTATTAAAATTTATTTTCCCCATCTCTCCATCTGACCATGTGACACCCCTTTCCTTGTCCTCCTCCTGCCACCCATTCATCATCCTCTTGCCTTCCGTCATTTCTCTGGCATCTCTCAAGGCCATCATGCTCCAGTTATGTCCCATTCCAATTCTCACTGCCCATTTCCATTTCTGTTTCCCCAGAATTCTCTCCACTTAGTCAATTAGACATTTGCCTCGTGGCCTGTGTTATTTTTATATTTATTTATTTATTTATTTATTTATTTATTTATTTATTTATTTTTGCTGTGCTGGGAATTGAACCCAGGGCCTTGTGCTTGCGAGGCAAGCACTCTACCAACCGAGATACCAGCCCCTGGCCTGTGTTATTAACAAATATTTCTTATGTTTTCTCCCAGGGAGAAGATAGAGCAGTAAGAATCTTGGGTCTCCTGAAGAATCTGCCTGTGTGACTTGATGCATCAGGAATCCCTCTGACGCACTCTGAGGGTGGCGTCTCCCTGTGCAGTCAGTCACTCGCTCAGTTTCTCAACTGATACTGAGCAAACATCTGCACAGCTGCTGTATGCATGTTCTGTGAATGGCAGCTCTCTCTGCAGATTCATTCATGAATCCATTTGTGCAACAGACATTCATGAAACACCTGCTGTACCCGCCGTTGTGTTAAGGCGCAGGGATGGGGAATGAGAAGAGGGGTAAGATTTGCTATTTCTCTTCTGGGAACTTACAGAATAGAAGGAAAAACAGACTTGTAAACAAAAGAATCACAACCCAGCATGACAAATGCCACACTGCCATGGGAACCCGGCAAAGCAGTCCCTAATGATTCCTGGGGGAGAGCTTCCCTGGGGTGTTGGCATTTGACTTCCAAAGCACAGTTGCTTCTTCCCTGCCACCCACTGCCAGGTGGCCCTAATGTGGGGACCTGCATTGGTGAGAAAGACACATGTTCCAATTCTGTTTCGTCCATATCTGGCACGAAAATAGCCATCACCTGAATTGTCCACTTCTGCAGATAAAGCAGTACATTTAGTGCTTGTCCAGGTCTTCTGAGATAAGGATGAGGACCTGGAAAGTCATTTTATACTTATACCTTCAAAGCAAAAAAACAGGGGCAGGGGATGTAGCTCAGCGGCAGTGTTTGCCTAGCACACATGAGGCCCAAGGTTCAAACCCCAGTATTGGAGGGAAAAAAATCTAAGCATAAAACTAAAGACTCAATTGAAAAAAATTTGGTCAAAGAAATGGGGTTCTAATGGCATGGGTGGAGGATTGAGGGGAACTTAACCTCAGTATTAACCACTTGTCCAAAAGTAAGTTAATAAGTAAAGGAAAGACAGTAAAACTTCAGAGATTTCTAAGGATTCAAATCTTACTCATTCTCTTCCATTAAAATAAATGTTTTAGGTAATAACCCATGAACGCCTATACAATTTTTATAAATCATTAGCCAGACTGGCTAGGAGAGAGACACTAAGAGACTCAGAACTCCTTTTGGATGGAAATCAGGGCAACTGTCTAAGCATCAGGGCCAGACTCCAAAGAGTGGACGAGAGGAGAGAACCTGGCCAGTGTGTGCAGCCTGAGGCCCGGGAAGGAGGCCAGAGGTACTCTTCTGGGATCCTGTCATCCTTCCCCTGGCTCTGGCGTCTCTGCATGCCAACAATTCCACACCTGCTTTTCTGGGCCTGATCTCTCCTGTGAACTCTGGACTCCATGATCTCTGCATGATGTGTAACTGTCCCCAAATCTGCCCCTCACTTCCTTGTTTCCAGTCCTTCTCACCCACCTAATATTCTAGGTCAGAATCCTGGATGTGGACTTGCCTCTCTTTCTCTCTCATCCTCCATACTTTAGTGACACTGGGTTTTGTTCTCTTCACCTCTGTTATGGCTTAGGTATTAGGTGTCCCTCTAAGATCATGTGTGAGACAATGCAAGAAAGATTAGAGGTGGAATGTTGGGGTTAGGAGAGTCTTAACCTGATCAGTGCATTAATTCCCTGATAGGATTAACTGGCTGGTAACTGAAGGCAGGTGGGGTGTAGCTGGAGGAGGTGGGTCCTGGGGGGTATGCCTTTGGGGTGTATATTTTGTCCACGATGAGTGGAGCTGTCTTTCTGCTTCCTGGTGTCACGTCCTGAGCCAGTTCCTTCCACCATGATGTGCTGTCTCACCTTGGGCCCAGAGCAATGGGGTGAGCTGTCTGTGGACTGAGCCCTCTGAAACCGTGAGTCTCAATATGAACATTTCCTCCTCTAAAATTGTCCTCGTTGGGTGTTTTGGTTACAGAGGTGAGAAAGCTGACTGAAATAACCTTCTCAGTGGCATTGCAGTCTTCCCACTTCTGTTGCTTCTTGGTTTTGCCCCTTAGCCGGGCCACCACCATCTCAAGATCTACCATCTCACTGGTACTACCCACCTTAAGTCATCTCTCAAACCATTCTCCACCCCTCTTCTAGAACGAACCTCCTAAAGCACACATCTGGTAAACCTCTTGTGGTTAGCATTCCATTTCCCTTAGAATAAAGCCTACTTTAGTTTGTGGGATATATACACACCTTTAGGATTTGACTTTCGGGTGGTCTCCTGCCACATCCCTTCCAATGGCTCCCAAATTCTGGCTATACTCAACAGTTCCCGAGCAAATGCTTTTGCACAGGCTGCCTCCTCTGCTTGAATGGCCTTCCTGCCACCTGGGTTTGGCTAGCTTCTATTCTTTATCCATCTAAGTTCTTGTTTGGGCAATTTTTTTTTTTTTTGTGCTGAGGATGGGACCCAGGCAGGGCCTTGAACCTGCTGGGCAAGTAGTCTATCCCCGAGCTACACTCTCAGCCCTAAAAGAAGACTGTCTACCCCCATTTCCCACAGGTGAGGGGTGACATGGTTCTCATGTGTGTGCACATCTCCTGAGCTGGCCCTGCCCAGCACCTGTTGTATGAGTGCAGAGCTGGGCTCTATGAGTTCTGCAATCTAAGTGCAGAACATGGGGTGAACGCTTAGTCTTTGATGGAAGATGGAGGGAGGGAAGGAAGGATGAGAGGGTTTCAAATCCCACTCGGTCTGTTTGCTCATTTTCCTAAATGCCAACCTCTTCCTTTCCCTCCTTTCTGCTCCTAAAGACTGTAATATGTGGCTTGAAAATGCCAATCATGATGAAATGAGGCTGATCGTGCAGATGGCAGGTGATTGTATACTGCTGAATAACTAACACAGCTAGGAGTCATTCCTCCAAAGAAAACAAAATAAAACGACAAGTGGGGCATGGTGGTGCGCACCTGTAATCTCGGGGACTCTGGAGGCTGTGGCAGGAGGATCGCAAGTTCAAAGCCAGTACTCAGCTACTTAGTGAGGCCCTAAGCAATTTAGTGAGACCCTGTCTCTAAATAAAACATAAAAAGGTCTGGGGATGTGGCTCAGTGATTCTCCCCTGTGTTCAATCCCTGGTACAAATAAAAAAGGGGGTGAGCAGGGTGCTGGGGATGTGACACAGTGGTAAAGTGTCCCTGGGTTCAACCCCCAGTACCAAACAAAACAAAACAAAAAATGACAACCAAACCCCCCCCCAAACCACCCCAAATGTACCATCTGAACAATGAAGCACGGTGTTTAAGAGTTCAAGTTGTGATTCCAGTATTTGTTATCACCTTGGATAAATTATTTAACCTCTTTAAGCCTCAGTTTTCTCGTCTGTACCATGTAGTATCTACTTCTGTGGGAGATTAGTAAGTACATGTAGCATTTAGGGCATTTCTTGGAACATAGTGTTAAAGTATATGAGTCAGCCAAATACTGCGTCACACACCTGGAAGCCCAGCTGAGGCTGAGGCAGGAGGATCTCAAATTTGAACCCAGCCTTGGCAACTGCTATGATTCAGATATGAGGTGCCCCCAAAACTTATGTGTGAGACGGTGCAAGAATTTTCAGAAGGGAGATGATCAGATTATGAGAGGTGTAACCTAATCAATCAGTGGATTAATCCACTGATATGGATTAACTGGGTGGTAACTATAAGCAGGTAGCGTGTGCCTGAAGGAAGTAGGTCATGCGGGTGTGCCTTTGAGGTTTATATTTTGTCCTTGGCAAGTGAAGCTCTCCCTCAGCTTCCTGGTCTCCATGTCATGGACTGCTTTCATGTGGCATGATGTTCTGCATCACTTCAGGCCCCAAGCTATGGAATCAGTCAACCATGGACTGAACCTCTGAAATCATGAGCCAAAATAAACCTTTCCTCCTCTAAATTGTTCTTGCAGGTATTTTGGTCACAGCAATGAAAAGCTAACGAAAACAGCGACTGGGTGGGACCCTGTCTCAAAACAAAATAAAAAGGGCTGGGGATGTAGCTCAGTGGCAGAGTGCTTACCCAGCTTGTGCAAGGCCCTGTGTTCAATTCCCAGTCGTGAACCCCCAAAAGAGTTAGTTGTAATGATCAATAGCAGTAGGATTTTGAATTTCTCTTAGTCTCTCAGAATTTAGCAATTTTATAGTCAGCTTCTGGACTAATGGGCCTCCATGTCCTTCTTCCCAATTCCCATCTGACCTTTGTTCTGCCCAGCAGCGAGTAAGCCTCCACCCCTCTGTCACCAGCTTCGGCTATTTCTGGGTCAGGAGTTAGTTGATATTATCATGAAATATTTAGATCTCTCCTTATGAGAGGCATCATCTGAAATTCTGTTCTAGCTTGAGAAAAAGTTTATGAGCTTATGATCAGCACATTCACTCTTGGGTGTTTTATCTAAGTCCTAGACCCTCAGTTGCAAATTATTACTAGGAATTGTTATAATTAATAAAGTGCTATGATTAATAACGTGTGCAATAATTTGGATTGTAAATGTCCTCCAAAGGCACTCCCTCGATTAGTTACTGCTATTGGCGGTAACTTCAAGAGGTGGGCCCAATGGCAGGGTTAGGCGGGGTGTTTAGGTCACTGGGGGGAATGCTAATATGGGATGTTGCTTTTTCCCTCTCTTTTTTTGCTCTCCCAGCTGTAAGGTGACCAGTTTTGCTCCACCACACTCTCCTGTCATGTTGTGCTTCCCTTCCACAGGCCCAAAAGCAATGGGGTCAACAAATCATAGACCAAAATCTCTAAAACTGTGAGTCAAAATAAACCTTTTCTCTTTATAAATTGATTATCTTAGGTATTTGTTATAGTAACGGTAAGTTGACTAACACAATGTATTTCTTGTCATGCTACCTGTTTAACAAGTCCCATCTGTGGGGTTTTAGCACCTTGTTCTGTGTTTAAATCACTATTACTTGGCATTTTCCTGTTTTAAGTAGCTAAACTGTACCCTTATCCATATGAAATTTAACTCCTGGGAGTTGGATGGTGTATGTGATAAAATCCAATTGCATTAGTGACTTAGTTACGAAGGTCGGTATAGAGCAGAGATGGAGTGAATATGGTTGGTTGTGTAGTTAGTGACTCTAGTTATGCTGTAGCAAAACATTTGATCAAATGATCACCTGATGCATCACGTCATGCAAACTGGGGGAGCAGCTAGGGTCAGAGATAGGAAATGTAAAGTTTTGGTTTGTATTGATTGTTTTGTTTTTGTTTTTGTTTTGGGTACTGGGGATTGAACCCAGGGGGTTCAATCACTGAGCAATACCCCTTGCCCTTTTTATTTTTTATTTAGAGACAGAGTCTTGCTAAATTGCTCAGGGCCTCCATAAATTGCTGAGGCTGGTCTTGAACTTGCCATCCTCCTGTCTCAGCTTCCTAAGCTACTGGGATCACAGGTGTGTGCCACCATGCCCAGCTTTCATTACGTCTTGTAGCTTTTAGCTTAAAACTGTAATAAAGACATGAACTTGAGCTGGAGCTATTCCACCAACCAGCAGAGGTGGAAGCAAAAAAAAAAAAAAAAAAAGAGAGACTATACCTGAAACCTAAATACACCATGAGTCCTGGAATTGGGAGTCTTGCAGGGGTGAAAAATCCAACCGCTTCTTCATCCAGATGGAGCAGTAGTAAGAAGTGACAGCAAGGCCATCCAGCTTTGGCAGGAGATAAAGATGTGGCCCCAGGCCCTTTCCAAGCATCTTTCTACAGTTGCCTCCAGACAATGGAATTGCACCCAGCCACAAAGATCAGATTAAGGCTGTTCCCATCCCACCCAACTTTTTCTCTCTGCCTTTCAAATAGTCTCAAGGTAGCTAGCATCAGTTTGAGAGGGAAGGGTGGGCAAAGTGTAAAGAGACATAAATAAAAGATCAGAACCTTCAGGCTTAAACAGTGCTTTTGGACACAGTATTAGGCTGCAGTAACTCATGCTTGGAACTGAGTGGAAGCAATAGATTGGATGGCAACTTACTACGTTTGGACAGAAACCCCAGGCTTGGCCTGCAAAAACGTCTGATCATTCAGCTCTCAAATGTTGGGAACCTGTACCCGCAAAAGCAAGAAGTTGGCGAAGGAAACCATATGGCCTCAAAAAATGATCCTAACTTCTGATGCACGTGGCTTGGCCATTTTCCTCCATAGGCAGAACCTCCTAGAGGGCAGAGCCAGAGGTCATGGAGGACAATGGACAGGAGAGTTTCCTCAAGGCAGGGCTGCCAGAGGGACAGTCAAGGCACACACTCACTGACAGCAAGGGGAGTCATTGCCATTTCTATCGAGAAGAATTTGATTAATGCCATGGACAAATTCTTGCAATGTTTCTCTTTCTTCTTTTTTCTACTGTGAGTTCTTAAACTAATTATTTTAGGAATGGGGGTCTCACTATGTTGCCCCGGCTGGCCTTGAACTCTGAGGACCATGTGGTCCTTCTGCCTCAGTCTTGCCTCCTGCCTCAGTATCTTGAGCAACTGGAACCTCAGGTCACACCACCATGTCCAGCTTGGGTGAGGTTTTATTGATATTCTCTCCTGCTTCAGCAATGATATTGCACGCATTTGTGGATAACTTGCTTTTTGGTTTACAAATTAGACGACCACAAGGAGTCACATCTGGGCACGATGGAGATGAAGCATATCATCTAGAGATCCTTAAAGTCTAGATCACCTGGACTTTAAGTAAGATTTAGTAACTGGATGAGACTTTGAGGGATGTCCCTTTTGCAGAGGAAAATGCATGGGTATGAAAGAGAAGAGTATTCATGGGTATTTGGGGAGCCAAAGGAACAGACTAGAGTGGAAAATGCTAGAAGCCTTCAGAATCCATATTTCTCTTCTTTAAAACAAAAAATCAGATTTTTAATAGACATATTGCCACCCAGCTAAAAAAGAAAAAATGAAACAAATGTACATTTTGCCCTCCTAACCTACAGGTTCCACAGTTGCAGATTCAACCAACTGTGAGTCAAAAAGATTTTGTAAAAATACTGCATCTATAGTAAACATGTATAGACATTTTCATCATTATTCCCTAAATAATACAGTCTTAGCAGCTATTTACATAGCACTTACATTGTATTAAGTATTATAAGTCACCTAGAGATGATTTAAAGTACACAGGGGGATTGTGCAGGTTAATTGCAAATACTATGCCATTTTATATAAAAGACTTGAACATCCTGCAGATTTTGGTATCCACAGGGGTTCTGGGATCAATCTCCTGTGAACACTGAGGGTTGACTTTATTTCCCTGCCTCCCTTATCACCAGGTATGGCTAGGTAATTAAATGCTAGTCAATGAACTAAAAGCAATTGTATTGCAAGGAATTTTCTGGAAGACTTCATAAAAGAGGAGAGGCATGCCCTTCTCCCTTCTCCTTTCTTCTGACTTGACTGTGGATGTTCTTGTGACACTTCAGCTGCCATCTTGGACAATGAGAACAAGGGCCAAGCTGGCCTGAGCTGCCTGACCCTAAATTTCAGTTAACTGAGAGAGGTAGTATAAAGTTCAGTTGTACTTAAGTCACTATATTTGGGGCTTTGCTCATGTGAAGCTGGATCTAATCATGATTGATACACTCTTCATGCATGATTTGGCCATTTGAACTTTAATAATATGGAGCACTTGAGCCGGGAGCGGTGGTGCACGCCTGTAATCCCAGCACTTGGGAGGCTGAGGCAGGAGGATTTCGAGTTCAAAGCCAGCCTCAGCAATTTAGCGAGGCCCTAAGCAACTCAGTGAGACCCTGTCTCTAAATAAAATACAAAATAGGGCTGGGGATGTGGCTCAGTGGTGGAGTGCCCCTGGGTTCAATCCCCAGTACCAAAAAAAAAAAAAAAAAAAAAATTAATAATAATAATAATATGGAGCAGTTGGTGGAACCTCCCCAGAACCCGGTGCTTGCCGAGCCAAAGACTGTCCCATTGGTTCCCGGACTGTACCACTGCAGTTCATCCAGAGGAGGCCCCGCCCCAAGGGCGAAGGCGTAATCTAGACAGTGCTGGCGAGTGTAAACCTTTAGCAACTGTTTCAGACTGAGACCCCAGCAGTTTCAGGTAGTTCTGATCTCACCCTTTCGTGTTATTCTGTGTAGCATGTGCTCTGAAAAGTTCTGTAGTTGAACTGGTGACAGTAAGCTGTGAAGTTGCCATTAGAATTGCACGGTGGTTTCAAATCGAGTTGAGTAAAAAAAGGAATGGCTCTTTGCATTAGCTGTTTTTGTGGTTTTTCTCAGGCTTAATTTTATAGCTTTTGTTATTTTTTAAAATCCAGTGGTAGATGTAGTTGAACTACAATAGCTGTTTTGTTGTTGTTGTTTTGTTGGTTTGTTTTTTTGGGCTGGACCTAAGACTTGGAAATTATTTCCCCTTATCTTCAGTATAAATGAATCTCAGAAGAGTATCAGATTAAGAATTATATGTAACCACTGGATTTTAGAAAGTAATTAGTTAAGACTTTGCCTCGGTTTTTTCTTTAAGAGAAATTGTAAATTTGGTGCTTTATGTAACATTAAAGGAAAACTGGTCCTAAATTAGATGTGTAAGCAGTGGAACCCAAGAGACATTTTTTGGATCTCAGACCCAAATTGCCTGATGTCCAGTAAGATGCCCATAAACCCTTGGAGACATCTCCATGCAGAACTGGGCCAGCAAATCCTGGGAAGAGGAAAGTAATTCTACATCCAGAATTCCCATAGTTGATGGAAATGATGGATTTCTGCAGATTATCATTTCTAATTGTATTTCCTTTTTAACGCAGTTTACAATTTCTTTTATTTTAGTTGTAGATGGACACAATACTTCTGTTTATTTTTACATGGTGCTGAGGATGGAACCCAGTGCCTCACTCTGCTTAGGCAAGTGCTCTAGCTCTGAGCTATTAACCCAGCCCACAGTTTACAATTTCCATGGCGATCCTAACACAACGTAAGATGCTTTTCATATATAATTGCTGTATTCCCTTAATTTTAGGTTCAGTGCTTACTTTTACCTACCTTAGTTTATTGCGAGAAAGTGGGGGTCCAGAAAAATGACAGGTTTTGTCAATAGCTATAAACTAGTAAAATATATTTAGAATTTAAAAATTCTGTGCCAGTGGTTCTCACACTTAACTGGCACATCAGAATTACTTGAAGAGCAACACTTCAGATAAATTCATTCAGAATCTATGGAGGTGGGATCAGGCATTGACTTTTTTTTGGAACTGGGGATTGAACTCAGGGGCACTCCACCACTGAGCCACATCCCCAGTCCTATTTTGTATTTTATTTTCTAAATAAGTGAGACAGGGTCTCACTGAGTTGCTTAGGGCCTCGCTAAGTTGCTGAGGCTGGCTTTGAACTGTGATCCTCTTGCCTCAGCCTCCTGAGTCGCTTGGATTACAGGCATGCGCCACCACGCCCGGCTAAGGCATTGACTTTTTATTAAAGCTCCCCTGATGATTCCATGTTCAGCCAAGGTTGAAAAAGACAAAATGCACCAGAAAGGTGCACTGGCTTGCACAGTTTGAAAATAATTGTTTTTTTGGGACTGGATTCCAGTGTTGCCCAATATTGTGGCAAGCAGCAAAAGAGTACTTACTGCTTCTTCCTCCAGACTGGCCAAATGCGCATTTTCTGCCCTGAGCCCTTCCCCAAGATGTGATACTGACTGGAGTGACCAACATCCACAGGTGGGCTTGTGAGCTACTACCCTGCTTAGAACTTTCAAATATTGCCTCTTCCCCTATTAGTAAATAGGGTTACCTACCTCAAAGGGTACTTTCGAGTGTTCAGGAGTAAGTTATTTTTTTAGTGGGAAAGACCTGTGCCATTGACTGCTCTTTCTAGTCTCCTAGTTAAATTTCTGTTCTAGTTCTGAATTTCTCTAGAATTTGCATGGCTGAAGATTTTTGTGTTTAACACATTTTTATGTTGATGCTATTAGTACTTTAGCCAGGAGTTTAAAAATTCTGTTTCCAGCCTGACACAGTAGCACATGCTTATCATCTCAGCTATTCAGGAGATTGAGTCAGAAGAATCCCAAATTCAGGGTCAGCCTGAGCAACTTAGCGAGACCCTATCTCAAAATAAAATAAAATAAAATAAAATAAAATAAAATAAAATAAAATAA
>JAJEJO010002746.1:265664-305718 GCA_020662805.1 Glaucomys volans
AAAATAAAATAAAATAAAATAAAATAAAATAAAATAAAATAAAATAAAAAGGACTGGGTAGTGAGGCCATAAGCAACTCAGTGAGACCCTGTCTCTAAATAAAATACAGAAAAGGGCGGAGATGGGGCTCAGTGGTTAAGTACCCCTGGATTCAATTCCTGGTACCAAAAAAAAAAAAAAAAGAATATGGAGGAGTTGATTTAGTGGTATGTGGATTTGAGGTCTGATCCCTGGATCTGCTGAACTATTTCCTGGGAGGTTAAAAAGAAATGACCCATGTTGTTTAGGGTTCATCTGAGTTAGGATGTGAACCTATATGTTTTCAGGTTTGAGAGAATCTTTCCCAAGTAAGATGATTGGAATATATACTCCCTCCAGCAGACGACATGGAGAAGAGAACTGGATTCTTCGGTTTGGGCAGAAACATTTTTGTTACCACACTCTTGGGTGTAGCCCAGTGTCTGGGTTAAAAAGGAGTGTTTTCACTTATGAATTATTTAAAAAAAAGACTCATCAGAAAAGTAGTCAAATCTAGTATATTATTTGCAATTCAGAGGGTGTGTATTTTTAATTTTCTGTGGGATCCTCAACTTTGCACTATTGACCTTCCTTCCTTCCTTCCTTCCTTCCTTCCTTCCTTCCTTCCTTCCTTTTCTTTTTTCCATGTTGGAGAGTGAACTGAGGGCCTTGCACATACTAGGCAAGTGCTCTCTCCCTGATCAACACCCCACTCCTTATATTTTGTACCAGCTAAGTCTCCATGATGGGGGCCACTCGGTACATCATTAGCAGAAAGTAGATTCCCAGGCTCTATCGTCTGCATTCTAGTAGCAACACCCTCCACCCTGTAACAGTCAAAATGTCTCCAGACATTGCTAAGCGTCCTTGGGAGTGACAACTGCCCCCAGTTAAGAACCACTGGCTTACCATGAGGCTTAACATCAATTCCCTCTGTTCTACAGTACACAGAGTCTGCTGTTCAAGTTGGTGAACTGGGTGGGGAGAAGCTACCAGTTTGGTACAGGCAGGGCACAGGACCAAAGTACATTTTCCTTGCCTATATTTAGTAGATAACTTAAAAAATGGCCACAATTAAACAAGTCATTAATAAAGGTCATGCATTCTCCTTAGTTCTTCACATTTACTCTTTTTTACCCCCCTGGGAAAAGCTTTTCAAAAGTAGAGGAAAATCCAATAACAATTCTCTGATGTATCTTTCCCAATTTCCTTCCCATTAGAAATTTGGTGGGTATCCAGACCACATTTTCATGTGTTTATATCACAGACATTGTGTTAGTCTGTTTTTTGTCACTGTGACAAAATACTTGAGATAACCAACTTAGAGGGAGAAAAAGTTTATTTTGGCTCATGGTTTCAGATTATGGTTATTTGACTCTGTTGCTGTGGGTCTGTTGGCAGCACAGAAGTACATCATGGTGGGGATGCAGAAGAGAGCTGCTCATCTCATGGTCAGAAGAGAGCGAGAGCGAGAGCGAGAGTGAGAGAGAGAGAGGAACCAAGGTTCCAGCAGCCTCTCAAAGGCACACTCCCAGTGACCTAACTTCCTTCCACTAAGCCCTACCTCCTGAAGTTCCACCACCTCCCATGGGTACCATGAGCTGAGAACCATGTCTGTATCACATGGGTCTTTGGGAGACACTGAAGATGCAAACCATAAAATACATGCATGTGTAAATAATATTTAGCGTTGCTTTGAGTATCTGTAATTATTATTATTATTATTATTATTATTTTTTTTTTTTGAACCAGGGATTGAACTCAGGGACACTCAGCCACTGAGCCACATCCCCAGCCCTATTTTGTATTTTATTTAGAGACAGGGTCTCATTGAGTTGCTTAGGGCCTCGCTAAGTTGCTGAGGCTAGCTTTGAACTCGCGATCCTCCTGACTCAGCCTCCCAAGTCACTTGGATTACAGGCGTGCGCCACCACGCCTGGCTTCTATAATTATTTACACAAGCGATGTCATAACTGTATAAAACTCTCTGCAGCATTTTTACCTTAAAAATTGTATTTTTTCTATTTCCCCCTTCACGTTTCATGTCAATCTAGCAACTTTGCTTTCACTTGCACATAGTGTCCCTCTGTATGAATGTGCTGGAGTTCATCTGTCCATCCTTCCACAGAGAGATATTCACATCGATTTCGGTTCATCTTGACTCTAAAGCTACATTACAGAAAAATCCTCTGTCTCTTTGAGCACATGGACTCGTGGTTCTTCAGAATTGTGCCTGTTTACTGAATCATTCCACATTATTCTCCAAAGTGGTTGAATCAATTTATACTCCCACTAGTGGAGGATATGAATCCTCATTTTTTCACAATCCTCTTCAACACTATTATTAGGATTTTACAATTTTTCTAAGCTTAAGGGAGTCTTGCAGTGCCTATGAAAGGGGAACTCTTTCATGGGAGTGAAATGGGGATTGATTTGCAGAGTCAGGTTTGTGGTGAAGCTGTGCATCTTTTCTTGCATTTGTTGACCTTGGTGATTTCATCTGTCAATTGTATACCTCATTTGTTCATTTTCTATTAGGTTTTCTTTCTTTTTTTTTTTTTTTTAGATTAAGAAAAGGTATTATTTGAATTACTTAACTCATTTAACTTGATTTTCTTCAACAAATTTATTTAAGAGAATTTTAGTATGTACCATATACAAATGCTTTGTTCTTTTAAAGCACAATATAGATATCTTCTTTCTGGCTTTGGTTTGTCTTTTTATTTTTTTCCAAGACGCCTTTCATTGTGTAGAAGTCCCTACCTTTGATGCAGTTCAATTTATATATATTTGTTTTTATCATTTGTCCATTTGGGAACTTAAGAAAACCTTTTATATTTCTAACATGTTTTACTTCAATGTTTATTTTCAAATCCATCTGGAATCTTTGTGTATATGGTGTGAGGTAAGGATTTCATGTGTTACCTCTCAACCACACAGCAGGTCTATGGGTGCATACTACTCCTGTTTCACAGATGGGAAAACCAAGACATAGATAAATGATGTTGCAAGGTTAGTAAAAGACAGCAGGGCCAGGACTTAGATCCACGTTTGTTTGGTCTCAAAGCCCATGTATTTTTCCACACAGCACAATGCCATTCCAGAAGGCCTGGTACAAATGTGTAAAATATTTTATGTTTCCAGAAATTTTCAAGCATCTTTATTGTGAGGGTCTGACCTTTATGCCTAGGTGCAAGATAGAATGGAGAATCTGAAGTTTATTCATTTTCATTCCAGGGTAGAGGAAGTTCTGGCTCACTTTGGTGTAGGATTCTCCAGGTCATATCTGGCTTAACGCACCAGTGGCCAGTAACCAACCTGAGCCCAAAGCAAGAACGAAAGTAAGGTGGAAGTGGCACCCACCATCACTGACTGCTGACATTGATCTATATATTGGGCTTCACTCTCTTTCTTTTTTTGGAGGGTGGGTCCTGGGGATTTAATCCATGGGTGCTCAACCCCTGAGCCACATCCTCAGCCCTTTTCATTTTTAGGCAGGGTCTCATTAAGTTGCTTAGGACCTCTTCAAGTTGCTGAGGCTGATCCTGAGCTTGAGAGCCTCCTGCCTCAGCCTCCTGAGTTGCTGGGATTACAGATGTGTGCCACCATGGCTGCCTCTCTTTTAGTTTTGTCTGTGATATAATTGTTTTGACCTATTTAAAAAAATTTTTTTTTAGTTGTAGATGGACACAATACCTTTATTGTATTTATTTTTATGTGGTGCTTAGGATCGAACCCAGTTTCAGATGTGCTAGGCAAGTGCTCTTCCACTGAGCCACAACCCCAACCCTTGACCTATTTTTTTGTGTAATCAAATTGTTCAATTTCCCCATCATTTCTTCTATTACTTTTATACCCAGAAAATCCTTACTTGCCTCAGATCAGTTCAAGTTACATTAGTTTCCTTTAGAAAAACTTAGAAGTTTTCTTTCAGCCAGGTGCAGTGGCACATGCCTGTAATCTCAGCACTTGGGAGGCTGAGGCAGGAGGATCACGAGTTCAAAGCCAGCCTCAGCAACTCAGCGAGGCCCTAAGCAACTCAGTGAGACCCTGTCTCTAAATAAAATACAAATAAAGTAACTCTTCTTTCTTTAAAAAAAAAAAAAGTTTTCTTTCAAAATTGTTTTCCATCATATAAAGAAGATTTTTTTTCGGGGTGCTAGGGATTGAACTCAGGGCGTTGTGCTTGTGAGGCAAGCACTCTACCAACTAAGCTATATCCCCAGCCCTGAAGAAGATATTTTAAAAATATATATTTTTAGTTGTAGATGGACACAATACCTTCTTTTCTATTTATTTTTATGTGGTGCTGAGGACGGAATCCAGTGCCCCAAAAGTGCAAGGCAAGCACTCTACCCCTGAGCCAGACCCAGCCCTAAAGAGATATTTTTAGAATGAATTTTTAATTAATTTTTTTCAGGTAGTGCAAAGAGTTTAGCATGAAAAATTAGGAGGGTCTCCTTCTAACTTCCATTTCTACTCCCCAGAGGTAATCACCAAAAACTTCTTTGGAATCAATTCTGATATATTGAAAAGAACATGGAGCATAAACAGACACTGGTCCTAGTGGACTTCTCAGAGTTGTGTGTCTCAAAGCTAAGGACTTCTGGCTGTAACTTTTCTCCACTCCTAAAGGAGTTGCTAGGTGACCCTGCAAACCTCACCAACAGGCCACCAAACCGGCCCTGCAGCCACCTCCTCTCCACCCCCGCTGACCTACATAAGCAGAGGAAGGATGTGGGAAGATCCCCTGGAGTAGGCAGCCCTCAGCTTAGGACTTCCTCATCTGTCCCCACAAGTTTGTGGAGGGATTTCAGGGGGTCCAAGATCAGGGATGGAGAAAACATTCCATCCTTAATTTTCACTATTCTCTAGCTGAAATTTAGCATTTCCTTTGATTATGAATGTAGCCCACAAACTACAGTAGTATTAGCAACATCTGTAACTTTGTCACCAGTCAAAACCACAGGTGTTCTCAAGTCACATACAGTCACCATGGATATCTTGAAATATCACTCAGATTCATCCCTACTTAGAAATGACTGCTAGAACTTATTAATAATGTGCTAATAAAATAGCATTTAAGCAAAAATAAGCCAGACACAGAAGGACAAATACTACATGATACCAAATAAACTAAAAATAAAGTCAAACCCGTAGGAGCAGAGCGTGGAATGGTGGGGAGGAAGAAACAGGAGGTATTGATCAAAAACCACAAAGTTTCACTTATGCGAGATGAGTAAGTCCTAGAGACCGGCTGTTCAGCACAATGCCCATGGTTAACAAGCCTCTATGACATTCTTAAAAATTTGTTAAGATGGTAGTAGCTAGTACATTAAATGTTCTCAGAATGAATGAACGGATGGATGAATAGGGCGGAAGGAAACTTTTGATGATGGGCATATTTGGAGATATTTGTGGAGTACGTTGTGATGATGGTTTCATGGTTATGCACTTGTCTTCAGACTCCTTAGCTTGTATATATTAAATACATGCAGCTTTTTGTATGCCAATCACAACTCAATGAAGTGATTTTTTTTTTTAAAGAAGAGAAGCATTATTATTAGAGCATCAATTTTAAAGTGATTTTGATAACTGCATTTCAGTAACATTGGTTTCTTTTGTAATCCTGTATATTTTATTTCATGTACTTAAAAGCACTATGTTGAGAAGGAGACCCAGCGGGGCGCGGTGGCGCACGCCTGTAGTCCCAGCACTTGGGAGGCTGAGACAGGAGGATCGCGAGTTCAAAGCCAGCCTCAGCAATTTAGAGAGGCCCTAAGCCACTCAGTGAGACCCTGTCTCTAAATAAAATACAAAATAGGGCTGGGGATGTGGCTCAGTGGTTGAGTGCCCCTGGGTTCAATCCCCAGTACCAAAAAAAAAAAAAAGAGAGAAGGAGACCCATGAGATTTGCCTGACAGCCAAAGGGACAGAGCACAGGAAGGATCTAGGGGGCAGGGTGGGGTGTGGGGTGCTTTCCCTACTGGCCCATAAGCCAATGAGGGGTTCCAAGGTTGCCACTAGAGATGGTCCCAACATAATGGTTCAACTTATTTGGTTTTTCTCCTAACTTTATGTCTGTGTGAAAGCGACACACATTCAGTAGCAACTGTACCTGGAAAGTTTGAATTTGGGCAGTGATGGCAGCCGAGGCTCCCAGGCACCCCACAATCACACATGGAAACAGTGGACACTCTATGGTGATCAGTGTTGCTCAGCTGAGTGTCTGGTAGTTGAGTTAAATGTATTTTCCACTTAGAATATTTTCAATTTATGTTGGGTTTATGGAGGAGGTGGGGGAACATCACCTCCTGGTAAATCAGTCGAGGAGCATCTATAGTACAAATCCAGCCCTCCCTAAAGACAGGGCGGGTGACATGGGCCTTGTTCCCCTGTTGGCAGCTCACTAAGATGCAGGGGCCTGGGAGTCCCACCCTGTTACCGCCAGTACACAGAGCAATTGGGAAAGTTCTCAAGAGCAGTGGATCTGCATCGTGGTCGTTGGAGTATAAGGGTCTGAGTGAACCTAAAAACTGATCCTTACTTTTTCATCAGGAGAATTTGGAATGCCAACATCTTTCTATAGCTGCCCACCCCAGCAGGGGAAGACGGAATAGCTCCCATTCTCCCCATTGGAATGTCCAGGGTGTGAGACCCTGCTGTGGGCCAGGGAAGGCAGCAGAGGTGGCTGGGTGGTTGGTGTGGAGCCCCCTTCCCTGAGCCCCTAGGCTGTGACGGGCATAGCTAGGTGGCAGCCTGAAAGTGGAGCTATGAAAAGCAGGACCCACAGTGCATTGGGCGACAATGCAATTGATGAGACTCTGAAGATCAGAAGAACCTGCACAGGGGACCCTGATGAGACAGGATCACAGCTGTAGGAATGAGGTCTAACTGCCTTTCCCCCAAGCCTTCCACCCTTCTTCCCCCAACCTCCGAGGGCCACAGAGAAGCCACAGAGAGAGGAAGAGAAGAGGAGCAAAATGCAAAGCTGTCCCCTGTGTCACGAGTCAGACCTGAGATGATGGAGGGAGGTGGGGAAGCCTTTGAATGGGATTAAAATTAATCTCCGACTTAAACACCTGAAATGGAATCTTGGACTCGGATACAGCTGCTTTTAAAACTGAGTCACTAAAGAGCTATCTGTTCAGCCGAAGGAGTCAAGAGGGAACCAGCAATTTGGAGGTGTGGAAGCAGGGGTTGAAGAAATTTTTATGCTCTCTCTCTTTTTAAACACATCCCCTTTTCCCCATTTATTTGAATCATGTGTTTTTTTAAGGCTTCATTTTTAAATACACATGCAACTCTTTAATCCTACTGGAATTGATTTTTCATGCTGTGTGGGGCAGAGGGCAACCTTGTTTTTAGTCTGAAGTTAGAATTGCCAACATGGCCAAGAGAGCCCTGGACGGTCACTGCGCACCTACCTGGCAGGTTTCTGTGGAAAGGTGTTGCCATTCCTCTTGAGGCTTGTAGGGCTCTTCTTGCTCCTGGCTAGGCAGGCTACTGCTCAGGCCCTGCAGGAGGGGAAGGAAAGACAACATACTGAGTCACCTGGGTGACACCTCATGTGCATGGAGAGTCTGCACCCACAGCTGAAGGAATACCTGGCTGAAGGCCAGCAGGACCTCGATTTCAGTGCCTTCTGACTTTGGGCCATATTGTCTGGACAACAGTGGTGGTTGAAGTCAAGGCCAAGGGCTATCATAGATTTGCAAATGATTCTTAGAAGATTTGAGGTACATTCCATGGCTCCCCCTTTGCCACTGAGCTACATTCCCAGACCTTTTTATTTTTTATTTTGAGACTGTGTCTCACGAAGTTGCTGAGGCTGTCCTTGAACTTGTGATCCTCCGGTCTCAGGCTCCCAAATTGTTGGGATTACAGGCATGTACCACACGCCTGGCTGGTGACACTTCTCAGCTAATTGACCACCTCCACTACTCCCATCTGGCCAAATCCTCCTTCCAACCCTACTCTTTCTTTTTTGTTTCTCTAGCTCTCTTTCACTATCTATCTATCTTTATTTATTTATCAATTTATTGTGGTTCTGGGGATTGAAACCAGGGTCTCATACATTCCAGGCAAATGCTCTACCACTGTGCTGCACCCCCAGAACCCAACCCCACTATTTCTGCTTGTCTTTTAGGTATATATTTTTTTCTTCCCTTCATTCTTCTTTTTTTTCCTTCCCCATCTTATGTTGTTTTTTTCCTTCTATACATTTTCCATGCTTTCTCGCTCCTCATTTTTTCCTCCATTACCTTATGTTTTACTCAAAATTCAAGGGATAGTGGGAATTTTTTTCCCACTCAAATCGTTCCTATATCTAAAAATTATGACATATTTGACATTTTTATCACGTAATACTTCATATATACAAGAGAATTTGATATCCCAGAGACTTAAAACGTTACCAATCTTTCTTCCCCTATACAGGTTACCACCACCTTGAATTGTTTTATGTATTCATTTTGGCAGGAGGTAATATTCCAAGGAATATTCTGTGGTTCCATGGTGGAAGGATAGGAGATAGAGAGCCAGGGGCACCTGACCCAGTTCCTGGAATTCTTACCGTGTGAATTAGATCATGACAGTCCCCTTGCAGAAGCGTGTTGGCTACTTAGGTAGTTTAAAGAAGCAACCTTTAGCACTGTGAGAAGGATTTAGATCTCAACTACTCAACGATGAACACAGGGTAGGAGATTCATGAATGATGTGAACATTTCAAGTGAAAAAACCCTGGAGGCTTTAGCTTACCAGAAGACTTATCTGAGCTGAAAGTGTTAGGTGGTTTTGCAAAGGATAAATACAATCATAGAATGTATCACCCGAAGTGTGAAGTTCCAGACTCACTGGATACCAGCAACACAGTGCTCCCACTATGGTCAAACGGCATCCTCAACGTGGAACACTACAATGAAATAACCAAAGTAAGCCAGGCGTGGTGGCGCACGCCTGTAATCCAAGCGACTTAGGAGGCTGAGTCAGGAGGATCGCGAGTTCAAAGCCAGCCTCAGCAACTTAGCGAGGCCCTAGCAACTCAGTGAGACCCTGTCTCTAAATAAAATACAAAATAGGCCTGGTGCGCCTTTTGAGTAAAAATACTGCCCAGTTTTTACTCTGGTTCCAAAAAAAAAAAAAAAAAAAAGAAAAAAAAGAAATAACCAAAGTAATCCTTGTTCCATGCCCACACATTGAAAATACAGTGTGAAGAATGACATTACCCACATTTAGCATTTTTTTTTTTTTTTTGGTGGGGATTGTGGAGGGAACCAACTTCCAGTATGTTTATCCAAAAGGAGCAGAAAGGGCTGGGTTGTGGCTCAGTGGTAGAGTGCTTGCCCAGCATGTGTGAGGCACTGGGTTCGATCCTCAGTGCCACATATAAATAAATAAATAAAATAAAGGTATTGTGTCCATCTACTACTAAAAAAAAAAAAAAAAAAAAAAAAAAAAAGAAAAAAATTGGAGCAAAAAATTTAGAGGGACCAGGACAGGACACAGGATGCACACAGAGGAAACTGAGAAGAATGGGTGGGGAGTGAGGGTGACTAACCTCAGCCCTAGGGAGGGGGAATCATCACTTCTGTGTCATTTCAAAGAAGTGCAGAGGGAGGGGAAACTGCAGAGGAGGCAGAGTTGGAGCTGTTCTTAAATTCATTTGCCTTGGCCTGAGGACATTTTTCTTACTGTCTCCTGCCTTCCAGCTCATCTCCATTCTGATCCTTCTCTAGGAAAGTAAAGACTTTCTCCTGATGCATAGTTGGAAGTATGTCACTGTCCTGAGAATCAGGTGGCAGTTTTGCCATTCCCAGGATGATGGCATACATTCTTAGCATGGCATTCAAAGTGCTGGTGACGTGGTATCAGACTTCATTTCTAGCTCCATCTCCAGTGGTGTCTCCGGTGACAGGTCCTTGTGCACAGAGTCTCAGTCACAGCCTCCTTTTCTTCCTTTCTGCAGAGCATTGCACATCACAGCTCTTGCTTTTACAGCAACACCCTGTGACTAGACTCACTGTCTTTGCATTCTCTCTGCCGATTTTTTTTATTATTATTTAATCCCTCAATGTCAAGTTCAAATGCTGGTACTCGTGTCAGTGGCCCTTCCCAGAGCCATGTGGCTCAGTAGCCACTCTTCCCTCTGCATTCTCCCCACCATCTGACTTGGATGAAGCTACTGGATTTACGGCTCTGTCTGAACTCTGAATTTCTTGAAGTCAGGAACTTTTGTCTTTTTAAAATTTTTTATTAAACCTCTGTCCATCCCAGAACAGATACACTGTAAATATATGCTGGCTGATTTGACTACCAGTTATGGGGGAACCACCAATAGGAAACATCTATATGCTTCCTTGAATGCTTCCTTCCATTTGACCCCTATAGATGAACCAGTTTAGCTCATGAGCAATACTTTGGAATAGATTTGCTGAGCAGGAAGACATCTGGTGCCAGTACTGAAACCACTAAGCTTTGCCTCCCATAGACATTTCTTCCCTCACTTGGGAGCATGTGAATTACATGATCTCATTATAGAATCTTAGAACAACATTGAATTAAATCTCCATTATGAATTCTCTAGTTGACCTTTGGCTATGCTTTTAATCCTGGGCCGGTTTTACTGTGCTGTCCTGAACTCACCTTTACCACACTACAGACGTCCCGTAGTTGTAGATACTTGTTCTCATTCAAAGCATCATCAGAAAAAAATGTATGTCCTTACAGAAAAATCTCCTGATGCTTTCAGAATAGAAAAGCTTTGAGATTTTTGGATATTTCCTACATTACTTGTACCTTTGAATCCAAATAGTCAAAAGGTTTGGGGCCACTCTTAAAATATTTTTTAGATGATAGATTTGGGAATAATTGAGGAATGGGCTTTTGGCATGTGGGCATGTGAGCAGACTTGTTAGACCTTTGTCTAGGTGTGACAGATATTTCCTTCTTTAAAATAGTGAATAACCTGGAGATAATCCCAGTCTGAGTTTTAGATGTGCCAGGTGTCTGGAAAGGTAAGAGAACCTGGAATATGGATGTGGGCTTTGTAATCCCAGTGACATGGGTGTGTATGGTGTGTGTGTGTGTGTGTGTGTGTGTGTGCGCACTCACACACAGGCATGTGCTCAAGTCTTGAAGAAGGGCTGAGCAAAAACAGGCTGTAAGGCTTCTTTAGGACTTTGAACTGGTTTGGGTGCCAGCACTAGGGAGAGTCTGGTGGGGAAATTCCAGATGCAGAAACTAAAATGCTACAAGAGGTGAGATCTGTGTGTTTGGGGAAGAGGGGCTTTTACTCCACTTCAGCTGCTGTCCTGCTCACTCTGTGTTGTATTTCATGAGTTTACACGCCTGACTAGCATATGGGATGGAATTAGGCACATGGGAGACATTAAATAGCTTAATTTGAATTGGTTTAATCCCCAGAGGGAGACTGGGAGGTGGGAGGAAAGAAGAGCTTTGGGGAGGTGTGCTGCTGCGCTTGGGTCTAGAAAGTAGAACTGAGACCAGTTGAAGCCTGGGTAGGTACAGGTACACCAAGAGATTGGTGTGAAACTGTGCAAAAGTGTAAGTTGCCTGTCAACTGCTTCCCAAGCTTGCTTTGGATTATAGAAAAATCATTTTCCAACTTCAAATAGCAACCTGACCTTGAATCCTGGAGTGGGCAAGATCCGGAGAAGTGCAGAGAAAGGACCCTGAATCCATGACATCTTTTTGAAGGAGAAATGCTCTCAGGTCTTTTCACATTTGGAAACAGAAATCTACACGGGCAGCTGAAGCCTTCTGTCCAAGAGCTTTTTGGAATTCCTTGACAAGCGTTCAGTGAAACTGAGTTTCCCTTTAATGACTCCAAGAATCATCAGGAGTGAAAGGGTGACTGGCCTTTCTTGGGATCATTGAACAACTTCACTAATCAGCCTCTCAGTGCCTGGCTCTCATCTTTTCCATATTTTAGTTCAGCCAACACTCTGAGCTCAGAACCTCGAGGCAGAAATAATTGGAAATGTTCTAGAACCAAGAGGGATGGGGGAAGAACGCTGTGTAAGGAGAGGGAAGCAGAGGAGACTAATGAGCCTTCTCCAGAGGTGTGGGCTTCTGAGAGTCAAAGGCCAAGGCAGGGAAGGATCTCCTAAGGTGGTAGAGGTGACCCTGGGGGCTAAGCCTGAGGCGAAGTCCAACCAACCTGCAGAGCAAGCGGGGAGGTGTAGCTCAGATGTGGATCAGTGTAGGGCTAATCATATGCAAACAAGCCTAATTTTACTGGGTGTGACCAGAGATAAAAGAAGCAACAGTCACAGTCATTTTGGAATGATAACACTCTATGGAGGAAAAACTGTTTAGTTATAGTTGAAGAAAGAATTTCTCTTAAAAAGAATAAACACAAATTCTGAAGCATGGATTAACTATAAAATCAGTATTTGCCAGTAGTTTCAAACAGGCCACATCTAACCAATAAAAGGCTTCTGTCAACAGCACGAAGCTCACTGCCAGGAGCTGGGAGAGGCAGTAACAGGCTTTTAATGTGGAAAAGGTTGGTAACAGAGAAGAAAGAGCCAGCAAGGCTGAAACCAACCGGTCCTAAAACCACAAACACAGAAAAAAAAAAAAAAAAAAAAAAAGTCAACATACCATTTGTCACCGGTTCACCACTAGCCCTACTAAATAGCATTCATTGAGTTCATGAGCCCCCAGGTGGCTGCTGAAATCCTCAGCAAACACTGTATTTTATTGTGGTGGCGTCCCACCCCGAGGGCAGCTGGAAGCAGTCTGTCAGTAAAAATTCAAGAAAGAGAATCTGTGACTACACAGGGCTTCTGTTAGACAACAGTGTCCAGTGGAGGTACTTGAAACATTAAAATTTTCTTTTGAATGGGGGAAAGGGGACAAAAATGGAAAGGGAGAGAAAAAAAGAGAAAAACAAACAGGCTTTAAAAAAGCAAGTGAGACTTGGTTAGAATTGCACAAAGAGACGATTTGGTAGTTTTCCTCATTTATGCTTCTCAATGACAGATGGGCTCAAGCCTGGGCAGGGCTGTGTGGGGCACATCTTCCCCAGGTACGGATCAGGAGACCCCCTCACTGTGTCAGGGAGACGCCCCTAAGCTGGCTCTCCTTGAAGATGTTGAGATCCCTCCCCATCTCCTGCCCCCGGATGCATGTCACTTGGACAGACTTCATTACTTATTGATTTGGATTACACATCAAATAGGTTGAAAGAAAAGTCATGCTTCTCTGGAAACTTTTTGTTCAAAGGAGCGTTATATCTGTCTCATTTTATCCCCATGTTTGCAAATGGCTACTCTGTGTCAGGCGGGCAGAGATGAACCGATATATTTGGAAGATCTATGATCTTTGATGAAAAATATATCTCTTAAGTTATTAAAATGAAAAGTTACTTAGCATAAAGTTACTGAAACTATGTTTTCCAATGTATCTATACTGGGCTAAGGTGAAGAGAGTTATGGCAGGAAACCTGATTTTAAAGCCTACTTAGGGTCAGGTATTTTTTTGGAAATATACTCATTCTTATATTCTATATCATGTAGAGCCAGAAAAATGAGAAATTATACTCCATTATATATGATGTATCAAAGTGCAAGTGCATTCTGTTGTCATGTATGACTAAATAAAACAAAAAAATGAAAAAAAATTCAGATTGGTGTAACAAAATTGGAGAGCCATTAATCCACACCCAATAAAGCTGAAAATGTACACTTCTTAAAAAAAAACAAAAAAACAGCAGCCAATGAGTACCATTATTTCTCTCATTTTCCAATGGAAGAAAAGGAGTCTTGGAGTACTCAATCAAAATCCTTCTGAAGATAAGAAGCACCTTTCACATGAAAACTTGTGGTTTTTTCATCAATTATCAGCTACCATGATGCTGCAGAGAGTGAGGAATTTCTGTGGTTCATTTCAATAAGAATGAAATCTGATTTTGTGATACATGTTTTAGAATTTTAACCTCTAAACATTGGACTTATGAACCACATGTGGACTTAAAGGCCACATTGGGGATCACATGGGTGATTTCTTCCTGTAATGTTGCTTCTGAAAACTGAAGTTGCTGCTTTGCAAGTCAGAAGTTGCAGATAGCTTATCAATAGTTAAACCCTTTTATGTAATTTGCTCATTGGTTTCTGACATTGGCAAGAATTAATACATTTTGGAAAATCATGGATATGTGCTTCTTCAATAAAAGCAGGTGGCTTCAAAGTGAAAATGGGCAGAATACTGCAGATAAGTCCTACAGTGTCAGCTCCTCAGTGCTATGGGTACCCTGATGTCATTTTCTTTTTGGAATTATAAAGGGAGAGGAATGGATGCAGTACTTCTACAAAGGCTCAATCACGAAACTAATATAGACAAATAGGATGACTAAAATATTTCATGTTTATATAATACTGTGATTTGAGTATGGTTCGTCCCCTCTGAAACATATATTGAAATCTATTTGCCATTATATTAAGAGGTGGGAACTTGAAGAAAATAATTAAGTCTCTGCCCTTCTATTAGTCAGCTTTTTGTTACTATAACAAATGCACGAGGTAATCAGTTTATAAAGACACAGGTTTATTTTGGCTCACAGTTTTGGAGGTTTCAGTCCACGACTGGTTGGCCATAGTGAGGCAGCATATCATGATGCGGAGTGAGTGATGGAGTAAAACTGCTCGTTTCATGGGTAGGGTGAGAAGAAGGGGAAGAGATTAGACTAAGGTCCTGCAATCCCTTTTGAGCGCATGCACCCAATAACCTAAAACTTTCCTCTAGGCTCCATCTCTCGCTCTCCCTCTCTCTCTCTCTGGCACTGAGTCTTGGGCATGCTAGGCCAGCATTCTACCACTGAGTTATATCCCCATCCTCTTTCACCTCCTAAACTTTCCACCACCTGAGAATAGCACAACAGGCTGGGGACCAAGCCTTTAACACACAGGGCACATTCCAGATCCAAACTATAACAGCCCTCGTGAATGGACTGATCCACTCATGTGATTAATAGATTAATGGGTCATAGGTTACCTTGCAGATAGGCCTGCTGTGAAAACCAATGTGGCTAGGTCTTGTGTGCCCTCTTTCGCTCACCATGTGATATCCTGCACCACTTTGGGACACTGCCTGCAAGAAGGCCACCGCCAGATGTGCTTCTTGACCTTGGAGAAAAACCATGGGGCCAAAATAGATTTCTGTATAACTTACTCAGTCTGTGGCATTGGGTTATTAGCTACAGAAAACAGACGAGGACAGCTGGGTGCTGTGGCACATGCCTGTAATCCAGCTACTTGGGAGGCTGAGACAGAACCTTGGCAGGTTCAAGGCCAAACTGGGCAACTTAGTGAGATCCTATCTCAAAATTAAAAATAAAAAGGTATGGGGTGTAGCTCAGTGGTAGAGCAACCCTGGGTTCACTCCCTAGGACTGAAAAAAAAAGAGAGAGAAAAAGAAAAAAAAAGATCAAGACATATAAACATGTCTTACATATATTTAGATGTCAATATATTTATGTCTTCATAATAAATACACATATCTGTGTATATGTACCTATATGCATGTATGTATGTATGTATGTATGCATAGATATACATGTATATATACACACAAATATATATATATATACACACACACACACACATATGTTTGCATGTGTGTGAGTGTGTGTGTGTATAAAAACTTCCAGGGGTCAGCAATTCTAAGCTAACTAAAAGCAGACAAAGTCAGGAGGCATAAAAACACCAACATCTTGATTTTTGCTTACTTCTACAAGAACTAGTTAGACCTGCACACTCAGGTTTTGCTACTATTGAGTTGTGTCAGTATGTGCCTAAGATAACGCCTTCAATTTGCCCTTAGATTTTAAGTTGCTAAGAACTGGTGCCAAGCTTTAGTTAACCACAAGATTTATGCAAACTGAAAGTGTTAAACAGTTTTGAAAACAACAAATACCACCATAGAATGCAATTGCAGAAGCATAAATCTCCAAACACAGGTGGTTGCAGCAAGGCAGTGTTCCCACCACAGCCAAAGAGCACACGCAGTGTTGAGCATCAGGATGAAATGACCAAAGTAATCCATGTCCCATGCCCACATGTTGAAAATGTGCCTGAAGAAGAAAATAACAGTGATTCCCATAAGGCCATCACTCCAAAGACCTACTTTGAGCATTTCTTTTGAGATATCCCAATGTCAGGCTTAGGACTTCTTTGGGCACCTCCACACCACTCTGCCCTATGCTGTGGTTTGGGATGCTGGCAGATCCCCTTACCAGACTCCTTTCCTCTGCCTTCTGTTTGGATTTGGGGGAGGCACTAGTGCATATCTGGAGGTACTAGTGCATATCTGGAGAGGAAGAACCTGGGCTCCCTCCTTGTTGGCCTGTGGTGAATTCAGGTTTAGCAGTTTCCCCTGACTCGTCAGGTGCACATGGCTGCCCACTGCTACTAGCCCAGGGTACTTCTCCACATCTCATGGGTTTCCCTGACTCTGTCCACGCCTCTTTAAATAACCTTTTAATGAAACTATCCTCAAATGACTCAGTTTGACTGTACCAGCTGTCTCCTGCGTGGGCCTTGACTGACTCCTGTTTAATACAGTACTTCAGACAATTCTGCATTCAATAAAGGCTTGCTTCACCCAATTAAATGAAGTGTTCTGAGCTGGTATTTCCATTCACGATTGCTGATGCGAGGGTGACCAGTTGTCTCAGTTTGGGTCTGTGTGTTGAAATTCCCAGGACTTGGGACTTTTAGTTTTCGCACCAGGACAATCCTGAATCACCCATGATAATCCTGAATCATTCAGGATGGGTTGGTCATTGGATCATGTACTCTCTTTTTAAATTTTTAATTGTTTTTTGAGGAACATTATCTTAATCTTTCAAAAGATTGCTATGGTTGTGTTTATAAAGTTGTTTTATTAAATGTTAATAGAATATTTTTCACTTATGATAAGATCTGTGCCTGAAAGTCTTCTCTTCCAGTAAATTTCTGTAGACAACAGAGCATGAACTGTGTCGGTTCTGAATCTGTTCACACTAGGGGAAGTTAACCAAGGAACATGAATGACAGTGAAGCATGATGAATACGTGCTCATGAGGAAGTTCTGAAATGGCGTGGCGGAGAGTCTTGCAGCAAAATGCAGGACTGCTTTAATGCAGTTCTCAATTAAAAAAAAACAATTTTAAAGTCTTTTAAATGATAGTTTCTTGTTGCCCTGCTCTTCCTGCATACTGTTTTTCTGAGAATAGAAGAAGATAGTTACATATTATGAAGAGCACACTCTATTTTTTTGTGTTACTAATTCCATGGATTGCTCTAGTTTAATTCCTAAGAGTCAGATCAATTGGAAAGGAAAAGCAACAACCCCAGACATTTTGAGAAGAAATTTTTATTTCATTGGGGTAATAGTTGGAATGCAGCTTATTGTTTTCCCATTAGACATATGTTTATTAAATGACAGTATTAAAAGCTATCATAGTATTTTAGTAAATAGGCTGCCTAGGAGGAGGAGATCTAATTGAGATAGAAATCTACCTTGATCTTCATGGTTTTCAATGCAAGAATTTATTTTCTAGTTGGAGAGCTTTTGACTATTCCTGAAACCCCAGGAAATCAGAATTTGAAATATTTACTTCACTCTTGCCATTTAATATCAGTTTTCTTGATCTTCTGCTCTTCAAATCATTGTTCCCTTCTAAGAGTTGGACGAGTTATTTAAAACAAATTTGTAGGGCTAGGTGTGGTGGTGTATGCCTGTAATCCCAGCAACTTGGGAGGCAGAGGCAGGAGGATTGCAAGTTTGAGGCCAGCCTCAGCAACTTAGTAAGACTCTTTCTCTCTCTCAAAAAAAAAAAAAATGGGGTGGAGTGGGGATATAGCTCAGTGGTAATGCACCCCTGGATTCAATATTCACTACCAAAACAAACAAAAATTGGTAGTATCGACTGTGGTTAAGTTAGAATTTAATGACTCGCCTCAGGCACCTCAGGGTTATCAGGCATCCTTTGGTTATCTTTTACATATATTCTGCATGGACAAAGGAAATGCTATTTATGGAAATGGCCGCACTTAATATTACTTTCCAACTATTAGACATTATAAACATGTATGAAAGATATTGATCTAACTGTATTAAATTTAGTTCATTATAACACATGTTTATCGAATGCCTACTATGTGTAAAGCAATAGCAGAAAATAAAATTTCACAATGGCAAGATACCTATTCAAACGTCCAACTATCAGAAAGAAAAAAATCAGTATACATTTATTTTGGTTGTGTTTAAAAATTACATATACCCACTGACCTTTTTAGACCAAGTTTCCAAGAGTATTTTCCCTTTTTATTTTGTACTCTTGTGACAGTTACAGAATTGTAAGAATTTGACTCAGTGTTTACAAGTCACAATTTTTTTTTTCAGAGAAACATGTGAGTGTGGAATAAGATCCCAGAATCCCTTCAAACTTTCTTTAGCTTTTTGTGGGTTGCCCACGTGCTTACTTTGCAAGCTTAGTTTGTGACGTTGGTGGTTGTTGCAGTGGAGTTTAAGATGAATGGATTTAGTAATTATTGGCTCATAATCCTGAGTGGCAATAACCATGGAAATGGACCACAGAAAGGAATTCAGAGGCCAAGGGATTGTGAACACACTTTGTTGAACACAGTGGGGAGAACTGGTCCAGATATGCATTTTCTTTACTAGTGGGGGAACATTTTCTTTCTCTGTAACTGCAGTAGATGGTATTTTTGGGAAAGTGGCAGGAGATCTTAGAAATGAAAATCCTGGGGACCGTTTCAATGAAAAGACTGTGCTTATAAAAGATCCAGAATATCCCCCACTGCAGATGGGCAGATTATCTGATCTTAACCCAGAGTGCCTCAATGGGGCAATAATGGTCTTCTTTGAAGCCTATCAGATGTGGGTCTCCTCCATAGTACTTTTCCTGTCTTGTCTTTATTATAGCTTTATTCCTTTAACTCTAGAAGCCATTTCAATCTTCATAAAAATGAGTCATAACTTTAAAAGTGAATATCCTAATGATTAAAATGATTGGTGGACAGTCAACTCAGCCCTTGCAAGAGTGGGTGTCAGGATGAGGGTATGGATGGGAAGGGGTAGTGCATGGTGAGTGAGGTGCATTGAACAGAGAGGAATGATGGGGCCAAAGGTTAAACCACTTGATGTGAAACTTCATCTCAGGATGATGTACATTAATGTGGTTAAACACATCTTTTGACCCTGTAATCTTACCTCTGTACATCTTATTAAAGAAAAATGCCTAGATACATCCGCAAGCATACACATGCGAGGCTGTTTATCATAATATTGTCTAAAAGTAGTATAAAAATTGAAATAACCTGACTTTCAATCCATAATGGTTGAAATACTCTGTAGGAATCCAAAATGATAAAGATGCAGAAGTCAAAAGGAGAACATAATTTTTTATTTAGTGTGGGGAAAATCATACCAAAAACTATGTATAACTCCATCTAATTTTCTTTTTTTAAAGATATGCAAGTCAAAAACTAAAAACAATATGCAAACATTAATTTGTATTAATTAACTAGAAAAGTTTGGTATATATACTGTATTGTCTCTGGGTAGTGGGAATACAATTTTTTTTAAAAATGTATACTTTTAAGATTAAAACTACTTAATGAGTTACTTCTTAGGTCAATGTTTTCATTGCTGTGACCAAAAGACCTGACAACATCATAGAGGAGGAAAAGTTTGTCTTGGCTCGTGGTTTCAGAGGTTCAGTTTCTGGTAGGCCAACTCCATAGCTCTGGGCCTCAGATGAAGCAGAACATCATGGCAGAAGGGCATGGAGGAGGAAAGCAGCTCAGTCCCTGGCAACCAGGAAGCAGAGAGCTCCACTCACCAGAACAGAATGTAAAACCCAAAGGCACACCCCCAGTGATTCACCTCTTCTAGCCACACCCTCCCTTCCTATGGTTTCCACCCAGTTAATCCATTTTAGTGGATACATCTTCTGATTAGGTCACAATTCTCATAATTGAATAATTTCACCTCTGAACATTGTTTTTTTTTTTTTTTTGATACCAGGGATTAAACCCAGGGGCGCTTAACCACTGAGCCACATCTCCATCCTTTTTTAATTTTTTACTTTGAGACAGGGTCTCACTAAGTTGCTTAGGGCCTCACTAAGTTGTTGAGGCTGGCCTTGAACTCTTGATCCTCCTGCCTCAGCCTCCCGAGCCGCTGGGATTCCAGGTGTGCCTCACCTTGCTGGCTCACCTTAGAAACAATGCATTCTTGCATTGTTTCACACAAGCTTTTGGGGCACACTTCATATCCAAACTGTAATACTTACTTTAAAAAATGGGGAAAACAATGAAATAGTAAAAACAAGACAAAAAACACTCCATTCCTTTCAAAATCAAATGCAACTTTTCCTAAGAAGAAGTACTTATCATGGGTCCTGAATACAGGGCTGCAGCAGGAGGTCTCTTTGCTGGGAAATTCAAAGTCCCAGCTGTACCCAGCTCTGGAAGCCACAGCAGTGGAAGTGGCCTTGTAGTCAAAACAGGGAACTGATTACAACCTCTCTAGGTGACTTTGGATTCTTTGCCTCCCACTCATCCTTCTCTTCCTTATTTCTGTCCTGGGTCCCCACTGCCAGCTCGTGTTAAACTTGCAAGCCCCGTTGACGTCACACTCATCAGGCACAGCACTGAGCTGGACCTCCAGCACGTCTTCCCTGGCGGGATAAAACCTCTCCCTCATTTGAACTTCCGCAGTCCTCGTCCCTCTCTGGGGGCACCTAGTTCATGCAACGCACGTTGTGTTGATTAGAGCTCCTATTTGCAGAATGAAAGGTCCTGGGGCAGCGTTTTCGACCTTCTCTTATCTGCACACTACAAAGCACGTAACTGGTGCCCCTCTGATGAGAGGCACCTGGAAATGTGCGGCAAATACCCGAAAGAATGAAGGGATGGCTCAAGTGGCTAGCTCTCACCATGTCCTGAGTGCCTTGCTTTTTCTTAGCAATGGCGAAACCACTTGCACGGTCTCTCTGGTCCTGTCAAGACTCCAGGTATCCCTCAGTGAAGATAAGGCGAAAGGAATTAGCACTGCCTTCGGTGATCCTCCTACACCCAGGGTGTAGGATGTGCTATCATTTGACTGGGAGGAAGTGGAAAATGGAACACAGCCAACTATTTCTTAGGTCATTAAAAGTTATTAAAGAAAGCAATAGGAGACACGAAAGTAACCACTGCGCTAAAACAGAAGCTCTGGCTACAAAAGAAAAATTAATTTAGAAAAGCCAGATGGGAGAAGATTTAAAGAGAATGGAAAGAGAGAAGGGCTTGTAGGAGGGAAGGCATTGTGGGACTCGCTACAGTGTTATAACCGTGCAATGCCAGAATGCTCATGTTGCACAAATGCTGAGTCCGTACCAATAAGATAATTTTTTTTTTGTGGCACTGGGGATTGAACCCAGGGACACTCCACCACTGAGCCCCACCCCCAGCCCTATTTTGTATTTTGTTTAGAGACAGGGTCTCACTGTGTTGCTTAGGGCCTCGCTAAGTTGCTGAGGCTGGCTTTGAACTCAAGATCCTCCTGCCTCAGCCTCCCAAGTGCTGGGATTACAGGTGTGTGCCACCTCGCCTGGCTTAAGATAATTATTTTTAAATAAAGGGAGGAGTCCTCTAAAAATTCTGCCCTGCTACATCTGAAGCAGTGCAGTTGCTGGTCGGTCTGAGCATTGTGGGACTGTCGGTATTTCCAGTTCTTAGTCTTGATTTTCCTCCAGTTGTCCTGTGTCCTGACTGGAATGCCATCAAATTCTTCAGGGGTCTCTGTGTTCTCTGATGACCACCTGCAATCAAATCCCACCAAGAGGAATCTACTACAGTAAATGGACAAGTGAAGGCTGGTAACACTTAACTCAGTTCTCCAGGTCCATATTGAATTTGAGAGTGAGCCAGCCTCTTGTGCTTTGCAGAGAAAGCAATAAATATCATTAGGCACTGCATTAAAAGGAACAATGCATTTAAAATGATAAAGAATAAGAAGCATCGTTTAAAGTTGTCAAACTTGCTCTTCTTCACCACAATGCATGCCAATATCTCGGTTTCTTGCAATTTATAATGATGTGCTACAACATGTGAAAGACTAAGGAAGCCAGGTGGCTTGATATTTGTCACAAGGGTTGGAAGACTACCATTTATGACCCTGTGAAAACATCTATGTCCCGTCTGAAGGGCCATCCCAGGTCCTCTTTTTACCTTCTCCAATTGACTGGAGGACGCAGCGATGACATGGGAGTGCTCTTGTCCTCAAGAGCATACAGTTCAGTGGGGGAGACAAATGCACACCCAGCATCTCATGCAGAAGGGTCAGAAGCGAGGAAGCAATGTAAAGTCCAAATGGAAACGAGGAATTGACCCCTTCTTAGGCCAGAGCAAAGGCACAGAGGCATGCAAAGGCCTGATGTGTGTTCAGAGCGGTGAGTAGTTTGGCACTGGGAAGTTTGTACCTTCTGGAGTTTGCATTGGATAAATAAAAAAACCTGGGGTCATTTCTTATGACTTTTAAGACAGAAAGGCGAAAAGTGTCACTATGTTTTAAGTATTTTAATTGGTGTCACACACAAGCGGAAGCCTGGCTCACAGGGTACATCAAGTTGCTGTTGTCAACACAGGCCACTGGGGTAACCGAGGTCTTTCTGAACCAGCCTGCTCATGAGTTCTCCACTAGTCAGCACCTGGGCCTGCTGGGGGGTGTGCGACATGACCCTGAAGGACTGGCATCACCCCCAACTTGTCCATGCATGACACTCTGTAGGAGTGGCAGCTGGTCTTTGACATCACAGTTTAATGTGGGAACAAATGTTCTTTTCCTGGAAGCCATAGGGAATGTTGAGGGTAGTGAGAGCAGAAGAAGCTGGCAGCTGACGATGACCCTTCCATCAGGGGCTGACCAGCAACAACGCTGACCAAAGGGGCCTGGATGATCTTTGGTGTACGGCACCACAATGAAGGAACCTATTTATGGAGAGCTTATCAGGCATTGCATTGAGAACTCTAGGGAATTCTCTGATTTAACTGTGTTCCCCACAACCCTGTGAGCAATATTCTGTAACGATTCCTATCTTACAGATGAGGCGTTGTGGTTCACTGAGGTTAAGCTCTCTTTCCCACACTTTCATGCAGTAAGTGGTAGAGCTGGGACTCAAACCCAGATACTCCAATGATCTCTCTCTTATCTTTCTTACACTGTCAAGACCTTGATTTCAGAAAAGGCATTGGAGTCATATTGATGTCAGGTATAAATATCCACCTACAGCCAGTGTTGTCTAAGGGTTAGGGATGGGGATGGAGAAGTTGGACCCCCCCTCCTTGCCCCGTGGTGCGTACAGACCCACGACCTGCCTCTGTAAGGCGCAGGCCACAGCTGCACAGACCTCATAGGCAGTGGTAGGCATGCCATGAAATGACACATGAAATGGCATGTGGTGTGATTTCAGTAAATCTCAGCTGTTGTCATTATCCACAGGGAGTTATGTGTGAATGTTCCACCAGTGGGATATTTGTGTTTTACCAAGTATTACTTAAGCTGAAAGAAAAACAGAAAAACAAATTAATAGTATGATTTTACATCTGTACTCAGTTTTTAATTATCCAAGTAATGCTGGGAACTCAATTACTTGACGTTCAAATAATGCATATAAGACCAAGTTGCCTTAAAGCACCCCGGTGGTGAAATTGAACTCATTGTCCATTCTGTTGGGGAGTGCTGACACAGGGACAGAGAGGTCCTTTCTGGGAGTCTGGAAGTTACCATGCAGCCACCATCTTGGGGTGGGACAGCCTCTCTCCAGTCTTAAAGCTCAAACATCCTCCTCTGGCTGCCCCTAGTAAAAGCATGACTGGGAATCAGGAGCGTGGAGGGCAGAGAAGTACCGCAATTATTTGGGAGGCACTTTGCTGTGTCCCTAGTTGGCTGTGTGGTCTTATCATCTCTTTCCTGATTGTGAAACTGAAGAATCACCAGGGTGGTTTCCATGGGGCCATCTTGTTGACCCCCTCCTCATTTGATAGATGTGGGAATCAGAAGCCACACCTACCATGCCCAAGGTCACATACTTGGAAGATGGCAAGCCCTACTTCTTGTGGCTTGGGTATCTCTAGTAAATAGGTCGTGAATGCTTTTATTTGCTCTCTCATCCAATTTTTCATAAACACGAGTCAGCCATTTTAAGCTGTAAAATCCTCTGGCTCTAACTCTCTAAATCTTTGTTCTCTTGGGACTGGAAGAGTGGTTCCAGGTGTGAGTGGGTGTATAAATAAGAGGGAGGATCCCAGTGTGGTAGCACACAGGGCATGAGGGGACCCGCCAACAGCAGCTGTCCTGGTCACTGGTGTCCTTCAGCTGTGCCTGGGAAGGAGACTCGCTCCGCTGATCCCTGGCTGGTTTGGGCCACCAACTGCTGCAAACAGGGATAGCAGCCACCTGCATGGCTCACCCTTCTGTCTTCCTTTTTTTCCTTCTCTTCACTGGAGATCCTGCCAATAGTCTTGCCCAGCAAAAAAATTCAGGGGAAATTCCTGGCATCTCTCCATCCCATGGGAATGGAAATCATTTTGATGACTGCCAAGGACTTGGGACAACACAGCCATTATTGCTGGAGTGCAGAATTCTAATCTTCTCGCTGTCACATGCTCTTAGCCTGAATTCCCAGGGTGGCTATTGTTTGGAGCTGCTTCGGCAAGGAGAGCAGACTTAGCTTCTCCAGAAGCGCCATTTCCCTCTGCCAGTTCCACTTTAGTCTGGCTCATAGAGCTTGCTTCTTCCCAAATTGGTGGCAGCAGGGTCCTTCTAATTAAGTGTTTTTTTTTTTTTCTTTTATACTTCATGGTGGCTTTCCCTTCTGGGGCCTCTGTCGAAGTCTCTCCCTGACCAATTTAAGATGGCTGCTTCCTCCCTCCAACCCAGATAGTAACAAACTTATTTTTTGAGCTGTGTGTCAGTGACAAGTCCAGAACTGTTCCCCATGCTTGTGAAGAATGAGTCTTTGGAGAAAGAGTTTTCAGAAAACAATCCAAGTGTCTGAATTTCCCTGACTCAGTGATTCTTTGTCCTCTCGGTGAGTGACCACTCACTGGGAAAGATGCAGCTTGTAATGAGTAAGGAGAGAGAAGAGGGCCTTCTGCCCCTTGTGAGGAGGAACCTGAGAAGAGAACGAGGAGAACCATGGTCAAGCATCTGGACGGGGGCGATGAGCTCAGGAGATTTGAGATTTTTCTATCTTAGCTATTTTTTCTTTTTTTTTTTGAGAAAGGGAAAAAGAAGTTTTATTGCTTTGCTAGCAAAAAAGAAGCACTGGGGACTCCTGTCCCAGAGGCTGTGATTCTGCCCATCAGCAGGAACAGGAGACTTTTTTAAAGAGGTGACTCAAAGGCTACATTCCACGTGTTCTCTGTCTGGGGTTGTAATTCACTTGTTAATTTGGGAGATAGTCATTTCTGAGATCTTCTGGTACCATCCCTAAAATATGGATTACTTGTTTTTATGGTGGGTGTGAGCTCAGGACAGATAACTGCCTAGGATGGGGAAGAAAGGTAACCTTGTTTCCCCTGAGATTAGGGACGGGAAGAGATTAGGGAGGAGCAGGGAGAGAGGAAGAGATAGACACATGTCCATTTAAAAATAAGTTGCAGTGGCTGAGCAGCAAGGGCTGCATTCAAAGCATAAAGTGGACCACGGTTACATTTCCCCATAGTCAGCACTCCATTTCTATGGAAAAATGGGTGACAACATCTCCAAGCTGCTTCCTGCTGAAAGGGGGTGAAGTTCTCTATCTGGTGGAGCCTGGACAGTTAAGGCATTCAGCATCAGAGCAGCCCAGAGGTCCACAGTGGCGGATGGCAGGTGACTGGACAAGGCATACATAGGGCAGGGATCATGCCAAGCCAACAATAAACAGGACAGCAAAGCATTACCTTTCCGTAAACAGTTAGCATAAAAGCAATCAGTATTTCAGCCAGTCTCTGAAAACCATGAAGTTTTTTTTCAAACTTAACCTCTGCCCTCCCCTAGGTGTGGGACCTCCGGTAAGTTGATAAGTCAATAAGAGGCTTCCACATCTGTTTCATCCTTATCTGCAGCAGGGGAGGGTGGGGCTACCAGGTCTCTTCTAGAGAAAGCACCCTATCTCTTCTCCTTTGCTGACCCGGTGCCAGGCTGAGGGGAGGGGGTGTAGCATCTTCAGGCCTTCCTTAAGGACTTTGTACTTTTGGGGGAGGCAAGCGCATAGAGTGATGTTGTTAACAAGTCCCTCGTTTGGGATTTTGTGTTGAGCTGATTGACTTGTTTCTTTTTTAAATTGCATATAGTTAGGGAGTGCGATGTGAAGTTTGGATGTAGGTATACACAGCTCAGTGATTACTGTAGTCAAGCAAATTGACAGATCTTTTTCCTGACAGTTACCTTCTCTTGTGTGTGTGGTAAGAACACCTGAAATCTACTCTCTTAGCAAGTTTCCAGTCTATAATACAACATTATTGATCATAATCATCATGCTTATTCAACCCCAGGGATTTAGAATGGGAGGACAGCAGAAGTCTGGGAAGTTTTGTGGAGGAGTTGGATTATGGCCAAGGCCATGAAGGATGGTTAGAATGTGAGTGGGGGAGGGGAGAAGGAAATTCCTGGTGCAAGGAGCAAAGAATAAAGAGAGCAGTGGGACATGCACGTGGCACCAGGAGACTGCAGCAGAGGGGCCTGTTGGGAGAAGTTGCAGAGGAGATGACTGGGCCCATCATGCTGAGCCCTGAAAGCCTTTCAGTTCCTTTTCTCCTTCCTTTGTTTATTTATCTTGTTCTGAGCATCTACTATGTAAAGCATGCCTGGCTGAAGAGATTTAAGAGTAGAACATGCCCTGAAAGTGCATTGATTTTTAGTGTTAAGGTTTGGAGATAAGATGGATCAAATTAAAAGGGAACAAACAGGCAGTGGTCCTCAGCCCTGGTGGTTCACTGAACAATCGTGGATTTCTTGACCCCCTTCCCCAGAAATTCTGATTTGTTTAGTCTGAGAAGGGAGTCAGAGCACAGTATCATTCTCCCTTCCTCCCTCCCTCCTGCCCTTCCTGCTTTCCTCTTCTCCACCCCACCCCTCTGCACCTCTTTCTGCAGCTATTTTCGATAAAGGCCTGAAATAAGTAGCAATCAAAACGGAAAAGAATTAACACAGATATATTTTAAAGGAAAAAAAATGCCAGCTATCTTGACTGATGAAACATAGTTGGAATAAAGAGACATTTTATTCATTTATTTAAAATATTGTTTGAAAAGCTGGGTACAGTGGCACATGCCTGTAATCCCAGCAACTCTGGAGGCTGAAGCAGGAGGGTTGCAAATTCAAAGCCAGCCTCAGCAATTTAGTGAGACCTTGTCTCAAAATAAAAAAATAAAAAGGGCTGGAGATGTGGTTAAATGGTTAAGCACCCCCAGTACCAAAAAAACAAAACAAAAAACTGAACAATCAACTAAACAAAAACAAAAAATAAAAAATGTTTGTTGAGCACTTACATAAGCTATGAGAAAACTGGAAGGTAAAACCCCAGTCCACCTTTGAGGATCTTATATCTAGTAGATGCAGAAAATAACTACAATATGAAGAGGATAAGGAAGCTGGCTTATGGGTAATTTTTTTTTAAAATTTTATTTTAAGGCGTAGAGGTACAAAGAGGAGAGAGGCAGAGGTTCCCCTGAGAGGAGGGGCTCCATAGAGGAGCTGAGTCACAACTCAAAGCCTGGGGTGGGGGTTTCCTGGCAGGTGTAGGAGGGGTAAGAAGCCCTCATATAAGGAGGAGTCACAAAGTGTAAGGTCAGGACTGGAGATGGCCAGGTGCGGTGAATGACAGTGGTAAACTTGGCAATGAGCAGCCTGATCCCTGAGAAACTCAGGGTTCGTGGAAGGCTTGTTGGAGATGAACATCAGCAAAGCCTAGAAAACTGGGTTGAAGTTGGTTTTTTATTATTTATTTATTTACTTATTTGCGGTGCTGGGGATTGAATCCAGGCCTTGTGCTTGCAAGGCAAGCACTCTATCGACTGAGCTATATCCCCAGCCCGAAGCTGGTTTTTTAATTTTTTGAAAATTATTTTTATTGTTTTTGAAGTGGCATTTTTTAAAATGTTAACTTTAAAAAATGTTAATAGTGTTCTATTTATTGACTTTAGTAATGGTTACAAGTGTGTTCACTTTAGAAGGATTTAAATATATATACAAACTTTATATGCTTTCTGCATGTATATTAAAGTTGTTTAAAAAACAGTAGAAAATCAATAGAATCATCATAAACATGCATACAACCAAACAATATGCTCTTAAGCTATATCAAATAAATATGAAAAATATGTAAATGAAAATTATAGTTGGAAGTGTTTTAACATGCATGTCTAAGAAACTTAGGTCTAGCCGGGTGTGGTGGGGCACACCTGTAATCCCAGCACTTGGGAGGCTGAGGCAGGAGGATCGTGAGTTCAAAGCCAGCCTCAGCAACTTAGTGAGGCCCTAAGCAACTCAGTGAGACCCTGTCTCTAAATAAAATACAAAAAAGGGCTGGGGATGTGGTTCAGTGGTGGAGTGCCCCTGGGTTCAATCCCTAGTACCAAAAAAAAAAAAAAAAAAGAAACTTAGGTCTAATAGAAATAAAAATAGCAAGGATATAAAGGAGCTGAAAATAAGATAAAATATATGTAAACCCAAAATAAACAGAAAGCAGACTGTTTTTTGGAACATACCTAGAACAGTTACAAAAATAGGCCATAAAGGAAGCTTCAATAAATTCCAAAGAATCAATCCCATCCAGACAGTATTTTCCAACTATAATGCCATCATGGAATTCACACTTTAAAAATGCTATTCCTGCTAACACACAGTAAGGGAAGAATAGAAGTACTTTGGCTTAGGCAAAGGGGAATGAAGGGAAAGGAGGGGGATGCAGCAAAGGGGAAAGACGGTGGAATGAATCAGACATAACTTTCCTATGTTCATGTATGAATAATGACCAGTGTAACTGCATATCACGGACAACCACAAGAATGGGAAGTTGTGCTCCTTGTATGCATGATAGGTCAAAATACACTCTACTGTCATTTATAACTAAAATGAACAAAAAATTTTTAAAAAGTTCTACGTGCTTACAAACTAGATAGCATTTTATTAAATAGCACTCAGTTTTAAAAAATACTAAATGCAACACTACATGCTAGAACTTGTGTGTCGCAGCTGAAGCAGTACTTACAGCTTTAAGGACAGTAACGAATAAGAAAGGCTAAAAGCAAAGGAGATGCCGTCATTGGATACCACCTGGATTCACCACTACTGAGAAATCCAAACAGCAAATGCTTCAAGAGTCATCTTCACTTTTAAATTAAGCCATTATTTGCATACAATTAAATGTATCCATTTTAGAAGCCTTATTTTTTAAGGTGTTGAATACAGAGGTAAGAAATTTGGAAGACCAGAGGTTGTATTGATACAATAAAGCATTTGGTAGTCTTGGCATTGAATTAACAGTTGCATCATTTGCTCACTGTATGATCTTGGACAAATTATTTGCATCTCAGGGCCTCGTTTCCTATCTACAGTGGTGATGGAAATATACTCCCTAAGGAATGTGGAAAGGCTCAAATAATGTATTGCATGCAAAATGCTTGGCATGTATCAGGGACAAAAGAAGTATGAACTCACTTTCCATTGTGCTCATGAGAATCATCAGGGATGATTTTTGCCTATTTGAGAAGAAGTCCAAGTGGTTTTTTCTTTTTCTTTTTGTGGTGCTGGGCATTGAACCCAGGCCTTGTACATGCTAGGGCAGCGCTCGAACACTGAGCTGCATCCCCAGGCCCCTAGGTGATCAGATTGGCATAGGCAGCGGGAGTCTCGGCAGGGAAATGACCTAATAAGAGCTCTCTACTAGGCCTGTTGGCCTACAATGGCACATGTGGACCTGGAAGCCCAGGTGAGTGTGGAATGAAGAGGCTGGAGAGCAGGTGCAGGATCTGATTCAGGGGGGACAGGTCAGGCTTGGTTTCAGTCAATGTTTATTTATTCATCAATAAGAAAGCATTGATTCAGGCCTACTTTGAGCAAGGCCCATGCACAGAGAGAAATGCACCCTCACTTCCCTGACTTGTCTCCAAGGGAACAACACTTGGGAAGCCATCTGTGGCCTCTCATCCTTGACTTCTGTCTGACTCAGAGGTGGTGCTGGTAGCGGCAGTTTAGGAAAGGTCAGGGCTATCCAGTTGACTCTGGGGTACAGAGCTCTTGACCACATCTGTTCTGGTGGATTGGTGGCTGGTGGGATACTCTAGTGAATTTCATGTCTCCAGCCTGGGACCCACAATCACTTCCTCATCTAGATCTCATAGTGCAAAGTAGTAGCCTCAGGTCCTGATTCTCATAACTGGAACTGTCAGGCAGAGTCAAAATAACCAAAAAACCATGGAGCCATTCAACCAGCATGATTGAGTGGCTCTAACAATGTTACCAGGGGATGATGCATAGAATTCTTGCCTGACTGTCTTGAACATCTTGCTTGTCTCGACTTTTTGAGACAAACACATGCCACTTCAGAGGACTTATGCTGGCTACCTATCTTGTTGTCGCAAAAGTATATCTGTTGTCCTTGAAAGAAGGAACAAAACATCCTTAGCTGGCAGGCATGTAGGAGACATTACTATCTTGTTTTGTTCTCAATAGGCCTGGGTGGCTCTGTTTTTTCTTGGCTTTAGAAGTATGGTCTCATGAGAGCCACGATGAGGGAATTAAACTAGGGGAAGAGGTCAGAGGAGGTCCCTATGGAAGAGATTATGGATGTCATATGGGAAGGGAGAGTAGAAGTTAGCTAGGGGAGGGGTGGCTGGCTCAGATTGGAGATAGCAGGGTGGGTGAGGAGTGTCCCGCCATATAAACAAAGGTCAGAGTGTGAAACAACACAAAACACAACTTACCCTGTATAAGATGAAGTCAGAGAGAGAGAGAGAGAGGTAAGAAATGGACTTGTGTAGCCCATGTGACCTCATCTCCATCCTGAAATTGAAAGGATGGTATTGAAATGTTTTGAAAGCAGGGAGGTATAATTAATCAAGTTTTCTTTGTGAAAATATCATGCAGCTGCAGTGTAAGGACAAGATTAGAGAGGGGTCAGGATTACCTGGGGGTGGTTCAAGTGAGGTAGCTTGTGATTGTGATGGACCAGAGAGGGACATGAACCAAAGGCAGAGAGATCTGAGAAACAGGCTTCATGTGGATCCCAGTGATGGACTAGAAATGATGGTGGGAATCAGTGGAAGTTTGACTCTTAAGATTCTGGGGGTTCTGAATGAATGGGGGTGCCTTTGACCACATTAGGGAGACTTGAAGAGGACAAGCTTTGAGAGGAGGAGGATGAGTTCTACTTTGGATATCTGGAGTTGGAGGTGCCTCTGAGAGATGGTAGTGTGGATACCCAGCAGCCGTATGAATCTGATGTTTGAATGAGTGGTCAGGGCTGAACATGATTTCACAAGTCACCATCTGTCCTTCGGTGGTGACCATTGTGTCCTGTCAATTCAATTCCATTGGCCAAAAATGGGTTGTCTCATCTTTTCTCCCCACATCTTTTTCTGGCCTATGTTAATGTCATAATCATTCTATTTATTCCATCTGAAATCTGGACATACTTTTGGACTTCTTCCTTTCTTCGGTCCCTAAATCTAATTAGTCACAAATCCAGAATTTTTCCTGTTGAATAACTCTTGAATTTTATCCTTATAAAAATTCCCAGGGTAGCAGAGTAGCTTAGTGGTAGAGTATCTGCCCACTACACACAAGGTCCTGGGTTTGATTCCCACAACTGCAAAAAGAAACATCCAATTTAAGTCTTAATTATATAAAATACCTGGGCTGGAGTTGTGACTCAGTAGTAGAGCATTGGCCTAGCATGTGTGAGGCCCTGGGTTTGATTCTCAGCATGGCATAAAAAATTAAATAAAGATTTTGGGTCCATTTACAGTTAAAAAAAAAAAAAAAAGACCTGGTAGCTGGTGCCTACCATTTTATCTCTTAACTCTTATCTCCATCTGTAACACTGTAACCAAGTTAGTCTCCCCCCTCCCCAGGGATTGAACCCAAGGGTGCTTAACCACTACTGAGCTGCATCCCTAGCTCTTTTTATTTTGAGACAGGGTCTTGCTACGATTGCTTAGGGCCTCCTTAAGTTGCTGAACTTGTGATCCTCTTGCCTCAGCCTCCCAAACTGCTGGAATTATAGGCATGCACCACCACGCCCAGCAAACAAAGAGTTTAAAACCCCTGTGGGGCAATGAGGTGCAGATTTCCAGCAGATAGTTGGATGGTTGAGTCTGGGATTCAAGAATGAGGTTAGAAGGGGTTGATGTAAGATGGAGCTTCATCAGTAGGAAGGAGGGAGTTGAAGCTGTGGATGGGGTGAGCTGTTTAAAAAGTCAGGAAAGTGGGTCTTGTGAAATGCACACCTAGTGTCTAGAAGAAGAAAGTAGGGGAGTAAAGGAGATGGGAAATGTGGCCAGAAAGGTAACAGAAGCAGTTCAAGTGCAGACTCAATGTCCAGGGAAGGAAGAGCTTCAAGAAGGCTGGAGTGGGTGAGTGGTCCCATGCACAGACAAGAGAACCGAGTGGGAAGTGAGAGGGTTCCTTTCCCTCCCAGGGCTCCACAGAGATGATACCAATCTGAAAAAGACTGACCACATTCTCGCTCTTGCTTTAGAGAGAAAAACATTATTTCCTAAAGCATTCAATTACTCAACAAAGACTGATTGAAACCAGAAACACTGATTATTTTAATTCTGAAAGTTGAGGACCCTCAAAGGTGAGGTTCGGTTCCAGTGTGTTTTTGTTTTTGTTCTTGGAAAATATTGTCTCGAAAAAGAGATTCTTTGGTCTTTTAAACTCTTTCATGTAACTGCATTTCAGAACCTGTTACTGCTAAATTCCTGTGAGGAATTTACTTCTGAACTTTTTAATAGGTATCGAGGGAGTACCATCTCTTTGGTGTATGCTTGTTAGCAAGAGAGGAAGGGTCTCCTGGAAGACCTGAATCTGGTTGGTTTCCCTAGGAGACAGCATGGCTTCAAACAATGTATTTAGTGGGAGACGTTGTGTGAAATTGGTGTGTTTAGAAGTCAGTGTTGTTTGATAACTTGGTCTTGTTTTTTTTTTTTGGAGGGTACTGGGGATTGACCTCAGGGGCAGTCGACCACTGAGCCACATCCCCAGCTTTATTTTATATTTTATTTAGAGACTGGGACTCACCGAGTGACTTAGTGCCTCGCTTTTACTGAGGCTGGCTTTGAACTCTTGACCTCTTGCCTCAACCTCTCCAGCCGCTGGGCCAACTTGATCTTGTTTTTTCCCTTTGCTTTCCTTACTTTGTGTATATAATCCATACTGGGATCTCTCTTTTTAGGACAAATTCTATTTTTTTCTTTGAAAGTATTGTGTACACATATGCACCAATATATATTTGGATATATATTGATACACACACAAACAACAGACACCAAGCTGTTCCTTGGTAGCTGAGGGGACTGTTTAGGACCCCAAATCGCTGGGATTGCAGGCATGTACAACTATGCCCAGCATCCACTGATCATCTTTGCTTGGGTCAATTATTTCATGAGAAAATGAAAAGTGGTGATTTAAAAAAATTCTACCATTCTTCCTATGTTAATAAGTTATAAGATAAATTGTTACTCCCTTTTAATTACAACTTTAAGAGATGAAAGTTGAGATAATGGCACTCTCTTTTTATATGTCACTGGGGACACATGAATGAAAAAAAGCATATCCAATGTATTTTACTCAATTGCAGCTGTTCTACTTTTTAAGTTCAAGTTGTCCCAGGTGTATCTAATGGGTGCTTTTACAAGCAACCTTCTGGTTCCTTTGGACATGTTCCTATTAATTTTTCAATATCTTCTCAGTTTCTACCACAAAATGTCTTAGATTATTTTCTATGTTCCTTGACCCAAAATTTAGATTAGCCATTTCTTTAAGGAGTTCTGTTTCCTTTCAGTGGAAAAATGGTATTTAGTTACCAAAACCTGTGTTTTGTGGGTGCTCATAGCACTGGGTTTTCATATGGCAAAACTTATATGGCTGTTTCAGTGGGCACAGTGAAGAAATACATAATTAAAAGATGAGCCGGGTGAGGTAGTGGCGCATGCTTACAGTCCCAGCTACTCTGAAGGCTGAGCTGGAGGATGGATTAAGCACAGAAGTTCAAGGCCAATCTGGGCCACATAGTGAGAGTCCATCTTCTTTTGTGTGTGTGGTGCTGGGGATTGAACCCAGGGCCTTGTGCACGCAAGGCAAGCACTCTACCAACTAAGCTATATCCCCAGCTCTGAGACTTCATCCTAAAAAAGAAAAGAAAATATAAAAAGAGAGGAAAAAAAGATTATGAGTTTATGTTGATATTTACAAATTAAATAATTTAACACTGCATTGTTTTACTTAACCTTCAAATTTGACATTGAATTGATTTTATTCCATCTCTTTTCTCTTTATACTGTTTTCTGTTTCCTAATAATCTTACCATAATTTCTTATTTGCATCGTCCCACAATATTTATAGTTTCAAAATAACATAACAGTATTTACTAGCAATAGAATGGCTCAGTGGAATTTAAGATGTCTCTGCAGAAGGATGCCACCAAACATATAGAGTCAAAGTACTGTCTTCAAAGTCCTTCAAAGTAATTTTATTTATTTATTTATTTATTTATTTATTTATTTATTTTCTTGTTTCTTTTCAATGTAATTTTTTCCTTTGCATGATTCTTTCCAATATGGCTAGCTTGATTTATTGTAGTTTGTTTTTAGTTCCAGGGTTGTTCTTTTTTCCCCTTTAAAATTTAGGCTTATTATTTGAGTATTAAAAATAATTGTATGGTTCAAAAGTTAATACTTAGAGAAGCTTGTTTCTGACCCCTTTCTTTGGTTTCTGCCCATCCCCCATGGATAATAATTTTTGCTGCTTTCTAACTTATTCTTTTAATGTTTCATTTTGTAAAAAAAGGACATTCGTGTGTGTATAAATATTACATTCCATTACATTAATAGCATGGTATTATATGTCTTCTCTTGATACGTAAAGGTGTTTTCTCCCTGTTGTTCACCATGAATTTATTTATTCATTTTTTGTAGTGTTGGGGACTGAACTCATGGTCTTGCTCATGCTAGACACAGAGCTACCACTGAGCCATGCCCCCAGACTCATGATATATTTTTAACTAAACATATACTGTAAATGACACTCATATTCATAGATAGAATTCTTTGATATACTTTACAATTGCAATTGCATCCTACTTCATTATGAGTATACCATTATTCCTAACTTAAAACTATTTGTATTATTTCCAATCTTTTGTTATTTCAGATAGTGCTCTATAATAATCACCTTCTATTCCCATCTTTACATTTTTGTGCTGGTATATCTTTTTTTTTTTTTTTTTGGAACTGGGGATTGAACCCAGGGGCACTCCACCACTGAGCCACACCCCCAGCCCTATTTTGTATTTTATTTAGACACAGGGTCTCACTGAGTTGCTTAGGGTCTTGCGAAGTTGCTGAGGCTGGCTTTGAACTCTCGATCCTCCTGCCTCAGCCTCCCAAGTGCTGGGGTTACAGGCGTGTGCCACCGTGCTCGGCTATCTTTTTTTTGTTGTTGTTGTTGTTCTTTTTAGATATACTTGACAGTAAAGTGTATTTTGACATATTATACATACAAGGTGTATAACTTATTCTAATTACGATGTGCTGGTATACCTTTAGGACAGAACTGAATTGTGGGGATGGACTATTACTCAGCCTTAAAGAAGAATGAAATTATAGCATTTGCAGGTAAATGAATGGAACTGGAGAAGATCATGCTAAATGAAATAACCAATCCCAAATAACAAAAGGCCAAATATTTTCTCTGATAAGTGGATGCTGATCCCTAGTTGGGGGGTGGGTAGGGAAGAATGAGGGAATTTAGGATTGTACCGAGGGGAGCGAGGGGAGGGATGGGGCGGGTGGGGATGGGAAGGAAGGTGGATTATGATAGACATTATTACCCTATATACCTGTATGAAAGAATTAAAAATATTTATCACTGTCAAAAAACATTAATGAAAATAAATAAAATAAAAAATAAAAGTTAATGAAAAATATAAATAAAAGTTAAAAAATAAAAATAGAATTGAGGGACTGGGGTTGTGGCTTAGTGGTAGAGCACTTGCCTAGCATGTGTAAGGCACTGGATTTGATTCTCAACACCACATATAAAATAAATGAATAAATTAAAGGTCTATCAACATCTAAAAAATAAGATGAATAAAAATGAGCAGAATATTAAAAAAAAGAAGCCGGGTGTGGTGGCACACGCCTGTAATCCCAGCACTTGGGAGGCTGACTCAGGAGGATCGTGAGTTCAAAGCCAGCCTCAGCAACTTAGCAAGGCCCTAAGCAACTCAGTGAGACCCTGTCTCTAAATAAAATACAAAATAGGGCTGGGGATGTGGTTCAGTGGTGGAGTGCCCCTGGGTTCAATCCCCAGTACCGAAAAAAAAAAATAATTGAATTGTGTGGTTGGTGGTTAACAGTTTCATTTTTGCTTGCCTTCTTATTCTTTATTTTTCTCTAGCATTTAGATTATCCAATGAACCTTATATACTATTCAGAAGAGTATGTAACAGAAACGTTAAGTGGCAGGAATACCAGCCTATGTTTGCCACTGGTTACCCCATTTCTTCCCACAAGTTGTGGTGATTATCCTGAATTCTATGTGGAAGGAATCCCGTATTTTCTTTACAGTTTTGTCACATATCTCTGCATCTCCAAGTCATATATTATTTAGTTTTAAAATTATGTACAGTGATGTGCTGCAGAATGACATTTTGGTCAATGACAGACCTCAGATGTGATGCTGGTCCCTAAGATTCTATTGCCTAGCAGCATTGCAGCTGCCTTAGCTTGCATTAAGTGCACTCTGTGATGTTCATGCAGTGATGGAATTGTCTAACATTGCATTTCTCACAAAGTATCCCTGCAAAATAACACGTGACCCCCCCAAAATGCTGTATATATTCTGATATTTTCATTCAACTTCATTCTCGCAATTTATCTGCACTGAGATGTTAAAACTGCAGGTCATTCTCCAGCTATTCCACTTTGTGGTATTTGTCCTGAAGAATAAAATCATCTTGCTATGGTGATATTTGCATAGCCACATTTATAACAGCACAATTCACAATAGCCAAACTATGGAACCAGCCTAGGTGTCCATCAACGGAGGAGTGGATAAAGAAAATGTGGTATATTTACAAAATGAAGTTTTATTCCACCATAAAGAAAAATGAAATTATAGTATTTGCAGGAAAATGAATGAAACTAGAGGTCATCATGTTAAGTCAAATTCAGGTTAAGGGTCATATGCTTTCTTCCATAGGTGGAAGCTAGAGAGGAAAAAGGAAACCAAAGATGGGTGTGGATCTCCTAAAAATCAAAGGGAAATCAGGAGAGGAAAGGAACCAAGGGGAAGGAGGAAGGGAGGGAGGGGAGAAGTGCTGGAGAGTCATATTGACCAAATCGCGTGCATGTACGAATAGGTAACAACAAATTCAATCAGTATGTACAACTATAATGCACCAATTAAAAATATGGGGAAAACCCCCTTAAAGGTCATTCATTTTCATATCTATGTAATCGTCTCTTAATTATATCACAACTCATCTATCCATCATCCTACACTCAATAGACATTGGGTTGTTTCTAGTTTTGTTATTATAAATAATGCTGCAATAAATATCCTTGCAGATATTGGTGGTGTACAGACTCAAAGTTTCTTTAGGGTACATAACTAAGAACATAATTGCTGGATTGTGGAACATGTGCAAGTACAACTTTTCTAGGTATATGGACCAAGTTCAAAAAAAAAAAAAAAAAAGAATACAATACAGCCTAGTTCATTCAGTCAGAAAGGGATTTATTACCCCATTGACCATTTGCAGAAAGGTTGGGAAGGTTGAAGAAATAGATTCTAGACTGAGCTTCTAGGAATGATTTCCAAATCCACACCCAGTGACTGGGCCACCAAGGAAGCCACCACTTTTCCCTCCAAGAGGAAGCTATGTTTTGAAATGGAAAACTGCCAGTTGGATTCTGGTCCCAAAGCCACACAACCTTAGGTACAATTAGGGAGCCACTTCAGCTCTGTCAGGAAGTCATGGTTAGACCTGTTGGCTCCGGAACCAAGCCGCTGCTATGAAACCACCTTTTAAAATTGGGAAGCCACCATTATAATCCCCACCCGCCAAATGAATACCCTCGGCCCTGCCTCTCTTTCCCACTTAAAGTCTAACAGAGGACACTGGGTGGGTCAGACCTTGGCCATACTGGAACCCATATTATATGGGTGTCTTGGAAATGTCCTTTTTAGTTTTCTGCCTTTTGAAATATAGGCAGGCACAGGAGAAGGAGGTTGGAATAAAAGTCGAGCAAACCAGTTTCTAGTGTCCGCTGCATGAAGTAATGCCAGATTTCTTTCCGATGTGGTTGAACCAATCTATTCTCCTGGCAGTGATGTATGAGAATATTTGTGGTTCTACGTTCCTGCCAATGCTTGATTTTGTTGGGTTTCTGTTTTTGAAAAGCTATTTCATTATCACTTTAATGTGTAGTTCCATGACTTAATAATGAAGCAGGGTACATCTCCTTATATATTCTGAGCATTCATGCCTCTCTTTCATAGATATGCCTATTTCTGTTCTCTGGTACATTTTCTGTTCTTATTCTTTCTAATTCTGTGGGATTCTCTGCTTATTCTGCATGATGATTTTCTGTGGGTTACACGGTACGAATATCTTTTCAGGTTGAGGCTTATCTCCTCACTTTCCTAATGATGATGTTGCTGAATAAAAGTCCTTCATCAAGTTTAATGGTTTTTCTTTATGGCTTCTTGTGTTTTTCTTGTTTGAATAAAAAAAAATCTTTCTCTACCCACAGATCATTAGAATGTTCTCTTTTTTCCTCTAGATATTTGGATTTTGTGATTTTAGCTCCTGATCCACCTAGAATTGATTGAAGATGTGGGCTAGGAATCCATTTTCCTTTCTTTCCCCCTGAGAAGCCAGATCTATCATATATCGTGTGTGATTTAGTGTGGGTCAGTCTCTAGGCTCCCATTTGGTTCCATTGGTCTTTTTATTCATCCTTGTATTAAAAACACACAATCAGCCGGGTGCGGTGGTGCACGCCTGTAATCCAAGCGACTCTGGAGGCTGAGTCAGGAGGATCGTGAGTTCAAAGCCAGCCTCAGCAACTTAGCGAGGCCCTAAGCAACTCAGTGAGATCCTGTATCTAAATAAAATACAAAATAGGGCTGGAGATGTGGCTCAGTGGCCGAGTGTCCCTGAGTTCAATCCCTGGTTCCAAAAAAATAAAAAAATAAAAACAAAAAAATAAAAACACACAATCCTGGGCTGGGGATGTAGCTCAGTTGGTAAAGTGCTTGCCTTGCATGCACAAGGCCCTGGGTTCAATCCCCAGCACCGCACACACACACACAAAACAAAAAAAACAAAATAAAAAAACCAGAAAACCACAATCCTAATTGCTTAAAATATGTCTGTTCTGGCAGAATTCTTTGACTTGTCTCAGCTTTTTGACCCTTGACTTTCTTTATGCATTTCAGAATTAGTTTGTCAAGTCCTGTGAAATGTCTTATTGAGATTTTTGTTAGAATCACATAGAATCTATAAAACAATTTTGTTAAGAATGGAATCTTTAAGATATTCAATCTTCTTATCCACGGGAAAATTATGTCATTCTGTTTATTTAGGTTTTACTTAATATCATTTACCAAAGTTGCATAATTTTCTCCCCAAAAGTCTTACACATCTTTTGTCACACTTATTCTTAGTCATCTTATTTTGTTGCTATTGTAAATATCTATCTATCTATCTATCTATCTATCTATCTATCTATCTATCTAT
>JAJEJO010002747.1:0-104251 GCA_020662805.1 Glaucomys volans
CTAAAGGAAATGTTATGTTTTGGGAGAGGGCAGCAGGGACTTGGGGACTACTGAATGTAAAGGGAACAGGCTCAGATGACATTCCCTAGGTTTTGGTCCTTTTTGTGACTTCAGCTCACAGATGCATCTTTGCTGTTTTCCAAATTGCATCAATCCATTCACGAGCTTTGCGTTGCTGGCTGAGTGTCCTTCTTAAATCAGTGTCTGAAAATATGACAGGATAAGAAGAAACCCTTGAACATGGAACAACATTTCTATCAGTAGATTCAAGCTGCGGGGGTACTTCTCTAATTAAGAACCTCTGTGCCAAACTCTCCTTTGCAAGGTCAAAATGACCTGAAGAAGAAAAGCTCAGCCCTGAAGCAGAGCAGGTGGGTGGGCCTCTTCTCTGCACTGCTGATTTCTCTCTTCTCGACTGACTTTGAACTTCACCAAAGGTGGATTCAGGTTTAGGTACTAGAGACCTGTTCCTCATGATCCCTATGGGAATGTCGAGGCCATGTTCAGAGATGCCTGGAGCAGATATTCCAGGGCAGGGGGATCTGGTATTGCTTCTGCGTTGGGACCAGTAGGGCCCAGGTGAGCAGAGGACAGCCCAGGTGCCCTGTGTGTTGGCAGCAAAGAGCCAAGGTCTGGGGAGGCTGGGGGCATGTGCACACGTCAGTATGCTGGGCAGGCCCACAGGATCGAGCCCTCCCCTGCAGGAGAGTGACTGTAGCCAGCACCCAGAGGACACCCTGGCCTGGCTTCCAGGGTGAGTCTGTCACAGCACAGCTCCATTGTCACCAGTCCTCAGGTCAAGTGCAGACAGTATGACCAGAGACCTGAGCCCCCAAATTCCTGCTTCCCTTTTCCTTCAGAAGCCCCTCCACCAGCTCCCAGGCGCCCCTCACCTGTTCCGTCTGCTCCTGAGGTCTCCCCACATTAAGTCTTCTCTTCCTCCCGCGCTAACTTGGGCTGCGTCCGCAGGACCCCCGACCATGTGTATGTACCAGCAACTTTTGGCCACTTTGTGACACAAACCTCCCTGAGGTGCAGGGGATGTTGAATTTGAATCTGGCTTCACCTCTCAGCAAGTCTGAGGTGCTGACCTCTGTGAGCCTGAACCTTTCCATCTTCTAACAAAGTGCTGGCGTTCCTGACTGCTGAGCACGCTAGGGCTCACAACGTGCTTGGCAGACAAAACACAGGAACTGCTGGGGTGAGTTCTTTCCTGAGAAAAATACGTGTCCCCAAAGTTGATCCATGCTGTGCAATACTGACTAAAGTGCTCGTGTCGCTGACGTGATGCCAAGAAAGATCTGCGCCTTGCATCCCAGCCCTATTGTGTCACAAAGCTCCCTCCAGGTCCCAAAGCAGGGAATTGTTGGCATTTCCGTCCCCTCCGCCAGCTTCCCAGGAGCTCCTGTCTGTGCTCGTGTCCTTCCAGATTTGCCTTGGTGCTTACTGGGATGTGTATTGTCACCCAATCCTGTTGTGCAGGAGCTATGGGAGAGACAAGGGACCTCACTTACCCCGGCCTGCCTCCGCATGGGCCACCTGCACACCTCGAAGAGACCCAGAAGAGGCCCCTGCCCTGTGGCCTTTTCAGGCCAGAGAGACCAAGATCTGCCCTGAGAAACTGGAGGCGGTGGGGAAGGAGGGCCAGGGGATCCCCTCATGTCACGCAGGCGGCCTGGCCTTCGGTTCCACCAGGGAATCAGCAGACTTCACCACTAAGTCTTGCCTGGAGGTTGTCCGCGGCTGCTTGGAGCTTGGAGCTCTGGTCATCTCCAGCACCAGGGCAGTGGCCCCGGGGCCTGGGAGGGGAGGCCTCCTGGGCTGGGCTCAGGCTGGGCGCCCTGCATGGCTCTAGCAATGGAATGCGAGTGTGTCGAGGGAGTTTTTCTCAGGATTTAAACTCTGTGTGCCTGCATGTTCTCACTGCCCCCAAAGATGTCTCCGTTTTTCCTTCTCTTTTTGGATTTTGGAAGCATGTCCAAGCTCTCATCCTGGCTGAGTACTTGGAAAGTGTTTAAAGTCCGCTCCTGTTGTCTAAACAGAGGTCGCAGAACATTCTCAGGAAATACTAGACATAGCTGGCCAGGGGTACGTGCCTGGAACGGCACAGGCTTGGGCCCAAGGCCTGGACCTCGCTCTGGGCCAGTGAGGCCAATGACTTCATCGTTCAGGGATGCCACATGCTCCTCTTTACAATGAAATAAATACAGTTTCAAATTTTTTATTCTCTAAAATTGTCCTCTGAGGATCCATTTTTTATTCTGACGAAGTTCTATTTATCAATATGCTATTTCAAAGAGCATATTGATATGCATGGTTTTGTATCTAAGAAATATTTGCCTGACCCAAGGTCACAAGTATTTTTTTTCCTGTCTTCTATGAGTCTATATTTTAGATTTTAAATTTGGGTCCATGGCCCATGGCTGGGAGCAAGTCTTTGCAAGAAATCTGATGAAGGACTTATGCTCAGATTATATAAAGAACTCTAAGAACTCAATAATAAAAAAACAAATATCTCAATTAAAGAATGGTCAAGAAATTTTGAACAAACTTTGCCAAAAAAGGTATATGGAGGGAAAATAAACACATGAAAATAGAATTGATACCATTAGTCAATAGAAAAAGGCAAATTAAAGCCACAGTGAATTGTCACAATACACCTACAAGAATGACCACAATTAAAAACAAAAAAATTAACCAAGTGTTACCAAGCTTTAGTGAGGATGCAGAGGAACTTGGATTCTCATATTCTACTTGTGGTGATATAAATGGTCTGATCACTCTGGAGGGGAGTTTGGTGGATTCTTTAAAGTTAAACATGGACCTGTTAAATAGACCAGCAATCCTCCTGGTAGGTATTTACCCAAGAGAGATGAGAGCACATGTAAAGACTTGAACATGAATGTACCTGCACAGAAAACTCAAGTGTAACAGCCCCAAACTGGAAAGAACCCAAATCTTCATCAATGATTGGATGGATTAAAATATTGGGGTCCGTCCATACCATGGAATACACTCAGTAATAAGAAGGAGTGGGCTGTGGATCCCCATAATGGGTGAACCTCAAAGTCATTCTGTGAGTGAAAAAAGCCAAGATCACACAGTTAGGCGGGTTTCATTCTCCTTCTACACCCTCTGCGATGATAAGCAGAGGCTTGGTAAGTGCTTGCACTCCGCAGCTTGGCCTTTGGGAACGGTGGCTGTGGGACTCATTCACCACATGGAGAGGCCACAGAGAGGACAGAGACCCCCTGGTCAGCAGTCCACCCGAGCTCTGAGCCAGCAGCCAGCATCAGCTGCCATCTTGGATGCTCCAATGCAGCAGAGCCCACTGGCTACAGCCCAAGCTTCACCCCATGGAGCAGAAGAACTTCCTAGCTGATCCAGTTGAGCTGTGAAATCATGAGGGAAAATAGCACTGTTGTTGCTGTAAGCTGACAAGTTTTGGGCTGGGTTACTTCGGAGACATTGCTCGCCCTGTAAGTTCCTAGCATTTTTGAATCCTGGTGGCTTTGAGATATTTTGTAGTTCCTGCAAACATCCTGAGGTTGTTCTTTCTAGGATAGATTTGGGCCAAGTGTCTCTCTGTGAATTAGAGTGATGATGGCCAAGGAGCATGCCAGGGAGCACCAGGGTCATGTGTCCATCTCTGGAGCTGTCGGGTCCCAAACACTGCTGGCCAGTGAGCAGGGAGAGGAGAATCAAAGTGCAGGATGAAAAAGGGCAAGGGCAGCCCAAAGCAAGGGCTCAGGACAGCGGACGGCAGAGGCTCCACAGAGGAAAAGGAGCAGATCTGGGAATCTGGAGATGTTGCACGACTGCAGAAAGATTGCTAGGTTGCGCTGTTTACAGGGGATGATTGTGTTAAAGCCTTTTACCCAGGACCCGGCGCACAGTACGTCCTCAATCATCTATAGCTGATGTCATTTTATTTTATTAATATTACCAAAGGGCAGATATACAATATGAATGCACTTTTCTATGTCTGCAGAAACCAACCTGCATTAAGTCCCAGCACTGGCCACCTCACATATAAGTACACCAGGCTCTGTGTGAAGGGACGGTCCCTAGTCCACCTGGCCCCAGTATTTTAAGGCAGAGAAGTGTCGTGCATGTCTATTTGAGAAGTCACTGTCTTATTAACTTGTAGCCCCAGGGACTGAGCTCCACTGTGGCTCCTCATTTGGGAGACAAATAACTCAGCCTGACCTTGTCCTGTCTCATTTCAAGGTTTCCATGGAGACCAAGATGAAGCCACAAGGAGCTTCCAAACCTACACACCTTCCCACTGCAGTCAGGGGACAGTGGGGACTCTTCAGTGAGCTCACAGGCAGGTGGCATGTGTGCGTGTGTGCATGTTGTGTGTGTGTGTGTGTGTGTGTGTGTATGCACAGGCATGCATGTTAGAGGTGCGACACTTCATATACATGTGTGTGAGTACAGGTGTCCCCTCTGACGACAGACAATGGCCTCCTGGAAAAGCTAGCTGCCATCTGTGCCTGAGGTGACACTGCAGAATCTCCAGGATGCTCTGGACTCCACAAGACTGGCCAACCACAGATCCTGTCTGAATGGGGCCTCTCGGCTAAGCCTGATGGGGCTACTTGGCGGCTGCATGCTGAGTCTAGACCACATCCACTCTCAGTCGTCTGAAAGGGAAGGCCTGGGAGGAGGAGCTCAGCTGACTGTTGAGGCGAAGGCAGGAGGATGGTTGCTGTCCCAGGTGGAGGGGATCCTCGTGGTGTCAGGGATTGTGCCTTGTGATGTCAGGGATTGTGCCTCCTGGTTTGGGAACAGGAAGCCTCTCCGTGTCTCTCGTGCACATTCTCCGCCTGGGAAACTATTCTCACTGTAAAACTTCCTGGAGTGCCTTGCTCTTGCAGTCTTGTGCAGTCTTTGAATTATCTTAAAGACTATCCTTGTGCAGGTTCTGTTGCGCTGGGACTCCAAGTCCCAGGTGGCAAGTGGGTGGGGAGAGCAGCAGCCAGGATCAGGTTGAGACCCCACGAGTCTCTACATCTACACCATCTCACCACCGGGTAACTCCAGAACTTAGGCCTCTTTCTGACCTCAGACTGTCCATCCATCCGTCTGCTCCTGGACACACCCACTGAGGTCTAAGCCACACCATGGCACTCCTCTGCCCCCAGCCCCAGTGGCTCCCATCTCGTGCAGCAGAGCAAAATCAAAGACCTTCCTGTGACCAGCAGGAGAAGCACAAACCCTATACTCAGGAGGGTTTGGCATAAATGGCCTCCTTGCATAAGGTCATTCCTGAGCTCCTATGAAAACCCACGCCTCCCCTTGCGGTCTCATGCCCCTCCCGACTTTGGTCTCCCCAAAAGTGTGTGCGCTGTGGCCCCCTGTGTAATCCCTGCACTTCTTTGGTGCTTCCCCTTCTCCTGGAAAGTAGTCCTGTCTGGTCATGTGTGTAAGGGACAGGTGCTGGGGACATCTTTGCTGACTCCACGAGTTGTGCCCAGAATCACAGGCACAGCTGACATGTCAGCCAAATTTCTTTGTGTCCACCCCACTTCCAAAACTCCGGGATGTGCTGTCAGCCAACAGCGGCCAGAGCAGGTGCTTATGGGGAGTGGGTCCCCGGCTGCATGTGCTTTCTTCACCTTCTAAGATGCATCTGAATGCCAGGATCTGCCAGCGCCCTGGACCAGACACCCTGAGGTCCCCCAGGCTCCATGCACCCAAGAATGCAACCACAGAACATCCTTTTAAAATGACCAGACAGGGGTTGTGACTCAGTGGTAGAGTGCTTGCCTAGCACGTGTGAAGCACTGGATTCGATCCTCAGCACCACATAAAGAATAAATAAATAAATAAATAAATAAATAAATAAATAAATAAAGGCATTTTACTCATCTATAACTAAAAATATATTTTTAAAAATGACCAGACAGATCCCAAAGAACAAAAGGGTGCTTCTGAGGCCAGGGATGAGGTGGCCAGGCAGGTAACCCAGCACTGCCCTGTGCCCCATGTCCCCAGGCTCACCTGCTGATCAGAGGCGATGTCCCTACAGGGAGATGGATTGGAAGCCCACAGAGAGCTACCCACAGTACTGGACACCATGAAAAGCTGTCTGCCTCATATTTGGCTTCCGAGAAGGAGTCTTTTTAAAAAGCGTCTCCTAAAATATTGTCACCACTAGCTGACCCATGGAACTAGAGATCTTATCATTGGTGTGATATGAGATCATATAATTTAGGAGGCTCAGGGAAAATATTTCACAAAAAATGCACGCAGGTCCTTCATGCTCCCAGGAACTGGGCAAAACAAACACCATCCTCCCTGAGGAGCACTCCATCCAGCAACTGCTCAGATCTCCCGGGGAGAGAGCATGGTCTTATCAGCCCAGGAGTTTATAAAAAGTTATAAAATTTACCAGAGAACAATCTGTCTGAGTCCTGGTTAGACAAACAGGGAACAATGACGGGGAATACTGGAATTGTCTGCATAGACAGTGAGCATCACAGAGGGACTGCAGATGGAAGGAAGACGCAGGGACCCACTCCAAAATGACAGCGTAAGCACGATTTTAGAAATTGAAAATATAGTAGTAAAAAATAAGATCCTAGGCTGGGGCTAGAGCTGAGCGGTACAGTACTTGCCTAGCACGTGGAAGGCACCAGGTTTGATCCTCAGCTCCACAAAAAAAATAAAATAAAATAAAACAAAGGTATTGTGTCCATCTACAACCAGAAATATTTTTTAAAAAGAAAGAAAAGAAGACCCTAATGGAAGGCTTTAAGATCAGGAAGAGCTGCGGTAGAAGATGTCACTGATCATCTGTCCCCCTTCCTTCTTTCTCACTTTCTTTCTTTCTCTCCTTTTGACCAATACTTTAAAAAGTTATTTATTCTGCTAGAATAAAAACTTCACAAGGGTTAACTGTTTACTGTTGAAATTTTCACTATCAGGCACATTACCTGGTCAGAAGTACGAAAAAAGTATGACTTGACTGGCTCAGAACCGTTTTGTGCCATGTGGTTCTTACTCCTCGGTTTTCATTTCTCCATTCTACAGATAAGTGCTGGCCACCTCGTTCACTGTAAGCCCTGTCCTCAGCACTAGAAAGAAGCAACAGGGACTGAGATTTGGACACCACTCCTGTCCCAACCGGCCTTGCTCTCCAGGACAGTGACTTTCAAACGGCACTGTAAGAAATAGATGTTTTCTTGTGAATCAGTATTCACACCCCACACCAGAAATAATGAAAGTTGGGTGTACCTTTAGTACACAAAATGTACTCTTATACTTTCTTTTTTATTCATATTTCCTTAAAGAAAAATGGCAATTGGCACCTACTAGATGGATTTTGTGACCCATGGCTGCTGGGATCATTCCCACCATTTGAAAATCATTGATCCGGTGCAGAGGTCTGGAATCCTCCTCGGCCACAGATTCCTCGTGATCACCCATTTCAATGTACCAGACGATGTAAACAGTACTTCCAAGGAAACCTATTACATGGAGACACAATTAGAGAAACATTTTAATAAACAAATGTGGGATGCAGTGATAGGTCTGTTTCGTTATTAATACCTGAAGTACCAGATGTGCCCGCTGACTCAGAGTGGCTACACTTTGAAGTGAGCAGAAATGCTATTTTTAGATTTCTGCAACTATAATGTGCTATAAAAATATTGTGATTATTAGTGATGACAAAGTCACAGGCACTACTAATAATACTTTGAAGTGCCCCCTAAGGCCATAATTGAAGAACGCTGGACTTCAGAAGTTAATGAAAGCAATTTTTCTCCTTATTCAAATTGGTGGGACCCAAAAGGCCCCATGGAGCCCCCAGCTAGTGGACCTGCACTACCTCAAGGGTCTCACACCTTCTACTGCAGCAGAATCAAAGGCGCTCTTCTTCTGACACTGAGAGTCCACAAGGGAGAGGTGGGTGGATTCTGGGCGCTCAGCAGCTGTCAGTCAGCCCAGGATTCCTCAGTTGCCGGCGGCTGACCCTTGTCCCAATCCTAGAGTCTTTGGCTCAGACTGAGAAGTGCTAATCTGCCCCACAGGCAGACCTGTGGCCACACATTTTGTGGATGCTGGTCACTGTGGGTCTATGGACTTTAAACGCCAGGGAAAGAATAATGGCTGCAGGGAGACAAAAGCCAGAGCCAAGGGAGGCCGGTGGGAGCCCAGGCACCTCCTCGCTCCTCCAGCTCCTCGTACTGGGCTCAAGGGGCAACTGCACTGCGAGGGGTTGGTCCTGCCCTCTGGTCCACTTCTAGTCGGCCACATTCAGCTGGGGAGGAGGATCTCCCAGAGGTGGCTCTGTGGGCTCCTGCAGCACCTCACCTGCTCAGTGATGACTGATGAGTGACCCTCCAGGATCAGCCCTCCGAGCTGCTAACAGGCTGACCTTCAAAGAAGGGGGAAACACCAGCAGGCTCTTCCTCCTCATTAAATACATTGTAACAACCAAGCAGGGTGGGTGGGGGGCATCTTGTCAACTCCCTGACTGCCACTGAAAAGGCCCTGCTTGCTATCCCTTTGTGGAGAAAGTCACTTTGAGACCACAATTGTTGGGTAAATAATAAGGTGCTTCTTTGTGAAGACACTCAGGCTGTATGGGGTGAACCCAAAGGAGCTGAAATCACCTGAGAAAGTGGGGTTGTCACAACTTCTACTTCTTCATGACTTACTGGAGGCCACAGGAGGACCCCAAGACCTTCTTCTTCCATTTTCTAATGTTTATTAAGCAGAAAGGACAGTCCGTCCAAGGTCCAGCATAGACAGGAACCTCGTCACTCACATGACTGAGGGTGGATGTTGGTTGGTTTGGTGTCGACGAGGCGTGGTGAGTGTGTCCAGTTATGTCTTCACACACTAATCTCAGTGTTGCTGTGAGGTATTTTGCAGCTGTGGCTAATGTCTACTATCAGTCGCATTTAGGTCAAGGAGATCATCTTCCTCAGAGATGGGATGGGGTGGGGCTCATCCAATCTGTTGAAGGCCTTCAGAGCAAGAACTGAAGCTTTCTGGAGAACAATTCTGCCTGAAGACTGCAGCTTCCACTCCTGCCTGAGTTTCCAGCCTCAGCTTCACACTTCCAACCCCCACAGACACACAAGCCAATTCCCTAAAATAAATGTCCTAATATACACAGGTTCTATTTTCTGGAGAACACTCCCTGTTGTGGGATGCATTCTATTGTTCTACTTTAAATAGTTTTGAAGCAAAACCTGAAAGCAAAGTGACAAACAGCATACCAGACACACACACACACACACACACACACACACATGCACACACACATACACACATGCATACACACACATGCACACGTACTCTTTGAAGTTGGAAGAAAAGGCTCTGGCCAGCAAGGGGCCAGGAAACATGGGGGCATTTCTCTTTCTCTTTTCTTCATAAGCTTCATTTAATGCATAGAGGGAGCCACGGTGCCCCTCAGTCTGGTGAAGCCCTCCCACATCTCCCTGCCCAGCCCCATCCTCTCTGCTCTGTGCCTGCGTCCAGCCACAGTAAGGGAGTCGGCCTCACCTTGCCGGTCCTTTATGCTGTATTTTGTCTTTCTCGAAACCTCCTCACTTGGCTTCTGTGCTCCTCCTGGCTCTCCTCGTGCCTCTCAGTCTCCACCCCTCCCTTCCCCCACCTGCCCCACGTTGGCATCCTCTGAGTCTTTCTTCCATGCTGTGGCTGCCTGATCGCTCCACACATTTGGCTTCAACTGTCTCCGAAGAATGGATGATTCCCAAGCCCTTATCAGCATCCTAGAACTCTGTCTTCAAAGCCATCTACCCAACAGCCAACTGGAGGCCTCAACCTGAGACTCCCATGGCCCTCTGTCCCGGAATGTCCCACCTGGACCTGTCAGTCCCACCCCCGTGTCCTGGATCTCAGTTGGTAGAATTTCCATCCACCATTCGCCCACGCTAGAATCTCTCTTAAGAATAAGCCAGTCTTCAGAGCAACATAAATGCTTTTCTTCACTCAGGTGGATGAAATTGGATCACTCTGAAGTGTAATCATTATTCTAAGTATAGTACATGATTTCTGTAATGGGCTAATTGGCTGCGTGTGGCCTTAGATAACACCTGAAATAAGCAATATGTGCACCTGTGTTGTTAATCAAAGTTAAAACAAATAACCAGGAGCCATCGAGGGGTGCAGTGAGCGCGCTGGGTGCTTCTGCTAAGTCTGTGGCCCTAAGTGGTTGTAATGGGTGGCAGACCATCAGTGCTGTGGTAATAAAATGGCAAAACAGGTGACTTGTAGATGGCAGAGGTGCGCTTCAGGTGGTCCTGCAGACTGTCCAAGATCGAGGATGGCAGGTGTTGTATCTGGTTCATGAATGACCATCTTCACCTGGATCCTTGCACAGAAAGGGGCAGGGAGCTCTGGCATCTGTTTTATAAGGGCACTTACGCCATTAAGGAGAGCTCCCCCTTCAGAACCTAATTACTTCCCAAAGGCTCTACCATCCGAGCACCTCCCTGGGAGAGAGGATTCCAGCCTGTGAATGGAGGGGAGGGCGTTAACATCCAGTCACCACCGAGGGCCTGCTTGTGAGGGACAGGATAGCACCTCAGGGGGACCTGAGACTTTGGTAAGTGACAATCTTTGTTCTGCATACCATGGAAAATTATAGGAGGTTCTAGAGTGTTCATGAAATGATCAGACTGATGTTCTAGGAGATCACTGTGAGCTCCAGTCGGGGCAGCATTGGGTGGGGCCAGGGAGGAGCTCAGGTTCCTTGTTCTGACTCAGCTGGCTCAGAACAAGGAAGAGCCCCACATTCCCCACATCATCTTCATAGGAGACTTTCTGCAGTCTACTAAGTCCTCCAAACTCGGAGACCCCCAGGGCCCACCAGAGCAGTCATCCTGCCTGTGTTTCCGCAGCCGCTGGCCACGGACCACTCCCTTCTGGCAGGCAGCCTGGCTTCCTTCGACCTTCCTAGGCCTCCTGGCCTCCCTGAGGGTGGGAAGGGTCTGTGCTTCCATCAGACCCCTGCTCCGGGTCAGCCCTGCTCTCTGCAAAGTCAACAGCGCAGTCCTTGTGACATCCCACCTGCAAGCCATTTCAGGACCTCCGTTTACATCCTTCGTGTCTCTCTTTGGTTGGATACACAAATGCAGGTGCAGAGCAGGGGAAGGCACAGAAGGAGGCACAGTGGAGAGCAAAGGAGACCTCAGTGCCAGACCCCAGTCCCCAGGCCTCCTTCTGGAGTCAGCCACGTTATTGCTTTTGTGGAATGCTCTGCATTTTCAAGGTCTGTGCATTTCTTGGACAGAAGAACTTTGTGCTCTAGTCTGCACCTTGCTTTTTAAAAACATGCACAAACACTTTGGAGATTATTCCACATCAGCACATAAAGCCCCACCTGACTCTTTAAAAATAGGAAGGTCTGGCTACACCATTGTTTCTTAAACCATTCACCTGGTGTTGGGCATTAGCAGTGCCCAGTCTTTCACTCTACAAATAAGGCACTCAGTTCCTGGGGGTCGGGAGCCTATGCTTCTTTGTCCTGGTCACCTGCACGATCAACTTAGAGCTAGGCAGTGCTGGGTGAAGGGTCAGTGCCCTGAATGTTCAACACCCATTGCCACATCACTGGCCAGTGGGCACACCAGCTTTTGGTCCACCTTCAAGGTGTTCTCTGGGTGCTCTCAGGACAAGTGCCATTTTGCATTCTCCTCCTGGGATTGTCTGGCCCCCAGGAGGACCCACTATTTCTTTGCCCCCATGATCTCAGAGCCATTTTTATTCTAGTCACTTTGCTTCCCATAAAATACTCAGCTCTGGACCAGCCACTAGGACACAGCCATGTTGCAGACACATAGTCCCTGGGCTCTCTTTATAAGTACAGCTGCTAACCGGTTTCTCCCATTGTGTACCTGGATTTCTGTACACAGATTGCAGAAGTCTCCATTTATCTGTGTATTAATTCCCTGCTGCTGAAACAAATCACCACAAACGTGGTGCCTTAAAATAACACAAATGTATCATTTTACAAGTCAGCCATTCTGAATTCCCAAGGAGTTTCACTGGGCTAGAGTCAAGTTGTCTCTGGGCTGTGTTGCTTCTGGAAGCTCTAGAGGGAATCTGGTCCCTGCCCTTCCAACACCCAGAGGCCACCTGCATTCCTAGTTCATAGCCCCTTCCCCATCTTGAAGCTTGCACCTGCCACTGTCCCCTGAATGCCCCTGTTTCCACATCACATCTTCTCTGACTCTCTGCTTCTGTATTTTAAGGACCCTGTGACAGCATCTCCTGCCTGGATAATGCAGGACACTATCCCTATCTTAAGCTCTTTGACTGACCCACACCTGCAAGCTCCTTTGGCCAAGTAAAGTTATGCCTGTAAGTCCTGGGAAGCAGGACTCGGACATGGTTAAGCAGCCACTGCCCTCCCATCATGATTTTCATGAAGTGCCATCTAATTAAGGCTGTGGTTATGGCTAACTGCCTCAAGTGCAGCTTGAACATAAGCAAGTGTCAGTGAGGGCCTGGATGCCTTCCCTTCTTTGGGAGTTTTATTCTATAAACCAGCCAGTGTGTCACAATGTTGGACTGAGCATCCTTGGTGCTAGATGAAGAAGTTGCAAGAAGTAACACATGGATGTGTGCATCGCAGTCCATAAGGGACATTCACAGCCACCATTAGAAAATCATTCCCACCACAGGGTGAGGAGACTGATTTGGGCACTACAGATGGGGACCAGTGAGGTCCAGCTCCACAGCCGCCCCCTTTCCCCTGCACCAGCTGCCTGAATCATGCTGCCAGCGCCCTGGGAGGCCCTCTTCCTCTGTAGTTTCTGGAGCTGCCCCAAGTTACCAATTGGGGTTGGAGGAATGGTTCACTTTCAAGTGTTCCCAGGACTTGTTCCCATGCCTTAACCAGAACCCAGGACAGCCTCGTCAACTGAGCTGGGCAGGTCTGGGACAGGGTCTCCACATAACGATGGCCCTGGGGCCGTGGACAAGCTCACATGGATGGTAGGCAGAGCCTGAGACTCTTGGAGCTCCTCACACTGAGTCACGGTCCCTTCCAGAGATGCACGCCAAAGCATCTGCTCTCCTTCCAGAAAGACTAAGTGGGGCCCTAGAAAGACAGGAGCACCCACTGTGTGCAGCGCTTCCCAGGGCAGCTCGTCTGATCTTCCAACAGTTAGTTATGTGATCACCATTTCACTGATAGTGGCTCTGAGAGTAAGGCCCCAGCGACAGCCAGCAATGGCCTCCGTGCAAGGTCACTGATCCAAGGCCCGTGCTGTTCCTCCTCTCCCATGCTGGGGAGCCATCGAGCACGAGTCTGGGTTAGAACAAAACAAAACTAGCATGTGCTGTGGGACAGTGGGGTGTTAGGAGCCCCCACTGCCCTGGTCAGGCTCGCAGCTGATTGGACGCAAGCACAGGCAGCCATGGGAAACAGTGGAAGAAAACTCTCCTGGAGAGTGCCCACTGACTTGCAGCCCCAGGAGCACTTGCCAGAGCTCCTCCCCCACCAGGAGGACAAGGGCAAGGACAAGGGACACCAGGGGTGGGGGAAAAGTGACAGAGCCCATTATTGGGCAAAATCACCAAGCCGATAACCAACCAGAGACTTGTCCAGAAGGTTCTCGTGGCTCGCTTTGATTACCCTTTGTCTGGGGCATGCTTCATTTCAGCTTCTCCTTCAATTTCCATTCCATCTGCCACTCTGTTTGCCTGAGCCCACTGCTAGCGACCCAGGCATGCAATTATCCTGCTCCTACGCATTTTCTTGTTCTCTTGCTCGTTGGGTTTAATTTCCCTGAGAGGCTCTGCCTTGAGCTTGATTTAAACCCTGCAATTACAAGGAGGCACCTAATGAGACAGAAGCAAACTTTGCACTGCACAGCTATTTTTTTTAATGGGATAAACAGCGAAGATGTCAAACAGAGGCATCTCCATGTGGCTTCAATGCCTAAAAGGTACCTGGCCTTCAAAGAAACACGCTGCTGTCAGTACAGGCCTGGTGGCTTGTCATTCCTGGGGTCCTTGGGCTTCTTGACCTCACCTGAGATGTGTGACTGGATCTCATCCAGCTGGGGGCCCCCTAGACGCACTCCCAGGCCTGCAATGCCTTCTGGTCATGGTCAGCAGAGAGGTGCCTCAGCAAGGTCACCAAGCATGGAGGCGGAGCTCTGACCTCAGACGCTGCACGGTGGCATTCCCAAGAGAGGTTTATTTTGCTCCCAAGGCACATTATGGTGTAATGACTTGAACTGCGGAAATTGCAAACAGCATGTGTCATAATGAATATTTTGACTTGGAATACAGCATTCTCAGTGACGCCTGATGTCTGCAGAAACTCAAGGGGTGACAGGAAAATCTATCCATACCATTCACACAGTGTAGCTATAATGGGAATTCAAAGAGGAAGTATCTATTGAGTGCCTGCTGTGTACCTAGCACTGTGCTGAGCACTTAGGATGTGGGGAGAGAGATGTGAGAGGAGGCAGAAGAAGCAATGTTAGTGTCTTCCAGCACTGTGCAGAAGGCAAACGATTGTCCCTGTACAGGAAGCAGACTGGGACACGGGACCCAGCGTTTCCAGGAGGCATCAGAACCCCCCACCCCATCGACAGCCAGAGGCTGGTTGCTAATCCATTGGCTCCATCAATTACTGATCCCCAATGCTGACTCTTTTCCTAGGTTTACCCAAGAGTGTAAACTCTTCTCCCAGAAAGGCAAAACCAAGAAGGCACGGACACATGGTCAGGAGGACAGAGGTAAGAGGGGACAGAAAGATCAGCAAATGAGTAAATGCAGGGCCCTCTGCCCAGGCTGAGGACGAATGGATCACACTTGACACCCACAAGCAACCTGTGAAGTGGGTGTGTCATTTCTTTGTACAGATGAGGAAACCGACATTCAGAGAGGCCAGCAAACCCACACCTGGGCTGGCTCAGGTGCTCTGATGCTGCGCTGGGGTTGCCCACTCCAGTGAGGGCTCCGAGCTTCTCCTGCGACTTGTGCAGCACCCTCCCGGTTCCTGCCTGTCCAGGGCCCCTCAACTTCCTGGAGAGAGCTCGTGGGCTTCAAAGTCAGTGTCCTCTCTGGTTCTGAAGGAGTGAGACCCAGCTCTCCTCTCCACCAACAGGAGGAGTGCCCCTTGACTGCTGTGCAGCAGCCGACCATCCCACCCCTTCACCTGGACACCCCGGAGGATGGACACCACCCTCAGCGGACGCTGAGTGAGACAGCGCATAAAGCTTTGCTCTTAGGAAGTGTCCTTCAGCTGCAGAAGCACAGTGTCCACAAGGACGTCAGGTGAGCAGGGTGAGCAGGGTAGGAGAAATCGTACTCACGTTCCTCCCGCAGTTTCTCTGCCAGCCACTGGAACTGTCATGGAGTTAAATCCAGATACATGCCCTGCATTTGGTCAAAAGTTCTGAAGCAGCAATTTTGGGTCAATGACAAATGATGCTCAAGATAAAACAGAACAGATGTCTCCTATAGCAAGGGAGCTCTAGCGGATTCTGACTGCTGAATGCTAAGCTACCTGAAAGCCAAGGCAAATTGTTGGAAATACCATCTTCTGTTATGGTTTGTATGTGAGGAGTCCCTCAAAAGCTCACATGAGGCAATGTGAGAGGGTTCAGAGGGGAAAAGATTAGGTTGTGAGAGCCTTAGACTAATCAGTGATTAGTCCCTGGTGGGATTGACTGGGTGGTAACTGGAGGCTGGTGGGGTGTGGCTGGTGGAGGTGGGCATCGGGGACGAGGCTTTGGGGTATATATCGGTATCTGGTGAGTGGAGTCTCTCTCTGCTTCCTGATCATGAGGTGAGTCGCTTCCCTCTGCCATACTCTTCTGCCATGAACTGTTCTGCCTCGTCTGGAACCCTGAGAAATGGAGCCTGCTGTCTATGGATTGAGACCTCTGAAGCCGTGAGCCCTCAAATAAACGGGTCTTCCTCCACAGTTGTTCTGGTCGGGTCTTTAAGTCACAGTAGTGAAAAAGCTGTCTGAAGCATCTTCTAATGGAAAAGATGCAAACTCATTCCCAGGAGGAGGGACCCACCCAAGCTCGGACTCACCCCAGAGTCTTTGGATAAATGACAATCCATGCCACAGACACGGTAGCTCCCAGTGCTCAGGCATGCATACCCACTGTGTGAGTCAGCTGTGAGCTGCAGTGACCAAAATATCTGAAAAGAACAACTTAGAGGAGGAAAAGCTTATTTTGGCTCATGGTTTAGTCCATGGTCGGCTGACTCCATTGCTCTGGGCCCATGGTGGGGCAGAACATCATGGCAGAAGGGCATGGTAGAGGAGCCCTGTTCTTTCCATGGTGGCCAGGAAGCACAGAGAGGAAGGGCCAAAGGAAAGATGACCCCTTCCAAGGCACACCCCAGTGACCCACCTCCTCCAGTCACACCCCACCCCCTACAGTTCATTCAAACTAGGATAGTACCACAATCTAGTCATTTCTCCTCCTAACACTCCTGCATTAACACAGGAGCTTTGGGGGTACACCAAACAAGAACACCCACCTTTCCACAAACCCCTCCTGCAGGAAGGGTTTGCACTAGAGAACTCAGCAAACCAGCACCACAAGGGAGAGCACAGCCTGGAACAAAGCAGAAGCGACGTTCTGTGGGCAATCCAGAGAAGAAACCAGAAGCAGATGCAAACCTGGACAGTGAGAGCTGAGACCTGGGGGCAGAAAGGGCCAGTGAGGTGGCATGTTGGGGAGCTTGAGGGCCAGCCTGCAGGATGCATCAGGTTCCTTACCGGAGCTGTGATGTAGGGGCAGGAAGTTCACCTGAACACAGGGGGCATCACTGCAAACCCTCTGGGACTGAGACACAGCGTAGACAGACCGGGGGAATACAAGCTCCACCTGGCTGGTTCTGGCTTTTATGTAGCCTGGGTTCTGAGGTCGCTGACCTGGGAGCCAAGCCCAGCATTGCTGTGTCAGTCAGAATTTCATTGCTGTGATCTAGAACTTGACGGAGAAAAGACCCGTTTTGGCTCACGGTTCAGAGGTTTCAATTCATGGTCATCCGGTTCCATTGCTCTGTGCCTAAGTGAAGCAGAACATCATGGTGGAGGGTGTCATGAAGAGCCCTGCTTAGTTTATGACAGCTGAGAAATAGAGAGAGAGGGAGAGAGAGAGAGGAGGCCAGGGACAAGATATAGTTCCCAAGGACACCTCCTAGGGTGACCTACTTCCTCCAATCATGCAACACCTGCCTATAATTAATACCCAATAGTTCATTCAAATTATTAATCCATCAAATGGATTAATCCACTGATAAGGTTAAAGTCTTCATTATCTAATTATTTCCTAAAAACCTCACCTCTAAACATTGCTGTATTGCCTTCAAAACATGAACTTTTGGGGAACATTCCAGATTCAAACTACAACAGTTGCCTCTTGAGGCTTAATGCCAGAAAGTACCACCCTATGACCTGGGTGCCAACTCCCACAGTCACCGAGGGGGGAGATGGGAAGTCCCACCCCATAACCCTGCCCAAGCCTCAGACCACACTCAGCTTTCCCTGCTGAGCTAACTAGCCTCCCAGACTCCCTTCTCCTGTCCCCTGCCTCCCATCCTCTTTATTTTTAGATATAACCACCACCAACAACAACAATAAAAGAGTAAATCAAGGCTTCAGGTTTTCCTTGAACCTGGTTCTCCATGACTCCTCCCTCCCTCTCTCTTTGGAGCCAGCATGGGGCCAGAGGTCTCCATCCAACCTCTCCCAGAGGTACAGTTGGGAATGGCTCAGTGCTTGGGCCCCAAAGCTGTCCCCTGATGGAGTTCCCTGGGCTGTCATGGATGATGCAGGTGCAAGGCCCTTCTGCAGAAGTGCTGATGGTGCAGGGTTGGGACAGGTGTCAGGGGTCCTGGGCTGGATGAACAGTCTAGGTGATTCTGAAGTACGATGGATTTGGGAACTGTCTTAACACCTGCCAGTGGAGGCTGTGGCAAGAGCCCCTCCTCTTCTCTGCCATGGTGTTCCTGCCTATTAAAGTGCACTTGATGATATCAGATCTCTACTTGCCCCAACAGCCTGTGTGTGCCCAGGTGGACCAGTGGGGGCTGCTGCCACCACCCTTCCTTTGTGTTCCACAGTGGCAACCAGCAAGCAGGTCTGTGGGAAGAAGAGCTGGGATCCAGGCCTGGTGTGGTGCCAGCCCCTTCCTCCCTCCCATGACCTCAGTTCAGGGGAAGTCCTGGGGAGTTCCAGCAGGAAGGTACCCTTTGTGTCTCCTTCCCTGAGGAACTTGGGCAGGGCAGAGAACCCTGCACCCTGGAGCAGAGCCAGGGACCTGGGTGGAACCTGGGTGCTGGGGCTCTGGTGGTGATAGAGGGAGGTCTGCTCTGCGTCCTGACCCTAGGAGACTGGGACTGCCCACAGGTGGGCACCTGGGACAGGCTTGTGGACACTCTGGTTATGCTGACCTACCTTCCTCTGTCTCCTCTATTCAGCTCAGGACACTTCCTGACACTTCCTGACAAAGTGAAGCTCTGATACTTCCTGAGCTGAATCTTCAAGACTCTGGGGGACTCAGAAAACACCCTCCTTTTAGCCCCATCTTTCTAAAACTGTATGGAGGAGAGAAGCTAATCCAGTCCACCATGAAACTCCCAGGTGGAACCTCCCCATCCCCAGTCCCAGCCCGGCCAGCTCTCTGTACCTCCTTGTCCCCAGTACCAAGGGCTCCAAGCACCTTTCTCCACCTTCAGGTGGGAGACAGTCTAATCTCAGTGTCAACTGAAAGAAAGCTAATTAGAAAGTTTATACAACGATAGAAAGGGAAAAAGATCACACACTAAACTATTGGTTCTCAAACTGGGTCCCATAGACAGAACTCAGTTTCTGTAAATGAATGGAAAATTACAGCTCACTCTCATTAACCCTTAGTGGAAATGTACCAAGGTAGCATTGCCTTCGGTTATAAATGAGGAACTGACGTTAGGGATGTGAGCCCACCTGTGACTGTGTTACCAATTAAAATCACAGGTATTTTCAGATTGCTCTGCTATCACTGCAAATATTTATAAGATTGTTTAGGCTTACGCTTAAGATGCTTAATGTTGAAGATGGCAATTTTAGACTGCCGCTGGATCTTGCCACTTAGTTAACAAAGCACATATATTACTTTATTGCAACTATATTTTAATCCTATTTTAGTATGATCAGTCCCCTTTAAAATATTTTTGCAACTATATTTTAATAAGATTGGTTCCCTTTGAAATTTTACATATTTCACTTTTCTTTAAAAAGAAATGTCCATAGGTTTCACAGGCAGTAAGCCTGTGGCCAGAAAATAGGTGAAAGACCCCTGCAGCCCAGGACTTATCAGCAAATGGATGGAGTTCATGTTTTTATTGGTGGGGTAGTTTCAACAGTGTGTAAAAGTGAATGATTTTCAATAATGAGAAGAAGGTAATTCTGAGTATTTGTCAAGATTTTCAGGAGCTTTACTTGTCCAATCACATTTATTCAACCCTCGTGTGTCTGCATGCAGCAAAATGCACCCCTCGGGGAGAGGGCCACAGGTAACCAACAGTACCATTAAAATACACAGTATTTCTACCATTGCCCCATTTTGCTTAATGTTTTTTACATAAATCTCCACCACTTTAAGTCCAAATAACCATTGATCACTTTTTGCCATTATTGGTTAGTTTTTCTTTCTTTCTTCTTAAAATCATTTCATTAAAATAGAGTAAAAGAAAACATAGAGTTATGGTTGGTTCACCTGGTGGAGAAGATTTGGGCTGTTTCCAGCCTTTGGTTATTATAGATAAAGTTGCTGTGAAGATTCAGCTGCAGGTCTTTCTGCAATACATTCTCATTTCTCCTGGGAGAAAACATAGGCGTAGAATTGTTGGGTCACGTGGTGAGTGTATGTTCACCTTTGTAAGAAATTGCCAGACTGTTCTCCCCTATGGTTGTGTCATTGCACCTTCCCACCAGCAGTGATGGGAGCTGTCTGTTGCTCCACCTGCCTTGGGACGTGGTGCTGCCCGCCTTTCATCCTGGCTTCTCCAGCGGTGTGCCGTGAGTGGTCTCTCCTTAGGTTTTGCTTTTCATGTGTCCTGATGCTCGTGATGATGAGACATTCCCATGTGCTTGTTGGCAATTTGTATCTTCTTTTGGAAGTGTTTAAATCTTTTACCAGTTTTTTTTGGGTTATTGTCTTATGTATTATCCATGCAATCCTCTTGCCAGACATATGATTTGCAAATATTTTCTCCATTCTGTAGCTGGTCTTTTCATTGTCTTAATGGTGCCTTAGGAGCAGAAGTTTTTGATTGCAGTGAAATCTGATCCATCAATTTTTAAATGCTATGGTCGTGGTTTCTGCATTCCATCAACGACACATTTTGCCTGCCCCAAAGTTGCAAACATTTTCTCCTGGGATATCATATTTTTGGTCTTTATGTTGGGTCTATGAAACACTTGAAGCTCAGTGTAAGGGATGGGAGTGGGTCAAGTTTATTTACTTATCTTTGTCTGCAGATATCCAGACTCCAGCCCCATGAGATGAAAGACTCTCTTGCACCCCCTCCTGAATCATCTCAACACCTTTGTGGAATCAATTGGCCCTGTGTGTGCCAGTCTATTTCTGGATTCTCTTTTTTTATATTGATTTCTGTGTCTAAACTTACACCATGGCTTTATTTTTAAAGATGAATAAACTGCAACTGAGAAAGTGGAGATCTTTGTACCAGGCCAAACCAAATAGGTTACAGCTGGGCTGATATGGCTCTTGCAAGGTCATCTTAAGCCTTTTGGAAATCAGCAGTGAGGGAAACAGTGGAGAATATGTTCCAAGACCCCAGAGGGTTCAAGGGGTACTGAACCCTGTAAGCTGCCAACACCTTCTCCATCTTAACTCAGCCCTGTCACTTGCTGTGGCTGGGCTTTGGCAGTTGGAGGTGCAGTAGCCTAACCCACATGGATTCCTTTCTCCTTCCTTCACAGTTTCATAGAAGATTCATTCTTATCATGCAGCTTCTAGATCTTGGTAATTTTAGCACATAATTTATTTTTCTTTCCTTAAGTCAAGGGCTTCACTTTTGGTTTAAAGGAAGCACTTCACACCTGCTCTTTGGCACATCCAAATTGCCAGCATTGCAACTCTTATGCTCTGGGTACTGTGACAGTCATCCGCTAACTGAGGAGTGGCCTAGTGCCTGGCCAACTGCTGTGTTCAAAGGGACGCTTCAGGTCCCAGGAGGGAAGAGCAGAATGGTGTGAGATTCTCTCACCCTACTCTCAGAACATGGTGCAGCCTAAAGCTGACAAATGATTTGTCTCTGGAATTTTGCATTTAATTTTTTGGGACCATGGTTGACTGGGGGTAACAAACCTGGTGGCGAAACTGAGGATCAGGAGGAACTGCCGTAATAAATAGTCACATGGATCCTGATGCTGGACCATACTGCAGCCTGCCTGGAGGGTCCCTGCAGAAGGGAGACACCAGCAGGAGGCAGAGATGGTGCTGGTTCCTCTGGCAGCAGCCAGGTCACCTGCACAAGCTCCTCCATCCCTGCAGGTTCCTAGGAGGTAAGGCATGGGTAGGCATAGTGTCACCGCCACTGGGGGAAATGGTGGAGACAATGCTTTTGGCATGTATAATGTAGCATCTGGGACACAGTAGGTGCTCAGGGGACTAAGCTGTCCATACTTTCACTCAGCATAAGGGGCTTCACTCCTGGAGATGGCCCCAGTGCTGAGTCCTCATGGTGAGGAAGGAGGGTGGCCCCTGTGACCAGGATGTCCCATTCCCAGGCACAGCTTTTTTTCCTGCTTCCTTATTCCAGGACTGGCTGCACTAGTTCTGAGTGGGTGCCAGGGTGGCCCATGCCCAGTGAGGAGGAGAAATCAGTGCCAACTGAGCTCCTGGGTACAACCAGAAAGGAGCAAATCTGATATTTGCACCAGAAAACAGTAGTGACTTTTGACAGAAAGAAGGAAATGACTGGCCTAAGGTTCCAGGGTAACTGTATCTTAATGACCTCTATGGGGAAGTCACTTATTTCTCTATGCCTCGATTTCTCCAACTGGAAAAAGGGGGCCTTTGCCAAGTCATCTCTAAGTTCGGGAGGCTTTGGTGGAAGTAGGAATTTAGTGTCAGTAGCACCTGCATCCAAGTCTCAATGCCCCTTTACAAACTATGATCCTGGGCAAGTCACTTTACCTGTCAGAGCTCAGTCCCTCCCCATGGCTGTGAAAGGAGGAAGGCCCACCTCTGAAGCTCTGCATGAGAAACTGGCCGAGGCCCCGAGCACAGGGCAGGCACGCCAGGTTCAGTCTCGCTTTCTCTCTCTCACCACACAATGCCTTCCTCCACATCATGACACAGCAAGAAGTCTTTTGCCAATTGCAGACTCCTTGACCTTGGGCTTTCCAGCTTCTAAATTCTGTTAATAAATTCTGTTCTTTAAAAATTACCCAGTCTCAAGTATTGTGTCACAGCAGCCCAGGACAAACGAAGACACATGGTATTTGGGAGGGGCGGGGGAATATGCCTCTCTCTGGGCACCTGTGTTTGCTATAGGTTTCTATAAAGTAAGAGATGCTTCCAAAGGAGGAATACCTACCTCACAGAAGGCTGTGTGAGGCCAGAAGCACCTGGGGCAGTGGATGTAGGAGAGAGAGAGGAGTTCGTACAATATTGGAAGGCAGGAGAGAAAAGAAATATAAGCTTGGATGAAATCATGGGCATTATGGAAAACCAACATCTCTGCCAATTAATTTAGACATGAAAATGTGTTCACACCAGGTCAGTAAAGCACAGATGAGGTTTTATAACAGGAGCCTTTATTGGACAGAATCACAATATATATGTGCATATATATATATATATATATATTTCCCCCTGTATTACTCATCAATTCTATCATAAAAATATATTACAACATTTGATATGTATTCACGAGACACGAGCCATTGTAAACAGACCAGGCAGCATTGGCCTTGGATTCAAAAACCTGGAGTCCCATTTGAACAGAAAACAGCTGTTGGCAGGTGTGGTACATGATGGGTCATATTGCCGTGGCAGGAAGGCTTCTGGTACTTAAAAAAATAAGTGGAGGTGTGCTCTGATTCATAAATTAGAAGAAAGTCAATTAAAGCTGCGATGTCAAGAAACGAGAAGATGCTAAACTTTTGCCTCATCTGTTTTACCCTTGTGCAGCTCTTTGTTTTATGCACACTGGCCCACACGTGTACACTCGTGGGCACACGGTCACGGGCGCACACACGGATGGGTGTGTTTGCTCCAGCACAAACGCACAGAGGCACCACCCATTTTCCTATGGATCTGACAGGAAGGAATTGCAACACTGTATGGAAGCCATCATCTGCAGCTCACTCTGTCCCCGGGAATGAAAAATCTTTTAGTTTTTCTAAATCCCGATTTCCAAAAGTGTTCTTGAAGTGTGCAAATATAAAGTGCATTTCTGTGTGGATTACTAAACTGGCACATACTTGAAGGTTCTTCACTGTGGGGTCCCTTTTGTCATCCACTGCCCTTTTCTGCCTGTCCCAAGCTCCAGATGATGTGAGTCCCCCTACCTCACTTTGCACAGACACCAAAAAATAATGGAATATATGAAAACTCAAGGAATGCAAAGAATTGGACTTTGGTGTTCTTGTGAGGTGGAGCCCCAGGAGTTCTAAAGGTGACAGTCACTCTGCTACTGCCTACCCCCCACCCCGTGGGAAGTGACAGTTCTTCCATTGGGCACAGGGCTGAGCGAAGCTGCTGTGCCTGGTCCAGGTGGGAGGATGGAAAGGAGCGGCTGACCTGGTCACCATCATCCTCTGCATGAGACACTGTGGCAAGGGAGAGACTTATGGCCTCCAGGAGCTTCCTCACCAAAATGACAAAGGCACATCCAAGTGGCCAAGCTTCAAAATCCTTCTCCCAGATGCACCCAAGAAAAGAAGATGAGGCGGGGTGTGGTGGCGCACTCCTGTAATCCCAGCGGTTCGGGAGGCGGAGACAGAGGAATCACGAGTTCAAAGTCAGCCTCAGCAACGGCAAGGCACTAAGCAACTCAGTGAGACCCTGCCTCTAAATAAAATGCAAAACAGGACTGGGAATAGGGCTCAGTGGTCGAGTGCCCCTGAGTTCAATCCCCAGTACCAAAAAAAAGAAAAAAGGAAAAAAAAAAAGAAAATGAGTCGCGCTTATCTTACCCCAACGTTTAGCAAAACCACCAAGGGGGTCCCAGGGTGAGGCAAGGCACCTTTTTGTTTGTTGCTGTGACCCATAGCCAGGGTGTCCCCTGGGAGATGGTGGGGCTGGCAAGACACCAGACCTCATAAATAAATGTCCCTGTGCTCCAGAAGAGGGTGTATTTACACATTTGTTGTAAAACAGGATTGTTGAGGTTTGGAACGATTTCAGTTTGTGAGGAAACTTGGCATTCGAAGCCTTTTCAAGCAGGGGGTTTGGTTACTATTAATAATTTAAGCAAGGATTTGGTCTGAATGAATGGAGAGAGCAAAGGCACCAGCAGGCAGGCCTTGGGGGCCGGGTGTTGGGTGTTTGAGCCAGGCCTGGGCAGTCCCTGTGATCTGGTCCTCAGGAGATGGAAAGGGCCCACCACCTACTTAACCAAGGGTCCTTGGGGTGGTATCTGAAGCTCTCCCACCCACCACTCCCTTTCTATGGTATGGGGCATGCCTGAAGCCTGGGCCCCCCCCAATGGTGGGACTCTGAATCCCATGACTCAAAGCAGACTCCCTGTCTCCAAATACAGATTTGAGGCTCTTTGAAACCATCACATTGTGGGCTTTGGGTTCTATTAAACACGCACGACAACTTCTGTGCCAGAGAAGAAGTCTGAAGCTTACTGCACCGTCCCTGAACATGCCTTAGGGGACCCAGAAGACAGCATGTGTTGCTGTTCCCAAGAACACACCACGCCCCAGGGACATGCACCGTCCGTTGAGCCAAACGTCCAGATCATCTGAAAAGCCCTCAACTACGGTGCACTTGGTAAACAAGCTCCACCAGGTGCAGAGTCACACCTGATCTTTAGATGCTGGACACGCTCTGGCATGACACCCTGCACCCCGAGGTTCCCCATGCTGCCCGGAGAGATGGTGGCTGGTGCACTGCCCAGCAGCCCCAGGACGACTTGGCAGCATGGTGGCCTCTGCCATGTGAGTGCTGACAAGGTCCCTGGGGGTAGGTGGCAGTGACCCTGCAGACCCAGCTTGGCATGGAACATGTAGCACTCCCCCACCCAAGACCACCTGTGCCCGCTCGGGATGCTGGGGGAGCACATGCCCTGGACAAACGGGTTGGGTTCTTAAGTGAATCATGCCCTTGGGAATGGCGCCCCTCAGATGGATGGACTCCTGTGCCCCTGACGTCTCTCCCTCCCACCCCTCCCTTCTCTCCTCTCTTCCTCACCTTCTCTTCCTTCCTTCTCTTTTGGGTAGCTATGTATCTGTGGGTACAATCACCTTCTCTCCTGATTTGAAGATTTCTGTCCTTTCCTGTGGGCCACAGGAGTGGTTGCTGTCCCAGGAGCCCCCCCCCCTCCTCTGCAAACCCTGGGCTCCATCCTAGCTGCACCCTGAGTTCCTGCCCACTGGCCCTCATGGGGCAGGCCACTTCTCCTCTGGGGCTGGCCACATGTTCCTCCCCACCGTCAGCTTTGGCCCAAACCTCACTGTCTCTGTGAAGCCCCCCAAAGCCCTCCCTCCAGTCAGCCCATTCCCCAGCCGTCTCTGCACCCCAGCACAGGGCACACACCCTGGTGTGCAGCCTGCTCACACCGAGAGTAATCCCCCATCGCTCCCAGGGTCTGGCACCCAGCCCAAGAGTGACAGTTCACACTTCCAAAGCTCAGGCTTGGAGCTGGCAGGTGCCACTTGTCATTCTGCCCTCCAGTCCAGGACTCTGCTCTCTGGACCCCTGGCAGATCACGGCCTCTGCACAGAGCATCTGGGGAGGGTTAAGTGAAGCCACCCTAGATCCTAGTCATTTCCTTCCCCTCTTGCAAATTCCCTGAGAAGTTGGAGAATCCCATTCCTTGGAATCTGACTCCTCCCCACTTGGTAATTGCCACCCCCCCGCCCCGCCCCAAACATCTGGCTCCTGCTCCTCCTTCCTGTGTGGGTAAGGAGGCACAAGAAGGCCTTCAACCTCAGGACTGCCCTTGGAAACAAGAAGCAGGAGCGAGCCTGCAATCCCTGCCACCTTCCTCGGTATCGACCCCAGGTGTGCTCTAGTGATTGAGTGTCTCCAGATCTCTTATTTATTTTTAAATTTTTGACAAAGAATCTATGTTGCCCAGGCTAGCTGATCTTGTGCTCCTCCTGTCTCAGTCTCCCAAGCAGCCTGGGTTTCAGGGGTGTGCCACCACATAGGGCCCCTGCCACTTCCCTTTGAGGGAAAGAGGCCTTCCCTTCCCAAGGCCTGAGCAGTTGCTACGATCTGGTCCTTAGGTGGTGGAACCTTCAAAGCACACTTCTCTCACACAACCTTCTCCCCTGACAACACCTAAAACGTCAACCAGACAGATTCCCTGCAGGACAGGGGGCTCATGGGCCATGTATTCTGGGTACACAGGTGGCTGCTAAGCTCCTTCCCTGGGGGTGAGGGGTGTGGCTGACAGTGGAGACAGCCACAGGGCCTAGGCTGCCCAGAGCGGGGTCAGGTGGGGAGCCTTCCCCATCGTCACCAACCTGCCCTTCTGGGGTCTGTCCTGCCTTGCACCCCCCTGAAACCTCTCTGGCCCTGGGATTAACACATCATCCTAGAAACGCTTCCCAGAGCTCTCAGCCTAGGGCCTGGAGTCCAGCCTCCCCACAGTGGACACCAGCTGTTGAGAACATTGTCTTTGATCGAGCTGCTCCCGGGGAACCTGGCAGGGGCAGCCATGCTGAAGGAAGCTGAGAACCCACAAGGGCCCCACACCCAGGGACTGGAATCCTGAACCATCTCTCCTTGGCCCTGGCTCAGCTGGCTCAGCTTCCGGTTATGAGGCCGGGTGGGAAGAGGTGGGCAAGCTCTGGGCAGGGACACAGTGCCAGATGTCACTACCTTCTACAGCTAGGCTGCTGGGAAGAGCTTGAGCCAAGACCCAAGCCGGTGTGCTGAGGGTCCCTCTGAGGGACCCTCTGAGGGCCCAGGTTCCTCTCCCCTGACAAGGCTCCCAAGTCCACCACACTCTGCCAACACCCCAGTGCATCTGGTGCTTGCCACCTTGAGACCCTTGGGAGGAGCAATGCTGCTTTGCAAATGCCTTCGGGGGCAAGGGTGGGCCGCCTCCCTGTGCCCTGGTGTCTTCCAAAGAGGAGGTGTCAGCATTCCATGGAGAGATCCATTCTGTGTTTCTGAGAACAAAGTGACCCAGCCCTGGAATAGTCAGAGACGGGACTTCCTGGAGAACTGGGGGAAATACAGTGGAGACTCGCTAGACAGATCCAGTTCTCTGCACAGGTGCCAGAGATCCAAGATCATTGTTCCAAGTTTGAAGATCACCACGTCAGCCACCTGGGCACTGAATGTTAGAGATGCAGAATCCCAAGTCCTGCCCATCCTGCTTAAATTGATCTTCGAGGAGAGGACATCAGAATCTGCATTTAAACCACTTCCTTTGGTGATACTAGGGGATAAGAAAAGTTTGAGCCACTGACTCCATTCAGATCTGCCAGGTTTTGGGAAAGAGACCTCTTCCTGTGGTGTTCGTGGGCCAAAGGATGTAAGCTGATCCAGGGGGTTCTGGCACCTAATAAAAAGTCCTCATTAAAATCAAGAAAAGCAATTTATCCTGCCTTCAGGTTAAATCCTAACAACGTGCGGCCTTGGCTTCCTCTGAGGGTCTCGTCACAGCCAGAGAAGGCGCCTCCCTGCACCCAAGCAGGTACCTGGGTGAAAACCAGGACATGAAGGTGGCCCCATTCTTTCCATCTTCTCTCAGGAAGAAAGTCACATGAAAAACTTCACAAACAGGAGGACAGAGCTTTATTGCTCAGGGTGACAGCAGCCTGAGCAGAGTGCTGGAATAATTACAGGTAGAAAGAAATGACAAGGGGCCAGCCTCCTCCCCGGGCCTTCCAAGTGAATGCAGAGTGGGCAGCCACCTCGGGGCTTCTGGGAGGGAGCAGGCCATGGCACATGACCCAAATGTCAGAGCACCCATCCAGGGCACAGTGCCCGTGGGGCCCCAGGACTCTGAAATGCCCTCCTTCAAGAAGAAACCAATCTGGGGGTGCGGGGGATTCAGGGCAGAGTGATCACAAAAGCAAACGCAGAGGATGCAGGACCAGGAAGCCAGCCCTGGGTTGCCTGTGAAGCTGGGCAGCCTGCCCTTCATGGACATTATTTCCAGGCTCCTCAAAATGCTTTTGCCCCATCAGCTGCTCCCCAAGTTTGGCCTTGCATACCAAGCCCTGCACCACCTCAAGTCCAGCAAACCCAGGCCCCTGGACTTGGGTGCCAGAAGTCCTGGTGCTCCTACGTGTTATACCTGAGAAAACCATGTGACATCTGATAAATTAAATTTCCAAAATGAGGTAGATCATTCAGTCGGGAACAATGAAGGGGGCTATAGATGAATATAAACATTTATCAAAAGGTAATTTTAGCAGAATTGGTGGACGCTGATCGCTAATGCAGCACTTCCATCCTGCTGCCCCTTGGGTTTTAACAACTATGTCTAAATGATAATGAACCCCCCCATTTGACTTATTTGGGGGTTTTGTCAACATGAAGCAAATGACTGGTTTTTATCAACTTTTAAGCAGTTTTAGAGATACAGGGGAATTAAGAAATGCCTCTTTTAAGATATGTGGTGCTGTGGGTGACAGATCTTGCTTTTAGCTAAAGAAGAGGAAAGAGACCGAGCTGCCACCAGAAGTACAGCACGGTGCTGTGCAGAGCAAGCAGAGAGGGGATGTGCCACAGTAGCCTCCAAACTGATAAGTGATGAAAACCCAGAACTGGACCTCCCGCTGACCGCATCCCCGGGCTTGGCCTCTCCTCCCTTGCCCAGCTTTGGAGTATTCGTGTGAAAAGGGAGATTCTCCCGTCAGGTTCCCTTGTATGTGGTGTCGTGGGCCCCTGCCTGATTGCAACCTCAATAGCACTTTTGGTGTTGGGACTATAGCGGGTGGACAACTGCTTGTCACTAGGAAAACTCTCAAGAGTGTCTGTCATGAACTTGAGCGGCCAACTGGGCTCTGACCCAGAGCAATTTCGCTTCAGCAATGCATCATCCTGTGTGGCAGTGGTGTGCGGGTAGATGCGTACCAGCCAGCTGTCGGGGCAAGAGGCCTGACTTGCAGCATTTGCTGATTTTCATGGTATAGAAATTTCCACCATGGCTGATGGAAAGCTACCAACATGATGACCCCACTCACAGAAGGGGCAGGGACGTGCCCCAGTGGCTCCCCCAGGCAGGTGTGAGGTGCCTCTGTCAGCAATGGAGGGACTCAAAGCCTCCCTAGATGCTTCATCTGTCTCCATTTCAGTCTCCATGGAAACCTTAGAACCAGACAACACTGGGCCTGGCTGAGTTGCCTTTTAAATGAAAAGCTAAGAGTTAATAAGATGATATCTTTCCAATTAGACATGCAGACACTTCTCTGCCTTTAAATACTGGGGTTTCCTGGTAGTGAACACCAAAAGACTCTCCCAGCTGGTCCCTGGTGGGTGTGTCCTGCCCCCAGTGCTTCCTGAGCTAGGGCGCATGGAGCTATATGGAGAGAGTGAGACACCTGGTTCCATGGTTCCCCATCCTTTCCACCCTGAAGGGATCACTTTAGGATTGAGAAATAACTGCTCCGAGCATTCACAGATTGATTCAAAATGGAAATAAAGATGGGATGGCCAAAACCCACGCCCACTCATCTTGGTTTGGTTAAGTATCACAGTTACCATATTCTGTCAAAGGTCCACTCTCATCAGTAGCACAGGACACGTTCTTGGTGACCTTGGACAGCCTCTGCTTTCTGCAGACAGACTTACAGAAATGAGGCTATTGAGCCGCTAGGACTATGGGACCCAATGCCTAAAAATAAAGGCAGGATCCCTGCTGGGGTCAGTTCTTGCTTGTCCTTTTCAAGGGTGTGCTAAACCAGATGCATAAAATACGGTGAAATGCTTCCTGTCGATTCAAGTCACAAATGGGGAGGATAGAGTCCGACCCGTCACCTCCTTCCTGCGTCACCTCCTTCCTGCTTTTCCTTGGCTTCCACATTTATGACATGTAATCACCAGAAGGTGACTTCCTGGTCAGACTGCAAAGAACCTAACACATGTATCACCTGCCTGTTTAAACCATTTTCATGCTAAGATTGTCTACACACACGAACATTATTTTTTTTATTGGGTGTGGGGGTAAAAGTTGAATCCGATATGCCATTCCTGAGACCACGGGTGGACAGCCCTCAGGTAGCCACCAGGTGTCAAACTCTTTCCCCTTGGGTGCAAAGTCCAGGGGTCCCTGCTAAGGGTCCCAGCTGGATAATATTTGGGTTAAAGCAGCCACCACTACTAAGTGGAGAAGAGTCACCAGGTCTGGGCCACAGGCCACTGCAGCCTCAATTTGGGCAGGCCTGAAATGTCCCCTGGGGACAGTCCCTCTTCCTCTGCAAGAAGCCCCACATCCAGTGGTCAGCAAGCAGGTGGATGCATGGCGCTCCACTGTCAACAGCACTCTGACAGTGATGCACTGTTGTCCCCTGGGGGCTTCTCAGGACGAAAGGCCTGAGCACGGCCGGTGGCCATCCTTTGGTGGTAAACAGGACAATCCGACCTCTACCCTTGGGGAGCCAGAGAGCAGGCTCCAGGGCCCCTCCAAGCCTGGGAAACAGAACTCTGGGCTTGCCGGGGGCTGTGGAGGCCCTGCCCACTCTCCCTCTTCCCCCAGCCCTCTCCTTCTAAGCTCTCCAGCGGAGTGTGGCCCTTCACTCCGACACCGGCAGGATGTTCTGGCTGTGAGAGTCACCTGCGAGCCCCGCGGAGCGGATGGAGCGTCTGTTGAGGATCCTGTTCAGGATCTCCCTGCAGCTCTTGCGGTATTGGTGTCTCAGCAGCGAGTACACGAAAGGGTCTGAGGCGGCCTTGCTGTAGGCCAAGCACTTGGACAGCACCCCCCAGTGGGGGCCGATGGGCGCCGTGGAGAAGATCTCTACCAGCCTGTGGAGAGACAGGGCGTCACTGTCACTCAGAGCAAAGCCATGCACCCACCCATGGCTTCCTGGCCCTGAGACCTTGCTCAGGGACCCCCTCCTCCGGTAGCAAGGACAACAGTAACAATTCCTGACAACCACGACACCGGTGGATTTTCACAGGCTCTTCGTTTATTCTGATCACTGTATCCTTGAACCTGGGGATTGACTCTCTATCCTTTTCTTTTTTTCTTTTTTATACTGGGGATTGAACCCAGGGATGCTTAACCACTGAGCCACATCCCCAGCCCTATTTTATATTTTATTTAGAGACAGGGTCTCACTGAGTTATTTAGGGCCTTGCTAAGTTGCAGAGGCTGGTTTTGAACTCTCGATCCTCCTGCCTCAGCCTCCTGAGCCACTGGGATTACAGGCATGTGCTACCGCACCTGGCTTTCTCTCTCTTCCATAAGTGAAGAAACAGATATCCCAGGAGGTCAGGTAACTTGCCCAAGGCGCACAGCCAGTCAACAGCAAAGGCGGAATTTGAACCCAGGTCTGACAGACTCTAAATTCCAAGCTTCACTAAGAAATGGGCTGGTAGCTGATGGTGTTCTGGCTTTGGCTCCAGCTCTGCTGCTCACCTGGGCTGACCCTGGGCAAATCTCTCCACTCCTTGCAACTCAGGTCTTATACAAAAAGCCAAAAATTGAGATAAGATCATCCCAGTCATCTTTCCATCCTGCAAAGTCTGGTGCGACTGCTTCGAGCCTCCTCTGCCTCCCTAGTGAGGCTGTGTCGGGGGATGGGCCCAGAGTAAGTTGGCAGACACTTCCGGAAGCTCAAAGCATGTCCTCTGCAGGAAGAATCCGCTGGCCCAGAAGGCTTGGGATTCTGGTGGTCTCTGATAAGACCAAGCTCAGGGTACCCTAAAGTGACCCTCATTCACTGGGCAGGGCAAAGGAAGTTACAGCCCATCTGCCCAAGGGTACAGTTTTCAGAGTCCCCCTGGCACCCTCTGCTCAATGATGCCCATGCCAGGCTGTGAGGGAGCGAGAGCCTCCTGCTGCAGGAATAGACCCCGTAGTGTTCCATGCCCTTGGCCATATTTGGATTTGATCCAGCATGAACATAGAATTTTTAAAAAGATCTGCAAAGCTGGGAGAGAATTTGGAGATCACAAACTGCCCTCTCTCCACTCATTGTGGAATGAGGAAATCGAGGCCCAGAGAGGGGAAGATGCTGCCTCCATCACACAGACATCAGTGGCCGCAGTAGCTCCAGCCGCTGTATGCTACTCTGAGATTCTGGCCCCTCTTCCACCTGCGTATCTGCAGGACAGAAGGCAGTCATGGCTCAGCTTGGTGCCAGGGGAGGACCAGGCACAGAACCTGCAGCCCAGCTTTAACTGGTGGTCCTGAAACCTTCTTGGGTTGAGGTTGGAGGATGGGCTGCAGAAGCAGCAGAGAGCCAAGGAGGAAGCTGCGGGGGCGCCATCCTCCAGGGAAACGCCCTTTCCCTCGCAGACAGACCTCCAGGAGTCCATTCCGAGGACTTCTGTCTTTCCATGCCCAGCCTACTCTCTCCCTTGCCCCTGATCCCATGGGGACAGTGGCTGTGTCTCCTCTCAGGTCCTTGGAAGCTGAGTGAGGCAGTGGGACTGCTGGCATTTGGGAAATAGGTTCTTCTTTTGAGAAGTGATGAATTTGAAGAGACAAAAGCCCTGGATGTAGAATTCACACCTAACAATGGCAGTGAACCAGCTGGAGGCCAGCTCCCGGTTGCCCTGCGGCACCAGGTCGTGATCCCCACGTGTAGAGTCCTCTACCGGTCACTCAATTCAGACTCGCCATTGCAACTCTCCCCAAAATGAAAGGGATGAATATCATCAACCAGCAAGATCAAAATTATCATCGGGAGATCCCGTAGATTTCACAGAATGAAATTATCCTGAGCAATTTTAAATTTCGGCATTTGGAAAATGAAGGAGAAGATCTATTGCACTTGGAACCCTCTGCTGGCTCCACACGAACACTTCCCACTGAGTGTCTCCTTTGGGTCAAGCCCTTGATGAACAATCTCCAAGCCCCCAGTTATCCTGCCAAGTGGATCAGCATCCCCATTTTACAGACGGAGACACCTAGATTCAGAGAGGCTCAGCAGCCAGCCAGGGTCTCCTGCTGAGAAGTGTAGCTCCACCCAGCCGCGGTCCAAGGCCTGGCTAGAGGCCACTGTGGGGCCTGACTCAGCACCGCAGGGGGAAGGAGACCAGCTTGAGGGCCTCTTGTAGCTCCAAGAACCCCTTCTCCATGGCAGGGCGCATGCCGGGCAGAGGTTTTGTCTCCGCCTCTCCCTGCAGTGCACACAGCGCCCTCTGCTTTGTCAGGCCTCAGGCAAAGAGAAGCTCAGGGCCAGCACAGGGCTGGATGAGGCTCCATGTGGTCTCTGCTGGGGGAAGCTGGGGTGTCCCTTCTGTGCTCAGATGTGAGTGTTGAGCCCTTGCTACCTTCCCAGTGCGCTTGGACCCCTGCCTCCTGTGGCAGGCTTTGCCCACCCAGGCTCCCACGGTTCCAAGGCTCCCTGCATTTATGGGGCTGAGAAGAGGCGAGGCTTTCCATACCACCCAGACCGCTTCTTCCTAATTCCAGATCTGGGCAGGGGTTGGACCGACCACAGTGTCCCTCCCACATGACCTTTTAGAGAGGGAACGCTTCCCCAATCTTCTCCCACCCAGTCCTGCTCTGCCACCACCTCCTACCCCCTCCCTGCAAGACAGGGCACTGTGACTCAGATCAGTCCCCGTCTACCTTCTGCACTCGACCACACCACCTGGGTGGCAGGTTTCCATCCCCTTCCTGTCCCTCTTGCTAGCAGTCATAGTTGGTTGGCGGCCTCGGGTTTTGACAGTCGGGCAACTCCCAGAGCAGAAGCGTCCAGTGGCCCTGGCTGCCACCTAGCACCGAGCCTTGGGCTACTGGGCCCAGGCTTAGTACAGTGAGACAGCGTTTCCCTTTGTCATAACACCTGTGATGAGTGAATCGTGTCACCCTCACATTCATCGGTTGAAGTCCTACCTCCAGCACCTCAGAATGTGATCTTTGGAAACAAGGTTATTGCAGACGTGATTAAAGAAGATAAGGTCTAAGGGAGAAGGGTGGCCCTGGTCCTAGGACTGACCTCCTCAGGAGGGTAGAGAATCGGGACACAGACACACACACAGGAAGAACAGCAGGTGACAACCAAGGCGAACACCAAAGACCACCAGCGAACTGGCAGAGACAGTTGTCCCTCAGTCCCAAAGGAAACCACCCTGTCCACACCTCCAACTCTGAGCCCCAGGGCCACAAGCGGATGCCCTCCTGTAGTTTAAGCCATTCTGTTTGCGGTGCTTTGCTACAGCATTCCTAATGAACTGAGAACCCCGAAGGCGCCCACAGGGACGAGGGACGCTTGTGGCGTTTGGTTGTCCTGGAGTCCCTGGCCATGACATCAAAATGGCAAAAGCCCCACCGCATTCCTAGAGCCCTGTGTGTACCAAGGACGACACTAGAGATCTGCCAAAGTGTGGGCAGCCCCCGGAGCTCCTTCCCCACCCCCCAGGAAGCAGGGCTTGTCCCATAAGCACGTTCCTACCACCTGCCAGACCTGCCACCAGGCACCAAGTTCACTTCCCACGTGCTGCCTGGGGTATAAAGCAGAGAATCGTCTGTCTGCCCTCAGGGTCTGCTCAGGAGGAAACAGTTCTGCCTGCGTGCTCAAAATGCACACACATCTGTCCAGACCTCCCGGCCCTGGGTCCCCTGCCAGCAGGCCAGGTGAGGGGAGGGCATCGGGATGGGAGAGAGGCAGGGGCAGGGCTCAGCTTTTTAAGTGTTTCAGGTGATTCCGATGCCAGCACTTGTACCCTTTTGGAAGAACTCCAAGCAGTGGTCGTGTGTGTGTGTGTGTGTGTGTGTGTGTGTGTGTGTGTGTGTGGTGTATGTGTGTGTGTGTCAGGGAGATAAGGTACTGCAGGGTGTGACACTTGTGGGAAAAAGAGCCTGGAGCAGATGCCCCCCATCACGCCCCTAGCCCCGTGCACCCCTGGGACCGGGGACTTCCTGGTGAGCCACAGCTCTTCCCTTGGCAGCAAGCTCTCTGAGGCTGCTGGCCAGCCACTCTCAGCTGGCCGTCAGAGTAGAGGGTGATGGACACAGGAAGCTGCCCACCCTGGCCCCTCACTCACTGGGACCTCCCACCTCACCCAGCGCCTGGAGTGCCGGTCCCTGGAAGGAGGAAGGGGGCACATCTGCAAGAACCCTGGGGCATTCTCTGGACCCTGGGGAGACTGATGTCCTGACCTTCTCCATGATAGGCATCCCTAAGGACAGCAGCCCTGAACAGCACTTCCTCTAGGCCCCCAGGAGTTCAACACCTTACCTACTGCATCACAAGCATCATCCCTACTGCCCCCTAAGTCATTCTCCCGATTTTATAGAGATGAAGCCAAAGCAGTGGTGTGTCCGGCCATGCGGCCAGGGCATAAAAGAACCAGGACAGGAACCTTCACTGTGGGCACCAGTGACAAGGGCCTGTCCTGTCAGCTGCCCTGCAGGCCACCCTGACTCCATTTCTGATTCCACAGCAGCCACGCACCTTTGCCTTCACCACTGAATTCAAGGCAGTAAATTAGAGCCCTCTCCTCCTGCAGTCTGTGCTCCTCGTCTCTGTCTCGTTTGTCTATCTGTGTCTCTTGCACACACAAACCACACACACACACACACACACACACACAGTGCATTTCACAGCACAGGCCACAGGACATTCCTGGGGAATCCAGCTCACTGTCTTCCCAAGGCTTCTGGAGAACTTGGTCTTCATCTGTGAAGACCTGAAAGTCATAAGCTGATGCTTGAAATTGTCATGAGGCAAGAGAGTGGGAAAGTGGTTTCACTGAAAGGATGTTCACACTTGGGAGCCGCCTGCACAGTGAAGCTCTCTCCCATCTACGTGACTCCATCACTTGGAAAAGCCACAATAATGGGCTGTCAGAGGTGCGAATGCCTCAAAGCCCGATGGCGATGGTTGAAGACAGCCATGATGATTTGTGAGCATGCATCGCTGCAGAGATGACAGCCTTACAATTGCTTCGAGACTCGGGAACTGTGACTCAGAATATAACTTCGCGAGGGCTCCGTGAGGAGGCGCTGCTGAGGATCTGCAGGCCCCGCTCTGCCACTCTAGGAAGAGGCCTAATGACCCCGCATTTGAGGACATCGGGGCCAGCCGACTGTGGAGCAGAGGTGTCAGACTCCTATTAAGACCTTGGCAAATGCTCCCCGCTGTTGGCTCACACCCCAGTGTGCACCTGCAGGGAGCTCTCTGGCTGGTGCAGGGGTGGGCTGTCTTTCCGAGAGCATCTTTATGAGAGCTGACCGCGTGGTTGGCACCTGCCAGCCAGGTCTGCCAATGGCTGTAGCCGTAGCCCTGATGGCCTCCTGGGCTCTGCTTCAGCCACACAAGCTGCTACCAGGCAGGTGGGAGATGGGGACAAATCCACGTGAATCAACCACTTTACTCAGGAAACCCACACGCCTGCTTTACCAGGAGGGCTGGGTGCTGTCTGGGTTCATGCCGAGGAGCCTGTGTTTTGACACGAGGAAGGAACAAAACCTGTCCATGGGGCATCTCTGTGTCTCTAGTGCCTGGTCCCCAGGCCTTGGAGCTGTGGCATGACCCAAAGGCTAAATTATAGCCAATTGGCCTGATGCTGGCGTTAACCATTGGCTTGGCCACTCCCTACTCATGTGTCTCTGGGAAACTCAACTCACCTCTCTGAACTTAGGCTAGGGTCCTAGTTGTCACCTTTAAGAGAACTGTCTTAGGTGTGGCATGGCATGCAGTGATATCTCTGGATACGTGGCAGGTATTCACCAGGTGACAGGTGTGGCTGCACAGACTTCATGTTCTCCAATAAGAAGCTTGAGACTTGAACGCTGGAGCCCAGGCTGAGACGATGCTTCCTTATCTGAGAAAGTTGTCAAGCAGATGTGAATAGATGGGGGTAAAGAGAAGGGGCGCCCCCAGTCAGACAGATCTTCTCAATCGGTTCACAGGGGTGACAGATACCACAGCACAAGCCCCCTTCTGCCTCAGCGTTCCCATCCTGCCAGATCCCACCTTTTCTGGTCACCGTCCGACTTTAGTCCAGTCTGTTTATAAGGCTAGGACGGGTGGGAGCAGCGAGGTCAGCTGCCTGGAACAGGGTCATGGCAGTTGCGGGGATTGTGAGTTCCTGTGCTGAGAGCTTCTCTAGGAATGGAAATGACACGTGAACAGCTTGGCCTCCGTCGTCTGAGCGAGTGTAGCTTTCTGACTTGGAGAGGCCCCTGCTCCAGGGTCTCCCCTCCTCTGGGCGCTGTGTGCTCAGGAGAGGCAGAGCAGAGAGGCAGGAGGGCCATGTGCCTCTGTCCCAGGCAGAGGCAGCGAAACCTGGCTGAGCCACTCACTGGTACACAGCAAGCCCGGAACCTGACCGAGCCCCAGTGTCTTCACCTTTAAGACGAGCCAGGTGTGGAGGCACCTGTCTGGCTTTGGTGCAGCCTCAGGCACCGAGGAGGACTCCCAGGTTAAACAGGGGGCACAGTCCTGGACCGGCTTAAGAGACAGAGCACGTTCTTAACTTTTCTTTCTAAATTCTCCATCCGCTGCTGCCTCAGTTGGTTTTGATTTTCATCCTGTGGACAGGAAGGAGGCAGAGAGCTGCAGCGGCACCCAGGAGAACTGTGTCCTGACCACACCAGGTGGCATCCAGGGTGGGGCTCAGGCTGCCAGTCTCCAGGCTCAGTAGCTAAATGACCCCACGGTTCCCCATCTGTAGAGCGGGGGTCACCCAGATGGCCCAGCCCCTCTCTTGGGATGCCTTGGGGTCCGAGGGGTGACATCTGAGCAAACTGTAAAGTGCTACAGAGAGCACGGCCCACGGGTGCAGCTGAACCGCTGCCAGAACATATCTTTTAGCTCCCACAGGTGGCACTCAGGTGCCACCTCCAAATCTAGGCCAGGAGTCCCACACCTCAGGAACCTGACCTCAACAGATCCACACCTGTCCCCTCGGGCCGCCTCTTTGGGGCTGGGGCTGCAGCTGAGTTCGCTTCTCTTGCACCAGGCTCACCGAGCGCCTGGCAGGTTGGAGGGATGCAGCGGCCATGCCCACTGCTCTGGAGAGGGACTGTGTTGCTCAAAGAAGTGACCTCCTTGATCCTGAGCCCTGGCGCTCTCCAGGGCTCTGCCAGGCAGCCAGCTGCACATGGTCGGCTGATGTGGTCACTGGGCAAACCTCAGGAGATGGTAGGTGGAGGGCCCCGGGAGGGGATCTGCGTGCCAAGTGCGTTAACGCCACAACCACAGACAAGAGCGAGTGTGGGCGGGGCCTCCGCAGCCCTTCACCCTCCCCTTGGTGCCCTGAGCTGTGCTCTCAGTGCCATTGGCATGCGAATCACTAGGAGGTTGGGCGGGAGCAGTGGGTGGTGGCACAGGGGCCAGGGTGGCTTCGCCAGAGCTGGCCTCCCATGCAGTTTCTCTCCTAGTAGGTTGCCGCGTATCCCCAGGAAGGGTGAACAGTGTGGGGCATGCTTTCTAACACTCAAAGTTCACCCAATCCATACTGACTTGTGAGCCGACCTTTGATTTTACTAAAAATGTATTTCTGGGCACTACTGAAAGGAACCAGGCTACCAACAAAAAGGGGGGAGGGGGAAATTGCTGGGAAATGAGATTAAGCCAGAGAGAAGTGCAATCGGCAGGAGTTGGAGCTCTGACCTCAGCCCAGCACTTCCCTCCGCTGGGTCAGGGAGGAGGAAGCCTCCTGAGCCCTCCCTTTCTGATGCGCCTTCTTCGCTGGACCGAATCATCTTCAGTGCCAGGCAGGAGCCCCGGGTGCCAACGTGTCAGAGGGACGGAGGACACTGACCAGGGAGGTCGTCCACACTAGGCCTGTGTCACAGGCCCACCAGTGCTCTGGGTTCTTTTATCCTCATGACTTTGCACTCCCTTCTGGAGGCCCCAGGAGGGCGAGGGCACTGGCCCTGAGGCCACACAGCGGAGGGGCTTGGCCCCGAGGCACCACTCACTCCACCTCCCAGGAAAGCAAGGGGACCCATGCTCCTCCGTCACTGTGCACAGGCTTGTGTCCTGTGAGAACCCTGATCTGTGGACGCTCTGGCTTCATGGCTGACTTAGCCTGTCTCTATCAGTGGTTCTCAGCCAGGGAAAATTCTGGTCCCCAGCAGACCTTGGGCAATGTCTGGAGGCATTTCAGTTATTGAAACTGGGGGCTTGGGAGGGGAACAGTGCCCTTGGCATCCAGTGTATGGGACCAGGGAAGCCATTAAACATCAAAGAACCATCCATGCACAGAACGTCAATAATGCTGAGGTCTAGTAGGCAGTTCTAGAAGGAAGAATTGGTGGCTCTGCTCTGCCCAGGTCAAATCTGTCCAGAGACCTACAGGCAGTTCTGGGTCCTGTGTTCGAGGTGAGATGAGGCCAGTCAGATTTCCCAGAAGGAAGCAGCACAGCATGGAGGAGACTGGGGGCTCCCAGAGCTGTGTGATCGAAGGAGGAGAAGAGAGGACTGGCCGCAGGGAGGCCTGGTCACTGCATGGCCACAGCAGGTGGGAGCAGAGCACCTTCCCCTGGGCTGCAGAAGGCAGAACTGGGAGCGGTGGCTGAAGCTACAGCAAACCAGGCTCTGGCCTGCTGTCAGGACCACAGGGAGAATGCAGAGAACTATCCACAGTGGGTCCTCCTCCCAGGGTGCCAGGGTGCCAGGTGACAGCGAGGCAGGGGTGCTCCTCCAGGACCCTGTAGCTGAGGGGTCCAGGTCGCTGGGATGCTGGGCTGGGCTGTCTCTCCATGTCTTTCTATCTGCCACTCAGAGACCTCTGCACAGACCCCCTTTCCAGGTTTAACAGAAGTGTGCTCTTCCACCTCCTTGTGGAACATGGAAGTTCTTCTGCTCCCAGCGACTTCCCAGCCAATGGGTCACTCTGGATACAAAGCTGCAGGATGTCTCCTTCCCTCGGTCCCACAACAGATCGGGGGTAATCATCTTTTTTCTGGATGAAGACAATATGGGGTAATGCCATCGCCAAAGTGGGCTGGCTTGAGGAATGAGCGGCCCGAGGCCAGCCACCTGCAGCCTTAGCCAGCTCGGGCTGCAGCTGTGGGGAGCTCAACAGGCCTACCAGGCCCCGTGGGAAAGGCCTCAGCCGCTGTAGAGGTGGCCCACCTGGCTGAATACAGGACAGGCTCCCTGCTCCCTGCAGGCAGAAGGTGGCCTTGCAGCGTCCTGGGCTGGGGACCCCCAGAGGCTGCGCTAACCAGCACTCAGTGGGCAGCAGGAGCCCAAGTCCAGCACAGGCCTCCTCTGCTTTCCTTCCTGTTTCCTTGCATTAGGGCCTCCTGGGGTTGTGGGCCTGGCAAAGGATTGGAATGCTGTGATTTGGAAATGGGAGTGGAGGCTCACACCTTTCTGGTTCTGAGTCTGACCTGAAATAATTCAAGTCTGACTAGGAGAACAGTATGGAAGTTCCTCAAGAAACTAAAAAGAGATCCACCATGTGATCTAGCTGTCCCACTTCTGGGTGTATATTCAAAGGAAATGAAATCAGCATCCCCAGGAGACACCCACACACCCATGTTTATTGCAGTGTTGCTCACCATGGCTGAGATGGGAAATCAACCAGACGCAGGGAGGGTGAGGAAAATGTGGAATATTAATCAGTCACACAAAGAATGAAATTTGACCAGGCACAGTGGTACACACCTGTAATCCCAGTGGCTCAGGAGACTGAGGCAGGAAGACTGCAAGGTCAGAGCCAGACTCATCAAGTTAGTGAGGCCCTAAGCAACTTAGCGAGACTCTGTCTCAAAATTTAAAAACGAAAAAAAAAAAAAAGGCTGGGGATGTGGCTCAGTGGTTGAATGCCCCTGGGTTAAATCCCAGGTACCAAAAAAAGAAAAGAAATTTGCAACAAAATGGATAGAACTGCACAACGTTGTGCTGAATGAGATAAGTCAGACACAGAAAGATAAATCCACATGTTCTCATGTGGATGGACGTTAAATCAATCTGGAGGTGGGATAGTGGTTACTGAAGCTGGAAGGGGAGGGAACATGGGAGGCTGGACAGTAGGTACCCAAACAGAGGAGACGGCAGTCACACACTCCAGCACAGCAGGGTGACTACAGTCCCCAATGACCTGTTATGAACAACTAAGAGAGGAGCCCCAAACATGCAGGAACGCTAAGGAGGTGGCACTGCTAGTGACCCTGATTTGATCAGTGCACACTGTCCTTTGTAAACATACACAATTACTATGCATTAGTAAAAAATGTTTTAAAGTGTTTAAGGAGATGGAAAAGTTAGCTACCCCAATTTGATCATTACACATTGTGTACATGCATTGAATTAGCACTGTGCCCCATAACAGGGCACGATTAAAATGATAATTAATAATAATAAAAAGAATTCAAGGCTGGTGAGGAAAAGCATAAAAACCCTGGTGAGTGCACTCTGTCCCCACTGCACCCTGGAAAAGACCTGGAGCCAGGAGAGGATGCTATTGCTAAGGGTCCTGGGCCTGCCTTGCTCAGCCCCACTCCCCACACCAACGCTCAGCTCACCTGGTAATCACATAGGGCGCAAAGCACACGAGGAAGGTCCCTATGAAGGTGCTGATCTTCTTGGTGGCACGCTGCCGCCTCCGCTTCTGTTCCTCCAAACAGCGTTCCCGCACACTGCGTGAAAGAGGGGAGAAGGTGACTCACGGGCAGCCTGCCATCTCACAGTGGGGCTCAGGCAGTGGCCTCCAGAGTAGGCACCTGGCTATGGAGCCCTAGAGACCTGGGGTGAGTCTTGGCTCCAGCTCTGTGGCCCTGAGCAAGCTGTGTGACATTGCTAAGCCGGAGGCCATTGTCTGGAACGTAAGGACACACAGTGCATGATTGACGTGTGTGCCCTTAGGCTGTACACAACGCAACCCAGCATCTGGAGGGGCTGTTTGGAGAATCAGAGGCATAAAGCACATAAGATGCATGAAATGGTCCAGCCCAGAGAGCACATCGAACAGCAGCAATTGTGCATGAGTACAAATAAGATTAACCCTTACTCTTGCACTTGTGCCGCTCACTGATCCCTGCCATGCACAGCCCGAGGGAACCACTCTTGCAGAGAAGTTTCTAGTTTTTAACTTCGCCACGATCAGTCCTGCAGGGTGCTTTCCCTGCCCTGTGTTTCAATGAACCCCATGAGCTCTGTGAGGCCAAACGGCCGGCCTAGCTGGCCGGTGGAGGCAGGGTCTGAACCACATCCGGGAGACTCAAAGCCAGACTTTCCCCAGGGCACCCTGGGCTCTGTGCCCGCAGAGTGGCATGAGGCTTCCTTTCTTCCACAACCTCAGCTCTGATTCTTCCATCCCCAAACCCCATCTCTACCAGGAGCTAGAGAGCCCAGATTATTGGGTCATCGATTCCTCCAGAGATCGAGTTTGGAAAAGCAAGGAGATCACAAGTCCTCATGGAATTGGAGACAGATTGGAGGAAGGAATCTGGACCACAGATGCTTCTAACCATGCCCTGCTCCTGCTCCACTCCATGCAGGACCTTCCCAGAATTGGCACCCAAAGGCCTGCCAAAGGCAGAGGCTGTAGTGACCCACCGTGTGCAGCCCCAGGAACCGACATGAGCAGCAGCGACCTTGCCCATTATCATGCGTGAGGATCGTGGGGAAGCAGCTCAGGCTTCACGTGCTCCATCTCACGGTGCCCGACCTGGGCAGGTTCTTTAATGTGTATGTTCTAAACACTTCAACCGACTCTAAACTGGGCAGGGAGGAAGATTGCGGGCAGCGTTGCCCAGGAAGTTCAGATAACTTGGCAGAGTCAGGCATGACCTGGCTCTGAAAATAGGCCTGCCTGCTCAGAGAGAGAAAGCAATAGAGAGAGGACTGGAGACCCAGATCCCAGCACATCATTAACGCCTGGGCACCACCCACTTCCTTCCAGGGACCCATCACTTTCCCACTTGAGCAAAACCCTTCCACCCAGATTTCCTGTCACAGATGGACAATGCCATGTTGATCTGGATTGACAGATTCTGAAGTCCTCCAAGGACTGTCTCCCCTTGACTCTGCCTTTCCAGGCATTCACAGAGGGACTGGAGTTGAGCTTGGTACAAACAGGTTTCTTACTGGTTGAACATGCACTGCTCATGGCTAATATTGCTCATTAATTTCCAATAACTAATACAATAACAGCCACATTCCCGAGTCTTTAGTATGTGCCACGCCAGATCCAAGGACAGGCGCTAACGTACGTTTGTTTATTTGATACTCACAATGTCTCTACATGTTAGGGGCTGATATCAGTTTGGCCCCCATTTTGCAGATAAGGAGACTGAGGCACAGAGAAGTTAAGTAATTTGCCCAAGATCACACAGTAGGATCACACAGTTGGGAAGTGGAGGCTGTAGCGTGAGTGATTTGTCCCTGGTCATCTGAGATGTCCCTGTTTTAGCACTGACAGTCCTGCATCTGAAATGGCTTGCAGGGGCCTGTCCTAGTTTTAAAAGGAAAACCCCATGTCTGAGAGCCCCTCTTGGTCCCGAGACCTCAGGTGGTGACAGGGTCTGAGGCCGGGTACTGGCTCTGCAGCCTTCGGCAGCACCTCCCACAGTTCCGTCATCATGTCTCCTAGAGAGGTACCAGGACTTGGGTTTCTCCACCCAGGAGATGTGAAGAAGAGGGCAGGCACGGTGGGGGCTAAGGTCACACCCCCAGAGGGGCTTTCATCTCCCAACCATCCAATTCCTCGGGTTCAGGAGACACTTGCAGGGTATAGGCCAGGAGCAGGGAAGGCCAAGGCCCCACTCCAGAGGCCAGGGCACAAGGAGATGACTGACTCACGGTCTCGGTTTAAAGCTCAAAGTCCCAGCCTGGGAAGCCCTCAGACCCAGGCGAACAGGACAATAGCCACCTTGCTGGGCTTGATGCTCAGCGCCGTTCTCTACCACAGAGGCCTATTCATGTTAACATGAAGGTATTTCCCTCAGGACTTTCAGTGCCACTGATGAGAGGTGTGCTGGAAGATCAGGACACCAGCCAGGTGTCTTGAGCCATCTCTGGCCACTGTCCCCAGGACAAGCACACCATTCTGAAAAGAAGTACAAAATTCATGTGAAGGACTCAGGAAGAGGACCCCAGAGCAGCTGGGGCTGGGCCCTCTCCAGTCCATGACCCTGATGACACAGCTCCCAGGTGCTTGGAACAATGCTGTGGGTGAAGGGGCTCTGGTTTAGGGGGTCTTGAGCTCTGCCCTTAGCTGTGTGGCCTCCTGGAGGTCACCTGACCTCCTTGAACCCAGTTCCTCATTTATCTAGGGGGTCTCACAATAGCTGTAAGTAGAGCTGCTGTCTGTCCCAAGGACAGACATGGCTTGCTAGCCATAGGGCCACCGAGGAGGGCAGAGCTTCCTTGGGTCCCCTCAATAGGGACTCCAGTCCCTGCTTAGGGGCTGAGAACCCAGCTTTCTCCAGATGAGCAGCAGCCCCTTACCTGGCCACACAGATAACCTTGCCTCCAAAACACGAGTTACTTGAGAACAGGTGCCCAGAAAGCTCTGGAGGTCTTCAGAGGACAGCAGCACTTCAGCACCTCTGAGGAGTAAAATGGATCATTCACGGGCTAGGATGACCAAGGTCACTCCCCTGTGGGAGTCCACGGGGGAAAACTGTGTTTGCTTCCACGAGGCCTGTGAGGCAGGGAAACTAAGTGGCCAGCACTCTGCTGTCACAGATTTCCGTGGTGCCTGTGGTCCTAAGCTCCATGCCTCACACCCAGAAAATACTAGGTAAGTGTGTGTTGTGTGAGTTGATGAACAGCCCTTGAAACATCTTGGGAAAATTCACTCAGTCATTTTTTAAGTGACCTTTTCTAAGGAGACGACAGTGAGCTAGAAGTATGTTTTAAAACAGATATTTTAAAAGTGAACTTTAAGCACCTATCAGACACAGTGAGGATGGTCAACAGACGTGAGGGCATGAAAAGCCTCCACTGGCCTGGCCTCCATTTTTGGCTGCTAACCTAGTGGGTGAGCATGAAAGGCCAGAGCCAGACCTCAGGATTTAAATACAGGCACCATCACGGAATTACTGTGTGGCCTTGGGCAAGTTCCATGGCCGTTCTGTGCATTAGCTTCCTCATCTCTAAGTGAGGGTAGTGAGCACCCACCTCATAGGATCATACTGAGAATAACTGAGTTAATGCAAAAAGTACTGAGGATAGTTCCTAGCTCAGTAAGCACTCAATAAATGCTGATCATTATTCTCCATTCAACATAAACTTATTGAGTATTACATACTATGCTTCAACTCTACCTTGAACTTCTAAACTGCAGGGCTCCCACCCACTGCAGAAGCCCTGCCCTGTGCATTTGTAAAAAGAGGAGCTGTGGCCAGAGACTGCACCAGGGGTGCAGTGAGACAGAGTGAGCAGCCAGGTGCCTGCGACTGAGTCCTGACTCCCTGTGGACTGTGACCCTCTGGACCTCCAGGGACCACAGACGCTTGTCCTCACCTGCACACTGTGGAGCACAGAGGACATCAGCACACTGTGCACGGTGCCTGGGGTCGTGTCTCTGCTGGAAGACAGCAGTTAGACACTAGGCTGTGACAGTGGGAGGTCCACTCACCCAGCTCACAGATGGGGAAACTGAGGCTGGAGGGAAAGAGGAGCTTGCTGCCCAGAGAGTGGTGTGCAGGTCACTGCTGCCAGGCCAGTGCTGCTGGTCGGGAACCTCACCACCCCTGAACTCTGGAGAAAGAGGGGCTGACTCCATCTTCCCTCCCTGGGCTCTTCCACTTCCCAGGTGAGAGGAGGGAGGTGGCAGAAGTTGAGTAGAGCAGGGTAGGCCCTGTGCCCAGCAAGCAGCCCGACTCCTGGCTTACCATCGCCATCATGTCAGCACAGCATGAGACGGCTCGCCCACTTCCAGAACAAGGCACCAGAGAGCCACTTTGGCACTTGTCGCCACATTACCCACCAGAGCTTTGCAAATCCAAGCGCCTTGAAACCCTGCAGCACTGTGAGCTGGCACTGTGCTCCTCGGCACATCATGACACTGGGGCCAGCAGAGAGGGTGGGGAGAAGCCAAGGCTATCGGGGAGTTCTGGACAGGACCAGACCTCATGCCAGGTCTGACGGTCCTGGGTTCTGGGGTGTGCCCCCCAACCCCACCGGCACCCATGAAAATCACTGAGTGCTGAACGTTCTTACACAGCCCTGGGCCTGGTGGTGGCACCTAGAACCCCTGGACCCATGGGAGGAACCTGTGGCACAAAAGTTGAGCCTCCGCCACCCACAGCAGGCCACTTGGCCAGGGTACAGGTGAGAGTCAGCTTTGCAGGGGGGTGGGAGTGGGTCCCTGGGCTGTGCAAGACAAAGGGGAGGGACTGTCCAGCACTGTGACTTGTAGGCTCAAAGAGGCCCAGCAGGCCTCAGTCACCAGGCGAAAGGAGTGGTCATTCTGGGAAGGTCTGAAGAGTCTGTAAATGAGGCCTTCTCTGCTGTCACCTTCCAGCCACAGCCACCTCCCTGCCCTCCACATGGTTCCTGAGTCCTGAGTGACCTCAGATGACTGTAGTCTAGCCTCAGCCCACACTCAGCACTCACAAAGTGACCCCTATTGGTTTTCTGGCCTTTGTGGTAAGGGACAAGCTGAGCCACAGTGGGAAAGAGCCTGAGTCTGGGTCAGGATGCAGACATGGTAAGAGCAGTCCCACCCTGGGCCCTGCACCTTCAGGATCCACACTGCTCCCCATGAAATGGCCAGTTCACAGGACGGAGGGGATTGCCCAGCCCCCACTTCCATTCTAGACCAAATTCTAAGCGCTTGGAGCAAGGAATTCTTTGCCCAAATGCCTTCATCCTGCTTCCAAAATGTGTGCAGGCATCTCTGGCCCCTGGCCCCATGCCTCTCAGGGTGGACCATGCTGCCTAAGTGCCTCGCTCTAGGCTGAGGAGCAGCATCAGTGAGCAGTGCGTGTTCGTGTACATGGCTTTGCAACCTGCAATGTGCTCCAGGTGCAAGGGGGCCCCTGCACCGCTGGGGGGAACCAGGATGGGAGGTGAGGCAGGTGGCCCAGCTCCCCTCTCCCCAGCAAAAACAAGGCAGACCTCCAAGGAGGCTGCAGAGGCTAAATGTGAACTCCACCTTGCAGGTTGTTATAAAGGTGTATTTGCCAAATAGCAGGACAGAGCACGTTCCATGTGCCAGCAGTGATTTAGAGCATCTGCACATCTAGACTCACTGTTGGAGAGCCAATTGCATAATTGCCCCCTAGGCCAGGGGATGATTCTGGACTCCAGCCACTATCTAGATCTGCTAAATCAGGCCAATGCCTCACTTCCTGGGTCTCCCAGTTTCCTCATTTGTAAAGTCAAGGGCATGGTGAGGTTCTGACTATGATGACACCACTCTGACACCCTCCAGAGCCAGTAGTCAGTCAGCCTCTGTGGGCATGGTTTATAGGACGTAGAGGGGAGGCCCTGCAGACCTTTGGAATTCTTAGTGGGGAGCCCAGGCTGCTTCTGGGTTGAGTGCTTTTCAATACCCTGCATCCCAGAAATCATTAACCCAAACTGATGAGCCTGGCCCTGCACTGGACTGCAAAGAGCTGGGCACCTGCACTCAGGTCCTGCCATGCCTGGCAGCACTGCAGAGGGCTGGCTGTGGCTGGTCAGGAGTTGTTTTGGAGAGAACTGCACATGGGCACCGCACCAGTGGAGGCTCCCACAACCATCAGACATTGGAAACTCCAACCTGCCTCATTGAGGCGGTCATTGGAGAATCAGCACAGAAAGGGAGGCTGCTCGGGGCCACATTTAAAGAGAGAGGGTCCCCACTATTTGGGGATGGTTGAAGAAAAGAGGCACAGCTTGCTCCTCATCACATCAATATCCTACAGGAAGAGCTGACACCACAGGGCCACACCAGGCCTCAGGATCCTGACATGGGTCCCAGGAGGCTGTCAGTGTTGTGGCTAAGAAAAGCTTCCAGGGAGCCAAGACTCCACCTGCTACCCTGGCTGCTCAAAGAAAGAAGTCTGGCTCTGAAAACCCAGGACTGGCACCCCACAGTCACACAGGCTCCTGGCACCAACTTGGGTAAGGAGGCCCAGCGTCCGAGTTGGGGGATGCAGACAGCCCCCAGAGCTGGCTCTGCAGCTTCTCGTTCATGTGAAGGAAGAGTTTGGAGCTGCCAAGACAGATGCTGGAGGACGAGCTGTCAGGGACTCCCCGAGGCATGTCTGTCCCTTCTGTGTAGCCCATTCCTCACACTCTTTCTTGATGGGCACCAGCCCTCAGGGAGGGACAAGTCAGTGTCCTCTGAGTGGCCCACATTCCACAGCATCCATGGAGCTAGTGTGATGGGAGTCAGGTGGGGCCTCCTGACCTTGTATGTGAGTGGGGCTTCTGGGAGTTGGGGGGCTGTGGGAACTGGACAGGGCCTCTGGGAGTTGAGCAGGGCCTGAGAGCCACCCAGAAACCCTTTCTTTCCAATAAGGCTGGCTCTGCCCTGGGCCTTGGAGCGACTGGGGTGGTAGGTGCAGGAGCTCTTCAGGGTCCCCCCCATTAGGGGAGTGGGGAGAGGAGTGCCCTCTCCTGAGATCTCCCCTGAAGTAAGAGAGAGATTTGGTGCTGGCTCTTGTCCCCTAAATGGGCTGAAAGGGAGTCACTACCCTGGCTTTTCTGAAGTTGAACAGGAAGTAGTATAAATAAGAGCAGATTCTATTCCCAACGCCACTTCTCCCTGGCATGAGACTCATGGTGAGAGGGCCTCCTAGGTCTTGTTCAACTACCAGAGTTACACAGCATTTCCTTGCATCTTCCAAGAGCAGTCGTGGCCTGAGCCCAGTGGAGGGGATGGGAGGGGACAGGTCTGCGAATGTGGCTACAGAATGTTCCTCAACACACTGAACCGGGCTCAGGCAGTGGGAGCTGCTGCATGTACATTTTACATGTGATTCTGTGGGGAAGGTCCAGTGGTGAGAAGATTGTTCAGGCATGTAATCAGGAATGACTGTTCTTAGGGGCAACAATGGACACATTACATCCATGCCCTTTAATGTGCAGGCATGGTGAAGCTCAAGGACTGCTCATTATTGCTCATGGTAGAAAAGCTTAGCAAGGAGCCCTTGTTCAGACTGACACCTCTAGTCTGCCCCTGAGCCCCGGACAGGAACACGCACTTCCTAGGGACTGAGCCTCTGCCCTACCCCAAGGCTCCCTGGGTTCTAGGACTCTGCTCACACCAGGAGGGCCCTAGCTTCCCTCACCAGGGTTCTCGGCCTGCCTCCCCTCCTGCACCTGTCAGGAAGCAGAGCCCTCTTCTAGGGTCTCAGGCAACAGAGGGGAAGCCTGCTTCCCATGGACAGACAGCCACATCCACAGTCTCAACCAGCCCTTTCCCTCTTTGCTTTCCTAATCCCGTGAGGAAAGCCGAGGTGAGCTGGGGACAGCTCAGTTTCCAGTCCCTTTCTCTCCCTGAGGGGCTCCTGGTGATGGCCGGGGTTCCTAGCCGTAGTTGCATTTGCTGCCGCCCTCTGCCTTCCTGAGAAACAGCAGCAAGGTGAGGAAGGAATTGGATGGGCAGGTTGTCTCAGAAGCCTTCAGGCTCCCAGTGCAGGTGACACTGGACAGTGCTCTCTGGGGAGTGATAGAGATTCCATCCCCTCCAAGTCAGCAACACGGGAAGGTGCAGCCTGGTTCTGTCTTGCAAGGACAGACACACACACACACACACACACACACACACACAAACACAGGAGACAGGCAGCGCCAGACACTGGAGAGAGGAAAGACCCAGAGGAGCAGCACCGCTCAGTTTGAAGGGCTCTCAAGGGCTTCCAAGCCTCTGGTCACCCTCTCAGGGTGTTTCAAAACTGAAACAGTGGACAAAGCGCATTGCATTTCCGTGCATTTATACTGAAAACTACAAAGACAGACAATGAGCACAAGAAAGCCCAAGTTCTGCCTGATGTCTGCCCAGTGCTTCACAAGGCGCTGAATCCACACTCATGCATATTCGGTAGCCCTGCTCTGTTGAGTTTAGGCACCTGCTTCAGGCCAGAGGACAAGCCCCTCCCTACCCCGGTTTTCCGAGGAGGAAATGGAGCTTGGTGGAAAAGGGGTTCCCCCACAGTGCACACTGGACCCCGACTCCCACTCCCACCGACTTCCCGCCCAGTTCCCAGAGCGCCGACTCGGGTGCCTCACCTGGGGTGGATGTCCACCAGCAGCACTAGCGTCTGCATGGTGATCACGTCGATGCGCTTGCAGTGGAAGCGGGCCACCTTGAGCACCTTGAGGTACGTGAAGCAGAGCACGACGAAGGAGAGCAGGAAGCTGAGCGCGTGGAAGGCGCCGGTGAAGACGGCGAAGCGCAGGCGCTCCTCAGGCCGCCGGCTGCACAGCGTGCAGGACGCGTACAGCTGGTGGAAGCCGAGCCAGGACAGGGCGAGCGCGGCCGCGGGGAAGGTGAGCGCGTGCAGCCACGTGTAGGCCACCATGAGCGCAGCGTCGCGGAGGCGCATCTTGGCGCGGTAGCTCAGCGGGAAGACCACGGCCACCCAGCGGTCGATGCTGAGCGCGGCCATGCTGAGCATGGAGTTGGCGGCCAGGAAGGTGTCGAGGAAGGCGGCCAGGCGGCACAGGCGGTCGCCGGCCGGCTGCCGCTGTGCCACGACGCCGGCCAGCGTGAGCGGCATGTTGAGCACGGTGCACAGCAGGTTCCCGCACGTGAGGTTGAGGGTGAAGAGCGCCGGCGCCTGGCGGCGGATGTCGGCGCTGTGCAGGAGGCAGAGCAGCACCAGCGCGTTGGACAGCAGCGAGACGCCCATCGTGCCCACCAGCAGCCCCGCCAGGCCCGCGTCCCACGAGTTCATGGTGCGCGCCCACCGCTTGCGCTCAGGGCCCGCAACCCCGCGCCGCCATGGCGCAACCCGCGGCCGCCTCAGCCCCTCCGCACCGCCGCCGAGCCGCGACCCCCGGCCCCCGCCGCCATGGCTCCCGGGAGGAAGCGCGGTCGCCCGGGAGCCCGGCGCCACCCGTTGGGCAGGCACTTGGGCGCGCAGCCACCCCGGAGCCCGCGCCTCCTCCCGGCGGAGCACCTGGGCGCGCAGCCACCCCGAAGCCCGCGACTCCTCCTGGCGGAGCACCTGGGCGCGCAGCTCACCCCCGGACCCCGCTCCGCCTCGGCCAAGCGCGCGCTGCGCTGCTGAACCCCGAGCCTTTGGTGCCCTGGGAACCTTGAGGGCTGGCGCCTGCGCTCCCAGCTCTGCCTCTCTGCCTCTGCTCGCTCCTGCCCTCACTACGTCCCTCTAAGCTCTGTCTCCTCGCTCTGCTCTGCACACCCTCTGCTCTCGCTTTCTCTGCCTCCCTCTCTCCGCTCGCTCGTTCTCGCCTGCTCTCCCTTTCTGCTCTCCCTTCCACCCCCTCTCCTCTCCCTCTCCCTCTTTCTCTCTCTGCTGTCTCTCCGTCTGTCTCTCCCACCCCCAATTTTCTCCTCCCCTCTTGTGCTCTCCCCTCCCCCTTCTCTCTCTAGAATCTGGCTGCCTCTGTCATGGAAATCCCCACTGATACACACGCACACTCTCTCGCTCAGCTCAGTCGCTGACACTGACACACTTGGAGGGAATGAACCCTGAAGGCTCCTGTGCAGGGTGATCGCCTCCCTGTGGCGCTCCCTCCCCCTTCCCCTGCCTTCCTCCCCTGTGTGTGTCAAAGGCAGGCTGAGGAAGAAAGGCTTTCAGGGAAGGAAGGGATGCCTGCACCTTCACGACTTTGTGCCACCCGTCCCCCCTCAACGCTACCCTAGCCAGACCCTGGCCAGGAGAGGAGGTTCAGCCCTAACCCACCTGTCCCACTGCTGAGCTGCCCAGGGTTGATGTTCCTCCCTCTCTGTGCTGAACTGGAGAACTCAGGTAGACTTCTTCTGCTGAGTGGGGAAAGAGCCCACATCTCTCTCTTGCATGGCCAGTGGCCCAGGCATCAGTCTGTCACCAGGGCAGCTGCTGCACTGCTGGGCATTCAATTCCTGGTGCTTCTTGTCATTGCCCTTCAATCAGAGCATTAGCAGCATCTCAGGCTTGCTGAGGAGACGGTGAGGCTCCTGTGGCATCCCTTAGGCACCCCCTTAGCCAGGAAACCATAGCTGACCCTGAGTGCTCCCGCCTGGACAGCCCACCTGCCACAGCCAGCCTCAGCAGCAGCCCTGGTATGCCTGAGATGCAGCATCTGAGCACTGAGTTCCAGCTGCTGCCTTCTGTCAGCCCTGAAGGCTGCACATATGTCCACTCTGGGTCTACTGAAGCAGCAAGTTCAAGTTTATGAGGGACCTAATGGCATACTGTGCCAGAACTCTTCAGGAAATGGAGAGGATGGTGGCTGACTGGTTTGGTTGAGTCCACAGTAACTGTGTGCATATGTTCTCAGCCTCCCCACCCCTCCGCCACTCAGGAAAGGCTGTAATGACCATGACCTCCTGATTCTGGGCCAGACTCTGTGGGGAAGGTGTTGATGGACAGATAGGCTCCAGCCACCAACTTCCTCATCTCTTGGTCCCCTCCTGTACTATGGAGTCCAGCGCTGGCTGTGTCTTCACTAGATATTTGGAATATGGCATCTGAGCGAGGTATTCATCTGAGTGTCTCCCTTGCTCCCAAACACCGTGCCTCCCCAGAATAGCCCCTGGAATAAGATAGGTGCATAAGCACTATTAATGGAGGAAAAGAATCAACCCATATATTTGGGGGACACTTGATCCAGACATTTTAGTGTTTGGCAGATCACCTAGGACCCCTGGGATATTGGTTAAAGATTAGATTCCTTGGTCACAACCAAGCATTTCCAAATCAGAGGGTCTGGGATTCTGCACTTTTCATGAGCTCCTCAGGAGATTTTGAGGGTGGTCCATAGCTCCACTCGAGGACCATGCTGTACGAGACGTGGCCAGGTTAGGCAGCCGGAGGCCTGAATGTAAAGTGTTAAGTAATACCCTCACAGAACGTCAGAATTTACAGAACACGTCCAAACACGATCATACCCTCACACTTGAATCCTTGCAAGGGTGATGGGAAGGAGAGCTTATCACTGTCCACATTATAGAGGCAAGGACACTGAAGCCAAAGGGCTTGAGTGGCAGAATTGGCAAGGGATGAAGACTGCACCCTAGCTCCAAGATGGACTCTTTCTGTATTTTCCAGAAGTTTCCGGATGTCTTTGGGTATTTAAGCTAAAAACAAAACAAAACAAAAACAAAAACACTCAACTTTGAAACATCAAGTAATGTTAATGACTAAAAGCAAAAACCAGTGAACACGGATGTGCTCACATTCACATGCATATACACGCTCTCTCTCTCCCTCGCTTACACATAAACACAAGCGGTCATGCACACCAATCGTTTTGAAGATTATTTGCTTTCTGACTTCATAAAGGCAACATTGAAAGGTCAAAATGCCAGAAAGACACTCAGAATATTTTAACTCAGTTTCCTAAAGAATAGAATCTCATTTTGGGGGGTTTAAAGTAAATTTCCTACCTCCAAGGAAACTGTGGAAAGACTGATCTCCAGAGAGACTAGGCCCCCGGCTGCGTTGGCCTCAGCCAGGCTGGGTCTGACTGAACCCAGGTTCTAATATGGCCCTAGACAACAGCAGGGATGTCACAAGTCACTGAGGAAGGGAGGTGCATGGCCCTGTGCTGGCCATGACCCAGGTCCACACTGCCCTTCCAGGAATGACCCGGGAATCCAGCCTGCTTAACCAGGGGCAACAAGGCCTGCAGCATGCCTGCCAGGGAACTGCTTGGTGGCAAGATCAGCACAGCATGCGTCTTCAAGCCAGAGAGAAGTCGGCAGTGATGGAATGTTGATGACAGCATTAACATGACTCATTAAATGCTGTAACTGGGCCCCAAGGGAGGGCTCAAACCGCAGGACTACATAGCAGCAGCCGGATGCACACGTCACTGCCAATCCTTACAGCAGCCCTCTAGCGTCCTATCATGATTCTTTCTTGACAAGTGAAGGATCAAGACCCAGAAAGGCCAGTAGTTTGTTCTAGGTCGCTCCAAGTCGGCATTCATTAACTATGACAGCAGAGTCAGGATTCTAATGAAAATCTATTGCACATAAAGACCCACATTCTTTCTACTCTACCAGTGTCTTTGTTACACACACCACTCTCAACATGGGGCTGATGACTGCAGCAGTCCCTTCCATAGTTATCTTCAGAAAGGAACGAGAATGGTACCAGTGCTCCCAAGAGAGGAACCAGAATGGTAACAGTGCTCCCAAGAGAGGTCCTGTGGAAGTGATGTGAATACTGAAAGCACATTTCTTTGGAGAAGTGGAGAGTTCTAGATGTATGCACATTGAAGGGGGAGGACCAATAGCTGATGTTCCATGGGGAAGGAGGCGCCTGAGCAAATTCCCAAGGGCTGAAGCCTGGCTGCTCTGAGCAGTTGTGACTCTGGAGCAGAAGGTAGGCCTGCAGGAAGGAGCCTGTGCCGGGGTGAAGCACAGAGGTCAGACCCATTGAGATGGCTTCCATGGCTGGGAGCATCCAGTCATTCTGACGATGCATCCCTGCCAGCCTCTCCACCTGAGCCCATCGGCTGGCCTCCATTTTCGAAGCATTAACACAGTTGCTACTTCTTGCGATCCCCGTAGAACCCTGGGAGTTCTAAGAGTGAACCACAGTTGTTCTCATTGCACAGATAAGGATACCAAGACTCTAAAGGAGATGTTCTTCCATTCTTTGCATAGGAGGTGGTTGGTGAGTGGCAGACCAGGGCATGGAATGCTGACCAGGGCTCTCTGCTGTCACTATCAGACCTGACTGGTCCTCGCCAGGCAGGCTGTTTGTGCACATCCCCTGGCCCAGCCCTCATGCCAGGAAAGTAGAATTGACTGAGCAATTCTCCCAACAGGCCATCGAGCCTCTGGCTCACTTGTCCACTCTTGTAAGAATTGATTTGATGGACAGGCCTTTGTCACTCCTGAGTCTCTGTGGCTGTCCCAGGCCCCACAGGCCAGCCGTGGAAGTGTCAGGCCCAGCCATAGGGAAGAAGCCTGCTGCCTGACAGTCGCAGCTGGTAACCTCCTGAGAGAAGTCAAGGCATGTGTGGCCACATTCACCCAAGGCTTGCTCTGCGGCAGGTGCTCCCTGACTCATCTCATTTAATCTTCCCTGTAGCCCTGTGCAAAGGATGCTGCAGTTGTTCCATCACACAGATGAGGAAACAGAGCTTCATAGAGTTCGAGCAGCATCTTGGGTCCTAGAACTGATGGGGGAAGTGAAACAGACCCTGACTCTGTTCTGAAGCCAGATTTGATCCCCCGTCTTTCCTAATGATGCCAATTAACAAGCACTCCCACTCTTCCTCTTCTCCCTCTCTTCCCAAGCTAGACACTTGGCTGAATACCAGCTGAGTGCCGTAGGAATTCAATATCTGCCTGAGAGCTCATGTGGGCCAGGCTTTCTGCTAAGCACTTCAAGTTCATTTCCCCTCTTGTGGTTCATGGGATAGGGGTTACAACCCTGATTGTGGATTGCATGTCAGAGGCTTACAACAAAGCAGCATTCCTAAGATCTCAAATAGAGCAGGGCACTTCTGAGATAAAATGCAGATCCTCCCCAGACCAGGGCTCTGTGACCCACAACACGATTGCCCCACTGTTATTAGAAGGAAAGAGTTGCTGTCCAGCAGAGTCTGCCTGGCCCAGATGCAGAGCCGCTTCGGTCCCTGAATTCACATGTGCACACAGACAGCCAGTGAGGCTTGCACCTTGCCTTGGAAATCCATTAAATCTGCCTGCAGCAGAGAAACTCTTTTATTTGCAACTCAGACCTGCTCCAGGAGCAGAGAAGTGTGTGTTTGATCTTCTTGAGTGTTGGACTGTGAGACATTGAACCAGTCCACAGAGGTTTCTCTGGGTTTGTGCTAACTTAAGATGTCTGGCCTCGCTGATTTCCAGTCTCTAAGCAGGAGTGAGGCAGTAGAGCTTGTCTTTTATCTCCAGGACTAGAGTCTTCAGGAAAAGTCATTTATTCCAGGTTCTTATCCCACCCCCTTCCACACTAACCCACAACCACTGCCTGAAAGTCTCTGGGCAGCCTGGGTAGTGAAAGCCTGGCAGATCAGCACCAGAATGGTGGACAGCTCCTCTCCTCCTACGCCGCCTCCTGCTCACTTCAGTGAACACTGGTTGCAGAAGAAGCACAGAGCTGGCCTCTGGGTGCTGTGTCTGCTGAGTTCTGAACCTGAGTCTTCAGAGCAACCTGTCTCAGCTACAATGTATTGAGCAGATGCTGAAAGAATGGTCTCTCCCATTTAGCAGGCTCAGGAACCGTGTCTCATGGCCGCATACTCAGTGAGGGCAACATTCAAGTCTGCTGGTTTCCAAAGTCTATGCTTTAATCACTGAACTACACTGCCCCATCGTTTTGAAAGATGGGATATTCCAAACCATGACTTTCACTTCCTCTGTCCATCCTGCAGCTCCTGTAACCTGCATGTCACTGAGCACCTGACAGGCTGCTCCCAGTGGAATGTGCAGCCTGACTTGATCAACTCCCCTGGGCTTCCTGGGGGCTGCTCTCAGGATCTGTACCTTTGTGCATACGTTCCCAGTGTAGAGCTGAACAGGAGACCCCCTTTACTGGTGATTGCAAAGTCACTCTATTATGCCCCCACCCGAGGAAAAGGGCAGCAGTCATATGATGTCCTCAGCTGGCCATTTATTGGAGGAGCCCCCAACCCAAACCCCAGTTTCACTCACTTTCCAACGGGAGTGAGTCCGTGGGTTGGCAGCACTGTACAGCAGACACAGCCCTGCCCTGGAAGCAGGGAGGCAGGGTACTGGGCTAACCTCTGACCCTAGCTGAACATATGCTTTTGGAAAATACCCCCTCACCCCAGATTTCCCATCTGTGACATGACAGGGTGGGAGTGGCAATCTCACTTGTGAATTTTAGGTTGCTTGAGGATGCCACACCAGGGATAAGAAGAGAAGGAAGAGGAAAAGGGGACAGAGCAGGCATCCTAGAGGATTCTTTCCCCACACGGTTGGAACAGAGTCCCCTTCTGCTCCAGTGGCAGCTGAAGCAATACACCACTTTAGCTTTCGAGGTCTGCGTGGGTGGATGTGTGGGGGAGATTGGCTCTTCTCTGACTGCACTGGTGGGCGCAAGCTCTGAGCTCAGCTTAGGCCCTGCTCTGCATATGCATCAAGGACAGCCTGCCTGCTGGCCTGCTGGGGGCACTGGAAATTCAGGTGCAGGGGTGTGTGCATGTGTGAGAGGCAGGGGGAAGGTCAGCCAGGCGAGTGACAGATGGTAGGGGAGGACAGGAGTATTGTCCTTCAGAAACTGGTGCAGGGACATGCAGAAGCCGAGGTAGGTGTAAGTCACTTATTCTAAAGGACTCAGCTTTGTGGGGGCTTAGCAAGATTTAGAAAGCAAGGGAAATATTTCTTTATTTCATGTGAATGCCAAGGGGCCACTTTAAAGGGAAGCCAGATGATTTGCTCATGGCCGAGATGGAAGGGGATTGTTACAGGAAGCTGAGTGCTGAGCTCAGGTGCTGCCTCTCTGACCCCAACCTGGCCACACCTGCCCGAGGACCACTGGCCAGCATCAGAAGGTCACTCCCCCAGCCAGGTCACACACAGCAGGATGAGGGCCCACACGAGGTGTCATCTTGGCCTAGTCCAGCTAGGTGGGAATGACATCCCCCTGCACACCACAACCCACCCTCTCCTCCTGCTCTTCTCCAGGAAGTTCTCCTCCCCCACCCCACCCCCACCCCCACCTGCCACCAGGCCATCCAGTAACCATCAGATCCCCTGAGCCATTCTTGTGTGTGCTGTGGTCTGAGAAGAGAAGCATTTTTCCCTCTATACAGATTCAATTATTTTCTTTTGTCTTAGGAGATATTTTCTTACCAAGACTTGATTTACATAATGAAATGTAAAAGTCATACGCAGAGCATTTGATGAGTTTTGATGAGCACGTCGTCCATGTAATCCATACATCTAGTGGGGTACAGAATGTCCTACCTCCCCACAAAGTTCCCCCTGTTCCTTTCCAGGCAATTCATGTCCAGCCCGCCCCCAGCTCTCTGCTGTTCTACTTCTATCATCACAGATTAATTTTGCAAGTTCTAGAACTTCATCTGAATAGAACCATCCATCCTATGCTCTATGGTATGAAGCCTCTTTCAATTAGCAGAGTGGAGGTTTATCCGTGCCATTGTGTATTTCAGAGTTCATTGCTTTCTGTTGTTGAGGAGAAATGTATTATATGAATGTACCACAGGTTTTTTATTTTTTAGCCATTCTCCTGTTGATTGACATTGGTGTTATATCTAATTTGGGAATATTCTGAATTAAGCTGCTATGGACATTCTTGTACTAGCTTTTAAAAACACAGATGTTTTAGTTCTTTTCAGTGAACACCTACATATATATTTAACTTTATAAGAAAATGCCAGTTTTCCAAAGTGTCGGTACAATTTTACTATGCAAGAAGCATTAAAGTAGGTTATCTTTTTCTTACTGAGTTGTAGGAGTTTTAAGATGTATTTTGGATATAAGACATCTATTAGGTATATGTGTTCCACATACTCTTCTAAGGTGTGACTGTGTGTATGTGTGTGTGTTTGTTTGTGTGTGTGTGTGTGTGTGTGTGTGTGTGTTACTGGGAATTAAACCCAGGGTCACATGCATACATGCTAGGCAGGTGCCTGCCACTGAGCTGGGTAGCCTTTAATTGTATCTTTTGAAGAGCAGAACTTTTTAATATTTATGAAGTCCAATCTACCATATGTTTATAATTAATGCTTTTTGGGTTGTGCTAAGAAATATTTTTCTATCCCCAGTTGGCAGAGATTTGGGATTTTTTTCTTAAAGTCTTATAGCTTCAACTTTTATATTTAGGCAAAGGATTCATTCAAATTAATTCTTGTGTATGGTGTGAGGTAGGGTTGAGGCTCATCTTTTTTATTTGATATACTTGCTCAGGCAACTTTTGTTGAACATAACTTTCTTTCTGTATTAAATTACTTTGGGGCTTTGTCAAAACCACTGAGTATATAAGAATGATTCTATTTCTACACTCTTTGTTGCATTCTGTGTCTTTGTATATCTTGATACAAGTCCTTTATGGTAAGTCTTGAACACCAGTGTGAGACCTGTTAATGAGACCTCCAAGTGCCAAAATAAGGTTGCATAAGTTCCTTAATTTTAGTCTTTTAAAAAATTTTTAATTATTCTAGGTCTTCTGATTTTTCTTACAAATTTTACTCTTAGCTTGACAATTTAAAATTGCTGAAAAAGCTTGATGGAATTTTGACTGGATGACACTGAATGTACAGATTAAGTTGGGAAGACCTGTTATCTTAACAATACTGAGTCTTCAAACATGGGTGCCTCTTTTCATTTATTTGAATCTTAATTCTGCTTAACAACATTCCTCATTTTTGGTCTTGCAATTATTTTATCTCTAAATATATATGCTTTTTGATGCTATTGCACATACCATTGTTTTCGAAATTTTACTATGTGTTTGCTTATAGCGTATAGGAATATGTTGATTTTTTACATATCAACTTTGATCCCGGGACCTTGCTAAAGTCACATATAAGTTTAGGATGCGGTCATAGAGTTTTTGGGTTTTGAGTGCACATAGTCATATGGACTTTGAATATAAGCAATTTCGCTTCTACCTTTCTTATATGAATTTATTTATTGATTGATATTTACCTATTGCACTGACTGGGACTTGGATCACATCCGATGAAGATGGAGTGAGCTTTGATTTGCTCCCATTTTAGAGGAAAGGCATTCTGCCATTCTCCATTAGTTACAATGTCAGCTGCAGGCTTTCCACAGTTGTCTTTATCACATTAAGAAAGGGTAATTCCATCTTTAATTCATTTGGATTTTATCATAAATGGGTGTTATGTGTAATTATACATATGTATTTATGTATGTGTATATATGTGTGTGTGTACATATCATAGGTCATATATATATCAAACATATATTTAATTTTGTTATTGACCTTGACTTTGAGAATTTCCCAAAACTTTACTGTTTCTAAGAGCATTTCTGTAGATCCCACAGGATTTTCTTTGTAAGTTGTCACATCATCCATGACACATATGCCTCTTATTTGTTTTGGTGTCTTACTTCATGGGTCTGGACTAATACTATGCCAAGAGTATTAACAGGGGGCCTTCTTGCCTTGTCCCAAGGGCAGGTGACACCTTCAGTCTTTCACCTTTAAACATCATGTCCAAGTACAGATGATGGAATTTTGACTGTACGACACTGAATGTGCAGTGTCCTATCCAGTATCAGACCAAGGAGTTCCTTTTGATTTCTACTTTGCTAGCATTGGTATCATAAATGGATGCAGTCATCTATGAAGACAATTGTGATTTTCATCTTTCATCTTAGTACAGTGGATTACATTGATCTTTGCATGTTGAACTAGTGTTGCATTCTTAGGGAAAAAAAAACCAGCGCTTTGTCTTCGTGTATTGTCCTTCCAGTGTATGGCTGAATTATGTTTGCTCATGTTCTGTTGGGGGTTTTCGCATTTATGTTCATGAAGGATTTTTTATTTTTTTAGTACTGGAAATTTAACCTTTAACCCAGGAGCACTTTTTCACTGAGCTACTTCCCCAGCATTTTTTTTCATGAGAGTATTTCATAAAGTTGCTTAGGGCCTCACCAAGTTGCTGTGGCTGGTCTTGAACTTGCAATCCTCCTGCCTCAACCTCCTGAACTGCTAGGACTACAGGTGTGTGTCACCATGTCAGCTTCATGAAGGATATTAATCTGTATTTTTCTCTTGTAATATCTTTGCCTGGTTTTAGTAGCAAGGTAATGCTAGCCTCAGAAAACCAGTTGAGAAGTGTTCTTTCTTCTCCTATTTTCTGGAATTACTGTGTAGAATTAGCACTATTTTTAAGAGTTTGAGAGAATTCACAGATGAAACCATCGTGGTTTCCTTCTTGGAAGGTTTTTAGGTTTTTAACTGCTGGTTGGATTTATTCAGTAGTTCAGGTACCTTGCAGGTCATCTCCTGTATCTTACCCGCTGCTGCTGAGGGGTTTAGAGAAGCAGCTTGGTTGGGGAAGGGGAGCAGCAAGTTGGAGCCCCCAGAACTCTCAAAGGGAAGCACTTGTGTAGCTCAGCACACAAAGTGCCCTGTCTGGCCAAGCTGCTGCCTGTGAAAGCTAAACAGAGACAGTGTCCGTCCCACAGCTGGGGCCACAAGGTGGTGGAGCTGAGCTGGGACTGGCTGATGTGGTCAGAGAGGAGCACAGGGATGGTGTATAACCAGGAGCGGGGAGAGAGGGCCTGGAGCCAAGCACAGCAGCCAGGCTGGAAAAACTGGAACTTCTGATTGCCCAGCAGTGCCTGGACACCAGGAGAATAGCTCAGGATTGAAGCCACCACTGGGTGTGGACGTAGGTAGGCCACACATGCAGAGACTTTCAAATCATACTCAGAAGACTTTACAAATATGAGCTTTCAGGCTTGTAACCTTTAAATAGAGGAAATGTTTTAAGCATAAAGACCCCTGGAGGATTGTTCTCTCCCCACTGCCCTGCAAGAGAAGACAGTTACGTGTTTTGATGCCCATTTTTGAATGGAGAAACTAACAGAGAGGGTAAGTGTTGCGGGTAGAGTGGCAGAGTAGGGATAAGGCTCCATCTCCTCCCACTCTGCCGCCACCTGCCAGCCACAGCAGCCAGCCCTGGGAAATGCAGGTTCAATGCAGGTCTGGGGAAGAGGACAGCACAGGCAGTGTGCCCAGGAGATCTGGGTCCTTGCCAAAGCCCTCTGGTGCTTCAAGGGCAGGGCCACTGGCACATCTTTGCCAACACTGGGTCTTCTGGCCAAACCAGAACAAAGTCCTAATTGAAGATGTCTATTTTGTCAATAAAACCTTTTCTTTGTTTTTATTTTTTTAGCAGAAGGCTTTTGTTGGGGTTTTATGCAGTGAGGACCTTCTGGTTATTGCTGGCAACTCTCTGCCTTTCCTTGAATGCATGTCAGGCCCAGGTTGCCAGGGAGGCACGAGTCTGAATGTTGAACATGTTTCTGAGACTACCCCAGCCTTCCCCTCTCTGGATCGTTGACTCTAAACCCTCCATTAGGCATGTCATCGAAGTCATGCGGTGGAAGGCTGATTGCACCTAGAGAAGAGTCTACCACAACCCCCACATTTTACAGATGGGAAATCACAGGCACACCCCACAGGTGTGGGGCCTGGGACTGGAGAAGATCACATACACTGAGACACAGAATGGAAAAACCCCACGCCCAGTTCCCAGCCTGGAATCTACCTTTCCTTACTTCCTTTTTGTATAAAAGACAGCACACAGAGGCAATCCATCTCCTCCTCCCTGGTCGGGTCCCTGGGGAATTATGGAGAAGAACTGTATTTCCCACGCAGAGTATGACCTCTTGTCCTTAAAGAGGAAGTCCTCAGTGATACAAAGGCAGCAAGGTGCCCATCCACATGATGTCAATCAGAAGTCCCATAAGCGGGATTCTGCAGGGCTGTGATCCTTGAAGCAGGTAGTGAGCTAGGCAGTGCAGAGGCCCAGAAGAGGATCCTCTTCCTTTGGAGGGCTCCTGAGTGGGCTCCCCTCAGGGTCTTTGCCAGTGTCCTTGAACAGTGAAGGACTTGTTCCAGGACAGCCCATATCCCTGCAGAGACAGCTCCAAAGGACCAGTCCCCACAATGTGCCCCTGGGAGAACTCTGGGAAGTGATGCTGTCTGGGCCCTGGGAGGAACTTGAGTCCTGCAGCCCCAGGAGATTCACCAAGATGACCTCCTGGCTTCCTGTGGACTATTTATCTCCTGCTGCTGCTGTGAGACCCTCCCTCCTTCCCCCTAAGTGACCAGCAGTCAGACTCGCCCCTCTCTGCTTTGCTCAGGAGTCAGGGTCCTCTCAGGAGAGTGCTCACAGCTTTCCCTTTTCTGCATAAATATGAAGTCAGGGAGGGGAGGACTGGGGCTCCCACCTACTGAACCCCACTCTGCCACCCAGACATGGTCTGTTCTCACACTGGTTCTTCATTCCATGTCACTGCAACACTGGGTAGTGGTGCATTAAAGCCCCCATTTCACAGAGATGGATTCAGAGGAGTCAAGCAACTGGGCTGAGCTCTAAGGTAGGAAGGGCAGTAGGACCAGAGTCTCTTAGTTCCAGACTTACATCCTTTCCTGCCCCTTGTGTCCTCTAGGCTGGGCGACCCATTTTGTCCACTCAAGAAGGGGGTGGGAACAGCCAATGTGTAAGTTGGGGAGTGTAGTCTCACTGCCAAGGCTGCTTCCTCACAGGACTTCTGGAAGGTTCCACTCACTGTCCAGGTTCTAGCCGGTCGTGTCCAGGTGGACTTGAAGGAAATTTATAAAACTGCCTGACAGTGACATGCAGACAAGGTGGACAAGGGCACAACCCTAGGACAGAAGAGCAGGAAGAGGACCAACAGACTCCAGCTTGGTCCTGCGAACCTCAAACTGGCCCCAGCCCTCACTGCCACACCCAGCTCTGAGACTCAGAAGGTCAGCTCCTTCACACCTGGCCCAGCTCTGCATGAGTGCCCGGTGCCCTGGGCTGGACTCATTCTTTAAGTAAGGCTCACTGTAGAATTCCAAGGGCAACTCAAGGTACTTTTCCTGTGGGAAAGGGAGCTCCTCCAGGAAGCCCTCTAGGCTGGTGGGAGTCCTCAGGGTGTAAGGAGTTGAGATCAACCGAGGAGAAGGTGGAAAACTTGGGTGGAGCCTGACTGTCGGAGTGTGTGGGTCGTATATAAGCGTATGCATAGTGTTTTTTGTTTGTTTTTTGGTACTGGGGATTGAACCCAGAAGCACACCTCCATTGAGCCACATCCCCAGCCCTATTTTGTATTTTATTTAGAGTCAGGGTCTCACTGAGTTGCTTAGGGCCTCACTAAGTTGCTGAGGCTGGGGAGTGCTTGCAGGACATGTTGGCTGACAGAGGAGGGAACGTCTGGGCAAAGTCCTGAGCTGGTTCTGGGGAGGGCATGTTCCACGGGAGGAGGGCTTTATGCAAACACACAGCGAGGACCCTGGAGTTTCAGGGTCTATCTGGTGCTTCCATGGAAGGGGCCAGGCTCTGTCCTCCTGAGCCTGACTTCAGATTTTGATGCCAGCAGGAAAAGCTTCTGAAAGCCCCACCAGGTGATGGACACCACTATCTGCAAGCCAAGGACACCAGCAGACGCTCTCTGCCCTGTGGGAATGGAGACCATGTGTCAGGTCAATGTGCAGCCACATGGGCAACGCGTCACGTGGCACTGTCCTGCAGGCACTAGCCCCTCTCCAGTCCAAAGGTGACTCCCACATCTCTCCCCCACCCAGTTTTTGTCCCTGTGAAGGGTGGTGAGACATGTGAAGAGCTGCCATAGAACACCTGTCACCCAGCAACCCCTGGAAACAAACCCAGGGACCTTCCATCAGCTTGTCCTAACATCCAGCTGGGGTGGCCAGGATGCTGGCTTGTGCCCAATCACACATGCAGCTTTGTTCCCTTCGCTCTGGGGCAGGAGTGTTCGCTAAAACCCAAGAAGCATCGAACCTCACCAGCTCTGCTCTCTCTTTTATGACTCTGGTCACTGAATTATTTCTTCAATTTTCTCCTTTCTCAAAAAAAAAGAATAAAAAGAAAAAGAAAAAGAAAGAAAAGAAAATTCTGTCCCAAGAGGGCAAGGACTGTACCCAAAGACTGCACTGGCATACAGTTATTTTAATAAGGGCCTTTGTGTTTGTGGTAGACAAAACCCAATTTAACCAGTTTGGGCAAAAGGAAATTTGTTGGAGCAGTTGCAAAGTGGGAGGTGTTCACGTGACCTTGAGGCGCAGCATCCGCCCCCACCCCACCCCGGTGTCGGGAAGCAGGGCTACAGCACCCTCTCTCCTTACCCTTTCCTCCCCACCTCTCACCCTGCTTCCTGCTTCTTGCTCCCCGTCAGCTTTCTTCTCCCTGCTGGTTCAAATTGTCTGGTAGACAACATGGAAGCCAAAGACTTGTGAACCTAGCAATTTCCCTCCAAAATGCGCTAGCTTCTTCCATTAGCCTTTAACAAGTCCCAGAGAGGGGCTCCCACTGGCCAAACGGGTTGGTGCGCATGCTGAGTCCAAGGCACCACAACTTTATCTCAGAATGGCTGTTAGAGAAGTAAGATCAGGTGCAGCTCAGAAATCTACCCCCAAGGGGGGTTGCTTTGTACTTCATACAGACATGGTGGACACACTAGTGTGAGCCATTCCAAGGATTAAGAAGAAATCGGGATGTAGTGTCTGTTTGACCCTAAGTTAGAAGCAGTTAGGTCCAAGTCATTTTTAAGATCAGATTATCCATAGAATATGAAGGCAGAGTCAAGTTCACCCTTCTGGGGAGCTGTAACTCTGACCTTTGTCTTGTCGCAGAGACCAGAGGCAGTGAGCTCCCCGGGGACTGGAAACATCCCTGCTGGCAAGGGTGGGTGCCAACATGAAAGGACAGCTTTCAAGAAGCCAGGAGGGTGGCCTGAGATGCTGTGCCATGTCCCCACAGCAGGGAGGGTGGTCAGATGCAGGCCTGAAGACCAGGGAGGCTCCCTGGTGGCCATCACTACCGCTGGGGTCCTCACTCTGCCTCTCAACCCTCCACTTGCCTCTCGATAGGAGGTTTAAGCAGTTACAAAGCATGAGGAACCATCCAAAGAGGCAAGGCAGCCCAGGGAGGAGACCTGCTGACAGTAAAGCCTGGGGAACATCTGTGACTGGACGGTGTGGTCTGCATCTGTGAAGATCCACCTGTGAACGGGGCGGGTCCAGGGCAGCTTCAGATTGCAGCTGGAGGAAGGCCTTCTTTGTCACCCTGATGGAGCTTTCCATGTGTCGAGGACTGGTCTAAGCATGCTTCACAAAACAACTCGTCGAAGCTCAAGCAATCATGTGAGATAGGGGGGGGTGCCTCCCCCCCCCCCCCCCGCTCTAAAATCCATGTCTACCTGAAACCTCAGAATGTGACTTTATTTAGAAATAGGGTCTTTGAAGATGTACCAAGTTAAGATAAGGTCATACTGGATTGGGACGTGCCCCTAATCCAGTGTGTGGGGTCCTCATAAGGAGAGAGACATTCAGACACAGAGACACACAGGAAGAAGACAACGCCAAGACAGAAACAGAGAGTGGGATGACGCTGCCACAGACCAAGGACACCAAGGATTGCCAGCAGCCCGCAGAAACCAGGAAAAGGCAAGGAATGATTCTCCCCTAAGACCTTCGCCGGAAGCTGGCCTTGCCAATGCCTTGAATTTCAATTTCTTGCCTCCAGGACTGTACAGAATACATTTCTGGTGTTTCGACTCCCCCACCCTCACATTTGTGGTCATTTGTTACAACAATCCTAGGAAACGAGCGCAGCACCTTGCAGAGGAGTGAACAGACAGACGGTGGAACTTTGCCCAAAGCCCTGCAACCAGAAAGAGGTGCAGGTGGAGGGCAGTAGAGGTGGAGTGTGGCCGAGAGGCAGGAGCAGGGACTGGGGCCAGAGCAGGGCAGAGGGGCACCACCTGGCCACTGTTTGGGAACCCAAGTATCCTGCTGAGAGGTAGCAGAGTCTCCTCGGCATCCGTCTATGGCCGGACGTTTCCTTTACCTCCCTGAGTTATCCCCGCCCCCTGTACCTGCTAAGGTCCCATCCTCCAGGCAGGGTCTTGCCTTTGGCCTGGCCTCCTTTCCATTTGGTGCTCAGGTGTATTTTCTTGGAAATGAGGATCCTGCTGAGCTGCAAGCACCCATGAGAATTGACTAGCACATTGCTTTGGTGGCTGCCATTCATGCCCTTCTGCTTGCCTAGGTTTTACAATGTTCCCCAAACCCAGGAAGATTTTGTGATCTGCCTCCTCCCTCCCATTCTCTCCCCCTACTCAAGCTCTTCATTAGGAAAGTTGTGGGTATCCATTAACTTTCACAAGGATGGAACCATGCTCCCACCTCCCAGTCAAATGGCCCTCACCTTTTTGAGGGCTTCTTTGTTGTCTTTCTTAGCTACTTATAATGGGATTGTAATGCCAATGCCTCTTTTATTTAGTGTTCTAATGAGACCGTTCTGCATGCATCTCGACTCTCCCAGGACGCCTCTTGAGTCAATGCTACTCCACCTGGAGTAGCATTGGATGGATCTTGCCTGGTCTGCTTGTCCATCCTCCACATGCTGGATGGTGGAACAGCTACGATTTCTCAGAATTATAAATAATGTTGTAATGAGCATCACATTTTTCATGTTACAGATTTTTTTTTAAAGAAAGAATCCCAGAAGTGGAAGTGCTGAGTGGGGCATCTTGCAGGTAGGTTCCTGGTGTCATTAGATTGCCCTGAGAGGAGGCAGTGGCTGTGCGCTCCTGCCCCTCACCACACTCAGCACAGGGGGTTCTTTATCTTTTCATTGCTTGTTAATTCGATGCAAAGAAATGTGGTTCTTTGTTCTAGTTTGCATTTCCTTGATTACTAATGAGACTGAACGTTTTCAAATACACTAGTCATTTACATTTCTTGTTGGTGCATTTTCTCTGTGCCTCCGGAGCCCACACCTCCATTCCTGCTGGGGTGCTTTCTTATTAATCTGTGGAAATACTTTTCTTGGGTTATTAACCCTTTTCTGCCATGCTTACTCACTGATGTTGCCCAAATTGATGGATTTTTAATTTTTAAATAGTCCTTCCTTGTTCCAGAAGCTCTGCATGTGCAGTGGGGGAAATGGAAGACACAGTCAAGCAACAATAAAAAAAGGGAAAATATCATATTCCTTCCACCCAGAGATTTCCACTTTTAACACCTTAGTACATCTCATTCCTTTTTTACTTCACCCAAATGAGATCATTCTGCACATCATGTTTTATAATCTAATTTTTTCAGTAGATGATCTCCACTTTCCTGCCAGGTTGGGAGAGTTCTAAGCCATCTCGTATCCAGAGCACTCTCTCATTTCTCTGGCTGGCCTGACAGTGTCCTCGAGAGCTGGTTTGTCCAAAGCAGCATTTAATGCAAGACCGCTCTAGACCATGCACTTGTCTCCTAGGTCCCTTCAAGCTCAGTGAAGTCCCCATTAAGTGTCACAGGTTTCTTGAAGAGACCAGGCTAGTCTCTCCGTGGATAAACCCAACTAGTCATCCTAGTTCTGCTGTTCCCTTGTGATGTCATTAACGTGTCCCCTCAATCCGGGGTCTTCCATGACTGAATATTTTTCCCGTAACCAGCATGCATACAGTGATCTCTCCTCTGGTTTTGTCCCTCACTTAGGGGCTTGGGGACCCTCTCTCTGCGAGCTGTGCCAGCCTGTCTCTAAATCTGACTCCTTTCCATGTGGACTGGATGCTGCTGTCCAGTCAGCAGACCTTGGAAGGCTTTTTGCATGACACTAACAGTTGAACCCTTTCTGAAGGACACGCAAGGCACCTGCTGCCCTGAAAACTCCCTGAAGACCCCTGGTAAGACACCAGGCAGGGGCTGGACACTAGGGCCTGAGAGGTACGCCAGTCTCTGACAGGAAGTCTTTATCCAAGAAGAATCTGAAGCATGCATTTTGCACATCTCCCCCTCTTGGGATCACTCTGCCTCAGCCACCTGTCTGAAGATAAAGAATATCCCGGTCCCCAGCATCAACTCAGCTTTATCTGTGTAGACACTTCCACGCAGCCGGGTGACTGCGTGCTCCTAGGTGCTCACAGGGTCTGCTCCAAAGGAGAAGCTCAGCCTAGAACACAGCGGAAGGGAAAGAGAAAACCCTGGGAGCAGAGAGGGAAGAGGAAGTTAGGTTTGGTGTATGGCTCTACCTGTACCCTATGCCCTGAAGACCCAGCAGAGCACCCGGGTTCAGGGCCTGAGTCCTGGAGGCAGAGCACCGGGTTGGGACTCCAAGCCCGTGGGTGTGTTGCCCATCTTTCCAAATTCCATTGTTCACTGTACAATGGAGATAAAGATAACGACATGGCAGGAATACATCACAACAGGAATAACATATCAACCCATATGCGGAGGATGCCCTGGCGTCCAGCACCTGAGCTGCAGACCCTCCGATGGGTCTGTCTGGGCCGATGCTTGCTGAACCCACCCTCGCTGGTAGCAGGCAGATGAGCCAGTGAGTGGCCATAGGGAGATGGTCCTGAGTAACCACATGTCCTCTGACCTCCTGTGCTTCTCCCTTCCTGCCTGGGTGGAGTGGTGGCACCAGCATGGCCCCATCCATTGGGAATGACCTGGGCTTCCTGGCCTCTAAACAAAAGCTGTTCACAGAAGTTTGAGATACTTACAATCATTGAGGTGCCATGTCTGGAGACATTTTAGCTGTGACCCTTCTGGGTATCTGGGTTCTTCCTCCTCATCCTCTTTTCTTTCTCTTTCCTTCTCTGGAGGGAAAGTCTGTTCTTGTGGCTAGAGCAGCAACAGAAATAAAATCAACCCAAGTGGCCTGATTCTGCTCATCTATGATGGTCCTGGGACACTGGTGGTGGCCTTGCATCTGCATGTCAGTGCTCTCCAGGGTCTGCTATGTCCCCAGGATCTGAGGGTGGAGCAGAGAGTGGCTCTGGCGTGCATGTCCTCATTCATTCATTTGCTCTGTGTGCCCACAGTCATGAGACTGATGCCTCGTCAGGGGTTGTGCCAGTGAACATGGTCACATAGCCTCACTCTCAGGGGCTCAGAGCCTGCTGTGAGATGGGCAGGTAAGCAAAAACCCACAGCCCAGGGTAGCACAGCCTCCGAAGGGGCCCCAGGGATCAGGAGGCCAGGAAGATTTGCTGGGTGGAGAGATGGTCAGCAGGGACCTGAGCTGAGTGGGAGTTGGCCAGGTGAGCAGAAGCATGGGAAGGAAGTCCAGGACCTGGGCTGTGTGGGTGGAGCCTTGGCATGTTGCAGTGTGACATGGCTACTCCCAGGAGTGTGGCAAGTTAGGGAAGCACCCCGGATGGCCATGCAGCCTGCAGGCATGGCTCAGAGGCACACCTCCATGCGGAAGGCAGTGGGCGCCTGAGCAGGTGCAAGTAGGGAATGTGCAGTCAGGGCTGCGTCTCGGGAGCCTAGGCAACCTGAGGAGCAAGGGCAGGGCTCAGAACTCCAGGAGACCATGGGGACTGCTGCCTCCGTGGAGATCTGAGATCTTTGTGATCCAGAGAACGGAGCCTCCTTGGAAGATCCTGGACACCTATGTTCTGATCCCAGGTAAGTCCATTGGTGACCTTGGGCAAATCCCTGCCCCATACCTGGTCCCATTTTTTTTACCTGTAAAATGTGTGTAATGCAGAAGTCTTTACTCTGTGCACAAAGATGACGGGCTTCAGATGGTCATCGTGATGTTGTTCAAATACAAAAAGTGAAAGCAACCTGAACGTCCATGACTGGAGTTCTGGTAAACAGAGCTCAGCCACACACCAGGTCACTCTGAAGGCCTCAGCAACAAGGCAGTTGATGCAAAAGGCTCCCTGAGACCTTTGCTAAAATTGAGAATGATACGTTATGTAGCACCATTCATGGTTAGACATATATACACATAAGAATGTATGTAAATATCTAGCAGAAGGGCCTACAGCTGTCCTAAGTCCTTCTAAGACAGCCAAGATAGGGGGAGGCGTGGTTGGGGGCCAAAGACCAGCCTGTCCTGCTTTAGTCAGCTTTTTTGCTACTGTGACTAAACGACCCGACCAGCACAACTATAGAGGAGGAAGAGTTTATTTGAGGGCTCATGGTTTCAGAGGTCCATAGGAAGCTGGCTCCTTTCCTCAGGTTCATGCTGAGGCAGAACATCATGGCAGAAGAGTGTGGTAGAGGGAAGCAGGTGAGGAGACCGTGCCTGTGGAGGGAAGAGGAGGCGTGTGGCTGTTCACTGCCTCTCAGTATCTCATCACGTGTCACTGTTCCATCTTTAGGTATCGTTATCTTCATTTTTTGGAAGGAAAATAAGGTTGGGTCACTTGCTCCACGTCAAGAGCTAGAAAATCAGCAGAGTGTGGTCCAGAGTTGGTGCACGGGGCCTCTCCTCTCTGTGTGTCCAGGGCGGGTGCCCAACATTTATTTGCAGGTTGATGGGCAACAGTGTCTGAATGTCAGGATGCTGGGGAGTCATCCCCACCAGGGGCCTTCATGGTGGGTGTTTAGCACAGGGGTCTCCACATGGCTTGGGTTCACCAGCACACTGTGTTGCCCCCATGGGAGCTGCATGCCGTGCCAGGGGCTGGGTATAAAAATCCCCCTCCGAGGCCCACCTACCAGAACCCTTGAGAACTTCCCCCTGAGCTTCCCATCTGTGTCTGCAGTGAGCACCACCTTTTAAAAGCAGAAGGTGAGGGGCTAGGGATATAGCTCAGCTGGTAGAGTGCCTGCCTCACAAGCTCAAGGCCCTGGGTTCAATCCCCAGCACTGCAAAAGCAAGCAAACAAACAAACAAACAAAAAACAAAGAGCAAATATATAAAAGCAGAACGTGAGCCCTAGTGTGTACTAAACACAGAAGAGGGTCTTGGCTCCCTGCATCCCTTGGAGGGAGATTTGCACCTGCAGGGAGGCTGTGTCTACCCTGGACAGAGGCCCAGTGGCTCTTGACTGGAATTTGTCCAAACAAACTGGAAACATGCCAGCACCACCCTTATTTAGGTCACTCAGGAGATGGGTGGTATCTCAGTCCAGAACTCACCCAAAATGCTCGTCAGTAGCCCTGGGTTCAGCAACTTGGGTTGATTTGTCTCCCTCCCACCCCCAGGAACAACAAAGCTGTGGAGCAGCAGCAGCCAAGGGCCCACCTTGCTGCAGGCCCGCCATGTTGGCAGCTGGGGGCTGGTCCAGCTGCTGGCCCTGGTTGCACCATGGGAGGGCTCTTGTTGGCTGGGCTTTTCTTCTTTGCACCAGAAAGGACTGGAAACCCCTGTGCCAAAGAGTGGGAAGGCCCAGAGTGGCCTTGGGGTGCATTAAAGGAGAGTCATTGGGAGCGGAGTGGACTGATGGCACCAACATTTACCTCTCCTAACACGCCTGCTTCAGAGCCTGGCCCACCCTGGCCCTCCCAGGGGTGGCTCCCCCGGCCCATCCTGGTCCCAATGCTCATTCCATTGTGCAGAGCTCAGCACCAATCCCTCACCCCATCCCGCCACGAAGCAGAGACCCTTTTCTTCCGTGCAGCTTGGCTTATTTTCACAGCCTCTCTTCCAGATCCCTGGCTCTACAGTTTATTGATTTGTGTTTCTTGATTCAGATTTGAATCAAGACCTGACTCACACACACACACACAAACACACGCACACACAATTTCCAGGATAATCATTAAATAGCCTATTTCTACCCTAGAATTTCAATGTTCGCATATGTATTTCCAATTACTTTTGTATCAAGTGAACACCAAAGGATCCTAGGAGGTCCTGTATAGACGATTTTGGGGGCAGAAAAAAGTGGGGCTTCACGTGGCACCCAGAGGGGGTTTTTAATGGAGACCTGGACTTTTTCCAGCCCTGGTGTGAGGGAGATTGCCCATCAGCCACACACATCCCATGGCCACGTCCCCCGTGCATAGCTTGCAACTACAATGGTACATGAACCATGAAAAAATATTTGGTTCCCAACTCCAGTGAAGATTAGAAGAGGCACTTATTTAATTAAGACTTAAATAATTCCTTAGTGCTACCGTCAATGCTATAAGGTGGCATTTTAAGAGTTTGGAGGGTTGGATACTCATTAAAATCAACATTTGCAGATTGCTCATGGGAAGTTTTCCTTCCGTGCAGGCTCTGAATTTCTGGCACTAGTCAACAGTGCCTTGGCATACCAATCCCGCTGGATGCACGTCTTTATTCTTTCAAGCATTCTGGGCTCATGTTTTATTTTTTCTTTTTAACAGCTTTATTGGGATATAATTAACATACCATAGCTTGCCTGTTTGAGGTATACAATTCAATATTTTTTAGTTTATAGAGAGTTGTACAAACAATACATCTAATTTTAGAAGCTTTGGGCTCCTCCCACCCTAGCTCAGAAACTCCATTCTCTGTGACAGTTACTCACCACTGGCCTCCCCCAGTGTCCCTCAGCCTAGGCTGTCACTAATCACCTGTTTCTGTGGATTTGCCTGTTCTGATCACTTCATGCAAATGGAATCAGACAACATGGGGTCTTTGGGATCTAACTTCTTTCACTTTGTGTAATGTTTTCGTTCCTCTATGTCAGCGAGTATCTGGATGTTGCTTTCTTTTGAGCACCAAATCATTGTATGGATAGACCATGCTTTCTGCATCTACCTGTCAGCTGATGGATATTTCATTTGGGATGTTAGGAAAAGCACTACTCTGAACCCCTGTGGCTGGACGCATGCTTTCCATTCCCTCAGTGCTCCATCTAAAAGCAGAACTGCTGGGCCACACAGCTGCAGATGAAAACTCTGCTCTCACCATTTCAGAAAATGCTAACTGCTTTCCAAAGCAGCTGCACCTTTTGACATTCTCACCAGCAATGTATAGGGGTTCCAGCTCCTCTACATTTTCCGCAGCTCTTGATATTTTCTGATTTCGTTATTATAAATGTGACAGTTGTCAGAATCCAAATGGAGTCACATGTAAATAAATAAATAAATAAATAAATAGTGCGAGGGTCTGAGGGAGGGGCTGTCCTGTACCTACACTGAGATAGGAATTGCCACAAATGACTGCCCAGAGTCCAACACAACATGCCCTTTCCACACTAATCAAAAAAATACTGGTCCAGCCTTGGGCTGAGGCCATCTTGATCACTGGTCCTTGTAGTTAAAAATCAATGCAACATTTGTCATTCTACTTTTGATGACTGTTGTCTTCCTTCTTCTTTTTGGATGTGCCGGTGTGTTTTCCTGTCACCATGTTCACTCCCAGATGAATTCATTGTATTGGGAGAATCTCTCTCCTCTCACTTATGTTGATGTAGTCATGCCAGAGGGTGGGAAGTGGCACCTGGCTGTGGTTTGGATTCGCCTTTTCTTGATGAGCAGTAGTGCTGAGTATCTTTTCCAGTGTTTGTTGGCCATCTGCACATCTTCTCTGGAGAAGGATCTATTCAAATTCTTCACTCATTTTAAAAATTGAGCTATTTTGGTTTTTATTATTGTGTTGTAAAAGTTCTTTGTGTATTCTGGATAATAATCCCTTATCATATGTATTATTTACAAGTATTTTCTCCCAGTGGGTGAATGCACAAAATTTAAATTAATTATAGAACTAAACATGAGGCAACATCTTTCTACTTTTAAATTCCAAATTGGACATTCAGTTTCAGCAAAACAGAATCATTTGTCACATCAAATTAATGCAAGCATTCAAATGCTATTGGTTTTAGAGTTTTATTTACACTTTATTTGCAAATTTTCTGTTTCTGCAGTTGTTTGAAAGGTACCTGCAAAATTGAGGCATTGACTCATAGTTCAATATTCAAATGCACTTGACATTATTATCAGAATAATTTAAATCAATGCTTTCCTTTAAGAAGCAGACCTTCATCTTCCAAACCCTGTCATAGTCTGAAAACTCCACGTGGTAGATCAGCGTCTGCCTTGCTCACCATCACATTCCCGGGGCCAGCACTGGGGTGGCATATTAAAGGTGCTCACTAAAGAACAGCTGGATGAACAGATGAATGAGCTCTCACTTCAGCCCATGGCCCTGAGCACTCTGGAGTTGCTGCCACCACACCTGGATGATATCTGCCTGGCCTGGACCTGTGTCCTCAGCACTTGGGGCAGGAGCACTGTGTTCCATCCCCCACAGACCTTTCCCCACCTCACACAAGCGCTTCCTGGATTCCACAGACTTTGCCTTTTTTCTTCCCCACAAGCCTGCAAGGTAGTTATTAGCATCTCATTGTGTCAATGGGAAAACTGAGGACAGAGGACGTGAAATCTCTCTGCTAGTGAAATCTCTCTGCTAGTGAGGGCTGCAGCTGGGAATCCGCCACTCATAAAATGACACAAAGCTCCATTCTTGCCCCTTTGTTCCTGTGTCCAGCTAGAGGCAATGAGATCTCCACTCATCAGGCTATTTGCAAGTTTGCATTGAATGAGTCCTAGGGGCTGGAGTCCATCACAACAATTGATCTGTGGTCTCTGTTTCCTGTTACTTAGAGAAAGTGTTGACTTTCCATGAGATCTGACAAGCATGGGGTCTTTCCAACATCACCGATTCCATGGCTTGGGTCGTTCTGCAACCTTGGCAGAAACTCATGCTGAAGTCTCTGCATGACTCACTTCCTTCTGGTTTGGACTGCCATGCAGAGCCACCTCAAAGGCCCTCGTCACCCCGCATTCCCAAGAGACATTCCCCAGGCCCTGTGCTTGCCCAGGGTAGGGAGGCATCTGGCCCAGAAGTTCCATTCAAGGAGGTCAGTGGCAGAACTTCATGTCAGAATAAGCCAGCTAAGGTAGAACATGGGTCCTTGGTGAGCACTCAGCCATCTGAGGGCACCAGCTGGATGAACTGCACAGGGAGCCCGGTGAGGCTGGCAGAGACCGGCTGTTCGGGCAGCAGAAACCCCCTGGTTAGGGGAGAACACATCCAACAACCTGAGCCCTGACTTCCTTGTGAGCCTGTTTCTTCCAGAGATGGAGCTCAGCATCTGCTTCTGCCCATCTCAGCAGCAAGGGAGGATCATCTGATCCTGAAAATGTTACTCTCTCCCTCTCCACAGATGTGCAAAGCCCTGCTGAAGGCTCAAATCATCGTGACAGAGCCCCAGGTGAGGACACTGGCCTCAACCCTGGCAGGTGACAGTATCCTAACTCAGGTCTCCTTGCCAGTGAGAGCTTAGAGCTGGGGTCCTCAACCTGCCTAAGTGTAACCACATCCGGGCAGCTGATCACATGCCAGGCACTTGGCCACTGCTCCTGGGGAGGGCACTGACTTTGGGTCCAAGAGAAACAAAATAAATTAGGGGAGAAGCCTTTGGATTTGCAGACCAGCAGAGACCACCAGGAAGCTATTTGAAACATCCCTAATATTCCATTTTTTATCTGTGGACAACTGAATTGTTTTGTTCAATTTTTGCCCAATGTAGGCACAGGCTTCTCCCCCTCCTCTTCCTCCTTCTTTTTCTTTCGATTCTAAATCATTATCCCTTTTTCATGCTGGGGAAATACCAACTTTGTGCACTGCTCTCCTCCAATGTTCAATTTCTGTTCAGCATTGCCCTTGCTCTCGAGACAGAAAAAGTGTTGTTAGATGCACAAAACTTCAGCCAATTATATTTTTAAATACTTAGGCAAATTCCCAATGTGCAGACAATTGACAGACTGTTTCCATTTTCATTAGGCCTTTGGTTTCTGTCACTAGAGACCAAAGGCAGAGCGCGTGGGTTGGAGCTTACGCAGTCAGTACCTGCCCGAGGTGTTGGCAGAGACCTCTAGCTCTGCTTATTTCCCTTGAGTGTGGATAGTATTTAAATGGATTTTTCATAATGTGAGAGGGAAAATGAATTTTTCATAAATTGAAAGGATGCTTATTTTGATGCTATTTTTAAAGGCGTTTTTAAATCCTTGCCTATACATAAATCATGCATGCAGCCTGTTCATGACCATATTGATAAACACACTGTGCCTTTGGAGGAGGCTGACCACAGGTAATAAGTGTTCACAAGTCACTTACATCCTTCATAGAATGCTCAGTCTCCAGGGGGATCTGGTCCTGCCTGTGTGGTGGGGATTTTAGCCGTCATGACGATGTACCCATAATCCTTCTGGAGAGCCTGTTGCACACCAGGCCCCCGCTGGAGCTGCAGTTGGGGCAGATGCTGTTCATGATCCCAAGGAGCTTGTGCAACATTTACCTGGGTCACTATAACATAGGCAGAGAGATCTCAGGGCTTCATTACAGATACAACATAGGAGCCCCAGAGGGAGTTTCAGTCCAAACGAGGAGCAGGAAAGACACAGGGAAGAGGTAGAGTTCCAACAGGCCTCAAGGAGGGGCAAGCGCTGAAAGGTGTGAACAGGGGCAAGAGCAGGTGCCCTGGAAGAAAAGACGGAAGTGTGAAGCTCTGGGCATTTAGGGGAAAGGACACTTGCTCCAAGTAATGGGATTATAGAACCGGGAGTCATCAGGTTGGTAATTAGGAAGCTGAAATGCCTGGGAGTCACTCTCAGAGGCTGGGAGTGCTGGGTGAAGGTAGGGTAAGTGTCCCAGTTGGGTGGGTGCATGGCCCTAGGAAATGGACGACAGGAAGAAGGCAGGGTGGGCTGGAGAGCAGGTCAGGGCCAACCACCCCCACCTGCTCTGCCGCGGTCCTGAGGGCACTGGCCTGGCAGTATCAGCTGGGCTGGGGGCATATGCTGAGCTGCCCTCAGTGCTCCCAGGAAGTGGGCGACATTGGTGTTCTCCTTAACCCTCCAGGGAAGGACTGAAGTGCCAGCAGCACACGTTTGAGAATGACCTGAACAAATCAGGACATCTCTGCTCTACCCCATGTGTGAGAGCCACAAACGTGGGCAAGCCAACCTGGCCCCAGTGGGGCGGGAGTGAAGATGCTGGTTTCCAGGGGCTTCTTCTCTGATGGCTCCAAGCCTTTTCCTATGTGTAAAGGCATCTCCCAAGTTATCCAAGGAACACCCTGCCCCTCCCAGAGCTGGTGACCGCAACCTCCCTCAGTCTCAATGAGGCTCCCCCTCTCATTTTAGAGAAGGATGACCGATTCATGGGGGATGCTGATGGAGATAAGAATGTGTCAGAAACAGCGTGGAGAGGACTGACTTTCTCCTTCTGGGGTTGCTGGATCTCATTTTTTATTCCCTCAGCAGAGGAGCTTCCCTAAGATGAGTCACCAGGGGCACGGGTGCTGGTGAATTTCAAGCTTGAGACATGGATTCAGGAAGAAACTGTGGAATGCCTTCCTGTTCTGTGAAACATCAGAGCTAAGCTTGCTCCTGGCTCCAAAGAGCTTAATGTCAAGTTCCCATCAGCTACATATCTGTTCTTGGAAACTCCAGTCAGTTGGGCAGATCACAGCCACCAAATTAGCAAATTCCTGTTAAGTAGCAGCAATGGGGACCCAGCTGAGTGGACTACCTGCTGGAAGGGCAGGCTGTCCACTCTAGTATGTGACACACACCCAGGCCTGACAGTTAACAGGCAGGTGGGTTTTTGGTGAGTATTGTTCACCCAAACTTCATATTGGCTGAGCTGAGGGTCACTGTGCCAAGTCCTGTTGTCAGTGACCCCCAGAATTCCTGAAGTCCAGAGAAACTATGGGCACTTTGGAGACCACACAGGACAGCTCTTGCTTCCTCTGGCACTTTCCTCAGTCTGTTTTTCTAGATGCTACCATCAAAGTGAGCATAACACCTCTCCAGGCATCCCTGCCAATCTAGAGAGTACCTAGGATCCCTGGGAGACCTTGCAGCTCGGCTGGGTTTGAAACCCCTTCCTCAAGTTGTGGGCAGTTGGTGACAGTCTGCCTTCAGCTTGCTTGCCTGACCCTGAGGCCCACCCCAGACTGTTTGCCATGTCAGCAGCAACCCAGCACCGTGGGATCCAGGAAGACATGGGCAATGGAGAACCACCAGATCACAGAGGTCCTTGCTTCATGACAATCAGAGATCACACTCCCCAACCCTTCTGATCTCTGCAGGAAGCAAAGCCAGGCCCAGAGTCCTATCTGCAGACTATGACTCAGTGACGGGCAGTGCTGACTCCACCCCACTCAGGGCTAGATCAACATGTGGTCAGGTCCATGCCACTGGGTCTTGCTCATCTAGTTCTGTCCACCCAGGATGTTGGTCCCTTCCTTCCCTCCCTGACTGTTCTCATCAAATAACCTCCTAAGCTCAAGGTGGTCTGCCTTCTGAATTCTTTGCTAACACCAGAGCCCTGGGGTGGGAGAACGCACCTCCTCTTCTTAGCCTGCAGAAGTTCTGTCACAGTGCTGGCTTGCCTTACCCATGGTAAGGCTCTTTTGTTCTGAAGAAAGACAATAAGGAGCGGCTCTGCTGTGAGAGACAGAAGGCACTACACAACTGAACAGCCTCGCCTGACAGTGACGGTCGCCACACGCCACTCACAGGCCTAATGACACACAAATTCCACATGGCTCCCTGTCCCAGGGAGGTGCCCTTCTCCTCCCCAAGCCCCGTTTCTCCACCTTGGGAGCATGTGTGGGGTGCAGTTTTAACTCCTCCTGCAGGGGCTCCCCAGCAGTCTCCTAAGGGGAAGTTCTCAGGAAAGGGCACCTGTCCACCTGAAGTGCCTGCTTTCCAAGCTGTCATGTTCCATTCACTGCAAAGAGGGTGGGAAATTCTGGATAGGACTATGTCTACAGGGGACACACTGGTGAGATCCGACTCATGCCTGAGTCACACTGAGCAGGAAAGACAGGGATCTGTCCCCCTGTCACCAGCCCTAGGAAATGCCATCCAGGAGAGCAACTCAAAGAGCAATGACAGCTTTTGGTGGTGGTTCAACATTATGTCTCCAAAGTCAGTTCACATCATTGCCCACAGCTCCATCTTCCACTCCAGCTGCTGTCTGCTGTCGATCACATGATCAGTCCCAGTCCCTCCACCCCGACCAGGCTCCTTAGGCATTTTCTGTTCTTCCCAGTCTCAGCAGGAGCCCCTTGGACTTGCCTGGACAGACTGCAGGGGAGAACTTGCCCCTAGCAGCACTCCTGGGGGATTCAGGGTCAAGGATTTGTTCTTCCTAACAATGAATTGTTTTCCAAAGTAATTACAAGTTCCACCGGCTTCAGTCATGCCTTCCAGGTACACAAAATTTAAAAAATCAAAATAAAAAGATTTGCCAAACTGATGGAGGTTTTCTCGTTCTTTTAGTTTTTGTTTTATTATACAAAAGAATCCTTATTTCTTCTCAGGGAATCTTTCCTTTACCATTATGCATTGATCTTCTTTATCCCTAATGTTGCTGCTTCAAAGTTCATTTTGTTTAGAACTCACGCAGCTCCTGCAGCCGTCTGTCTGTCCATGAGTGCCCGCCTGCACATCCGTTCCCCTTTGTTATTGCTTTCACCCCTTTTATAACCTTACGTTTTACTTCCCACTGAAGATTTCTAATAGAATGAAAGAAAAAGAAAGAAAGAAAGAAAGAAAGAAAGAAAGAAAGAAAGAAAGAAAAGAAGGAAGAAAGAAAGAAGAAAGAAAGAAAGAAAGAAAGAAAGAAAGAAAGAAAGAAAGAAAGAAGAAAGAAAGAAAGAAGGAAGAAAGAAAAGAAAGAAAGAAAGGGAGGAAGGGAGGGAGGGAGGGAAGGAAGGAAGGAAGGAAGGAAGGAAGGAGAGAGAGAGAAAGAAAGAAAGAAAAAAGAAAAGGAAAGAAAAGAAAATCTTTATAAATCTCATTAAACCACTACAATCAACCATAGCACTCAGCTGGTGGGTGTGGAAGGGAAGTCTTACACACTCCTTCTTCATCCAGCTTACACAAGCAGCGTGGCTACACATGGCTTTCCTAAAGTAATCCTTCAACTCCCAGGAAAACAACTCCCAAAAAAGTCCCTCTCTCTAAAATTGTGATGATTCTAAAACAGTGTCCAATAAGAAATAGAGAAAGACACAGCAATAATTAGGCTTAATTTCTAAGGGCACAAAAACTAGATCATTGTAGAACATTTAAATAGAAAAATTGCAGACTACAGATAAATGCCAAAGTATCTTTTCTACTTTGCTAATTATTAGATTAAGAAAATCTAAATCAAGTTTCTCGACACATACAAACTTCACACTTTTAATAAAAGCAAAATATCAATTCTGTGTATGTTGCTATATGTTACAAAGTAATTTGTAATGATAAAAACAGAATTAGTGAACAGATTCAAATTACTCAACACTTCAAAAACTAAGAAATGTGCCTTTTAAATCAACCATTTTTAAAAAATGTGATGTGTACCTAGTTTTACAAATTCAAATCAGGGTCTTCACTCTCCTTTTTTAAAATGACAAACCATTTCTTAAAACGAAAGTCTTCTATGTACACCCATTTATTTGAACAAGGTAAAGTTCAAATTTAGTCAATGAGCAATGGTTTTTTAAAAAACATGAATTTAAGATGCTTAGAATATAAAAATATGTAAGGAAGTAAAACTATACCATAGAAATATGGTACATTTTCTGTTGAGTAAACAAATATTTTAAAATTCTTATTGAAAAAGCAACTTCTAGCAGGGTGTGGTGACACACGCCTGTAATCCCAGCACTTGGGAGGCTGAGGCAGGAGGATTGTGAGTTCAAAGCCAGCCTCAGCAAATCAGCAAGGCTCTAAGCAACTCAGTGAGACCCTGTCTCTAAATAAAATACAAAATAGGGCTGGGGATGTGGCTCAGTGGTCGAGTGCCCCTGAGTTCAATCCCCAGTATCAAAAAAAAAAAAAAAGAAAAGGAAAAGAAAAGAAAAAAAGCAACTTTTAGGAATTTAATTTAAAGTTGAAAATGTACAAGTATTAGATGCTTTTGCTTCCCTGGCATAAATCTTTTCTATGTCTTTGGAAAATATGAGTCTCAGAGTCTTTCTAAGTGCAAAACCAAAATAATCAAAGACAGAAGAGAAACATATAAATGGAAAATTAGGCATTATTCTATATACAGATTTTCAATTTATTTTATATTAACTTTTTGTATCAGAAATTAAGGCATGCAACTCCAAACACTCTTCATATGAATGGAAAAATACAAAGTTAATGTCTCCCACTTATTCAAGTATCTCCAACACCTGTATATTAATACTTAGGCATTCCACCAGGCCTTAGGAAATGCTTCCTGAAGTCTTCCACAAAGGGCCACTATTGTAAAGACACATCATGTGCCACGGTCCTCTGAAAATGACAGAGTTGGTTTTTACTGTCGTTACAAAACCCCATGACTTTTTTTCGGTAGAAAACGTTTCATCAGCAATATTACTGAAGCACCAGGCCACAGCAAAAATATCTGCAATCCATTCAAAATGGCCTTGGTGTAGCTAGTGCAGAAATAAAGGCTAATCAGTCTCCATTATTCCCTCCTGCAGTACCATGCTCCACCTGAGGTCATTTTATTACAGCCTAAATAACTTCCATTAATGCTTCCTGAACTTTTGAATTCTGTCTTTGTTTTGTGTAAGATCGTCTTTTTTTCCTCTTTGTTGTTTGAAGGATTTTTCTCCAGGTATAAAATTCCAAGAGGCTATGTTCCTGCCCCTTCAGCCCTAAGGATACCTCTGCACTGCCTTCTGGCTTTCCTGTTTACTGCCACAGAGTCCATGGGGAATGTGGGAAGATTTTTAATTAATGACTTAATATTAAATAGAAAATTACCTATTCAGATATTCTATTTCTTTTGAACCTATTTTGGTAGTTTCTGTCTTTCAAGAACTGTGTTCATTTTATCTATGCTGTCAAAATATTGCCATAGAGGTACTCAAAGTTTTCCTTACCCTTATTAGCTGCTTAAGTTTGTAGCATTGATAATATTATTCCATTCCATTCCTCCCCCGCTAATGTGGGAAATTCGTTAGTCTTCCTTCTGTTCTTCCTTTCTCTCTTTTTTCAGTGGTGCTTGGGATGGAAGCCAGGGCCGCCCATATTCTAGGCAAGCACTCTATCCTTGAGCTTTTTCCTCAGACCCCTTATTTTCTTTTCTAATCAGTCTAACCAGAGGTGCATCAATCTTTAAATTAACAACAACGAAAACAAGGCAGCCTTGAGTTTCACTGATTTTTGCTCTTGCTAGTTTTCCTGTTTGATTGACTTCAGTTTCTTGGTTTCTTGTTCTTGTTTCTGTCTTCCCATTTGGTTTGCATTTACTTTGCCTTATTTCTCACTTCTTAAGGTAGAAGCTTCCATTATGGGTTTGAGACCCTTCTTCTTTTGTTACTTGTATGTAGCAATAAAAATTGCCCAATTGATGCTGCTTTAATTAAATATTTGAGCTCAAATGTTTCCCTCTTCATTTGTTTTTCAATCCATAAGTTATCTAGAAGTTTAATGATTTGTTTCCAAATTCTTGGCACATTTCCAACTTGAAATATAATAAAGTAATACTAAATATAATAATGAAATAGTGATTTAAACAACAGAACCCGAGAGACGCACTTGACACAGTCAGAAGGTTTAACATACATGCAGTTAGAATCTGAGAGGTGTAGAGGAAATGGGATGGGGTGGTATCTCTAAAAATTATGATGGAACTGTTCCTCAGTTGATGAAAGACATTAACCTAAAGATCCAATCTTCAGGGATTCCAGAAAGAGACCTGCACATAAATGAACAGTTGAAGTGACAAAGGTTTCAAGGTTCACCTATGCACAGGGGAACAATAGACGATGTTGGAAACGCTAGACATACAAAGAGGAAAAAATGATTATTATGTTATTTCATGCACAAAAATTAAACTTGAAACAGGTTGTTGACCTAAATTGAAAAGTGAAAGCTATAAAACTTCTATTAAAAAATCATGACAGCTACTGTCACGCACAACAAATTAGAACAAATAAAATTTTAAAATTTTTTAAAATCATGACAAAATATTCACAAGTAGGCAACAGCATTTTAGGACACACAGGAAAATGTAAACCAAAAAAAATTTCTTTTTTACTTCATCAAAATCAAAAACTTACCTGGACATAGTGGCTCATGCCTGTAATCCCAGCAGTTCAGGAGGCTGAGGTAGGAGGATCTCAAGTTCAAAGCCAGCCTCAGCAACTTAGCGAGGCCCTAAGCAACTCAGTGAGACCCTGTCTCTAAATAAAATACAAAATAGGGCTGGGGATGTGGCTCAGTGGGTGGAGTGCCCCTGAGTTCAATCCCTGGTACCCACCCCCAAAAAATCAAAATCTTTTTCTCAAGGCATCTTCAAGAAATTAAAAACAGCAAGCTACAGAATGAGAAAAAAATTCTATGATTATCTATTTGAAAAAAAAAAATCTTATATCCTGAACACCTGGAACTTAATAATAAAACACAACCCCAAATTTGGGAAATGCATGAGATTTGAAGAAATGATTCACAAGATGTATGACTGGCTAATAAACCACGAAACACTGGTCAGTAGCTTTTGTCAACAGAGGAGCAGTTTCCTTAAAAAGTTGAAAATACACTAATCATATGACTCAGTCATTCTACTCCCAGATATTTATCAAAATAAACAAAAGTCTATATCCACATAGAGATTTTTACACAGTGTTCTCAGCAGCTTTACTCCTGATCTCCCAAGGCAGAAGCACTGCAAATATCTATCAGCAGGAGAATAGATAAGCAAATTGTGATATATTCATATGCTAAAATATTACTAAGGAATGCAAAGAACTTAACCCCCAATACACAGCAACATGGATGAATCTAGAACAAGTAAGGAGCAAAAGAAAACAACAAACACAAACTATCTGATTCTATATATATGACACGCTGAAAAAAAAAACTGAATTTAATCCACAGTGATGAAAACCAGGTCAGAGGTGAGAGGTGAGAGGTGAGCTGGGGCTGGGGTTTGGAATGAGGTCGACTGGGACATTTTTTGACATGATGGGGATGTTTATGTTAATTATGGTATTGGTTCTATGGGGACATACATTCTTCAAAAATCACTAAACTATACAATTCCAATGGATGTGTTTGTGAAATGAAAGTTATGCCTCAGTAAAACTGGAATAGAGACAAGAGCGACATGGGCATCTCTCAGAAAGAAAAAGTGTTTTGAATGGAAAGAGATTGGGAAGTGGTCAGTGGAACTTTCTGACTCCCAACTTATGCAAGCTTTCTTCTCTCCTCATTTTCTATTTCAGTAAAAACCCAATATTATTGGAATAGTTTTATTTCTGGAGATGTAGTGCACTTCTCCAATTTTATTTCTTCATGATTATAATTCACACCCAATTTGACAATTAGTTTGCTGTCTATTCCACCAGACATAGAATGGGAGCATCTCCACCAGGATGTGGTTGGATAGGAGACCACTCTTGGCCAGACTGAGTTGTGCATGATTGCGGGAATGGAGTTAATGGAGGAGTAATGTGTAGCAGGGAAGCTTTTGAATGTCAATTAGTCACTCAAAAATTACATTTAGAGTAATTAAATGTAGTGGTGTTGGGATGTCTGTGGTGTGATTTGGTAATAAGACTTTGCTGTGAGTTGAATAGGGACCCCCCAGAGGAATATGTCAAAATCTAACTCCTGATACCAGTAAAGATGACTATTTGAAAATAGGGTCTTTGCAGATGTAACCAAGTTATGATGAAGTCATTTGACAGTAGAGTTGGTCCTAGTCAAATAAGACTAGTATTCTTACAAAAAGAGGAAGTCAGTAAGAGACACTCAGAGAGAAGAATGTCACGTGAAGTCAGAGATGCACAGAGGGACAATGACCACATGAAGACAAAGGTAGAGCCTAGAGGAATGCTGCCACATCCAGGAAATGCCTGGAGCCACAAGATGTTGAAGTAAGCAAGAATAAGGCCTGCCCTGTGAACTTTGGAAGGGCATGGCCCTGAGGACCCCTAGCCTCCAGAATATGAAGAGAATTAATTTCTGTTGTTCAAGCTGCCTGGTCTGTGGTTCTTGGTTATGGCAGCCTTAGCAGACTAAGACAGACTCAGAGTTTCGTGGTTTTCTAGAGGGAGCACTGAGCTCTTTCCAAGGAAGTCTTAGGTAAAGATCAACTCTGGGCTTTTGAGAAGATGGTGCTGGACCCTGGGGACCAGCAATTAGCCCAGCTGGGTGCAGCTGGACCAGGGGTGACCGCTGTTGCCTCAAACCAAAGAGCCAGATGAACTAGGAGCCTTCTCTACTCTCCCTCTAGGGCAAATACCATATATGGTCAGGCATCTCTTCCACCATGCCCTTCCTGAGAAGGTGAGTTCTGGAGACCGTGACCCAGGCCTTCCATGTCTACATTCTCTGCTGCACCATGCTGAGCCTCCTGCCAACCCTACCACATCACACACCTGTCCTTCCAGTCTCTACCTAGAATGCCCTTACTGCCACTCCCCATCTCCTCAATTAACTTATCCTTGTCCTTTAAGATCACACCATGATTCTCAGTGGTGCCTGACATCACAGAACTGGAGAAAACCAACATGATGTGCTTTCTGATGGAAGAACAGGACACTCCCAGGGAAATGGTCTTGACAAAAGACTCAAGCAAAATCAAACCTGAATCTGATGAAGGCTGGAGTGCTAATAAGGGATTTAGCAGAAAAATTAGTTGCTGAGTCTGTGGGTCTTGGATCTTTGTTATGATTTAGCTGTGAGGTATCCCAAAAAAACTCACATGTGAGACAGTGCAAGAAGGTTCAGAGGAGGAATTATTGGGTTGTAAGAGTCTTAACCCAATTAGGGATTAACTGAGTGGTAACTGAAGTGGTAGGGTGCAGTAGGAGGAGGTGGGAATTGGGGCGTGAGTTGAGGTATATATTTGTATCTGGTGAGTAGACTCTCTCTCTACTTCCTGATCAATATGTGAGCTGCTTCCCTCAGCCACACTCTTTCACCATGATCCTCTGCCTCACCTCGAGCCCTGAGGAATGGAGCCAGCTGTCTATGGATGGAGACTTCTGAAACCATGAGCCCTCTACAATTGTGCTGGTCAGGTCATTTAGTCACAGCAGCCAAAAAGCTGACTAAAACAGAAATTGGAACTGGAAGTGGGGTTGTTGCTGTGACTAACTTGACTATGTAGTTCAGAAACTTTTGGAGCTTTTTGGAGTTGGTGAGAGGAATTTTGAGATGTATAGCAGTACAAGCTAGAAATGCTTTAGGTTGTTGTAAGAGGAGCTTAATGGCTAATTCTGGTGGGAGCTCAGAAGACCAGAATGCCAATAGGACTGGGGACAATAAAGACAGGGCTCAAGAGGGTTCAGAGAACAACTCTATTGGAATTTGGAGTAGAGGCCATTCATATTATGTTCTGGCTGAGAAGCTGTCTTCATTTTCCCATGTCCAGAGACTTTCTGTGAGACTGATTTTAGAAGTGATGGACTTCTTAATCTGGTAAAAGAAATGTCTAGGCAGCTAGCATTCAGATGGTGGCATAGATATTGTTGGCAGCTTTTAGTCAAATTTATTTTGATAATCAGGAGCAGAAAGCAGAGCAAAAAGATTTGGAAAAAGTGAACTTGAAAGGCCAGAGTAAAACTAGGGCTAAGGAAGTTGTAGTCATTAAAGACATTACCAGCACTACAGAAATGCTAAAGACTTTGCCTGAGACAATAAAAAGGATGGTCTAAGGGCATCTCAGGAGCTGGCAAAACTACACCCATCTCAAGCTCAAGGGAATAAAAGTGAAAATTCTCTTGAGAAGAGATAAATGGGGCACCCTTCTTGCACAAGGGAACCTCGGATATTTTCTCAATGTGCTCAGTCAACCAGACACTCAGAGACTGCTGCAGCCAGGCTCCCTAGAGGCTTGGCTACTGATTGAGATGGTGGCAGATCTTGGTGTCAACCACGTGGTGCTGGTTCTGCAGGAATACAGGATGCTGGAGTTAGGGGTTCATGGAGGCTGCCACCAAGATTTCAAAGGAAGACCTGGGAGGTCAGGCATCAGGGCAGCAGGGTTGGAGTCCCTGTGGGCACCCCCTGAGAAGTCAAAGTGTGGAGATTTGAGGAGGAAGCTGAAGCTGCAGTGGAGACCCCTGAGATTAAGAAATGCCAGTAACATGGGACATAGTCCTTGGAAAGCTGCAGGAATTGAGCAGACAAACCAAAAGAAAAGCCACTTGGGCTGTAACCAATGAGGCCACAGAGGCAGAGCTACACAAGCCCTTTGGAGAGAACATCAAGATGCCAAGCACCCCAGATCCCAAACATGGAGCTTCAGAATTTATTTGCCCAGCTGGATTTTGTTCTTGCTTTAGTCCTGTCCTTTCTTTCTATGACCCTAATTTTGTGACTGGAAATGTATACCCTGTACATTTTATATTGGATACTTGTAAATTGCTTGTAATTTTATAGGAGCTCACAATGCAAGATTGCCTTGAGCCTCAGAAAAGACTTTGGTTTTGAACTTTGAGCAATCTCCAAACAGTTGATTATGGAGACTATTGAAAATGGAAAAAAAAAATATATATATATATACACATATATATATATATATTGTATTGTGATTTGATTAGATGATTATGAGCTTTTGTGGGTCAGGAGTGGAATGTTTTGGTTTGGATGTGAGGTGTCCCCCAAAAGCTCACATGTGAGACAATGTGCAAGGGTTTAGAGGGGAAAGTGCTGGGTTATGAGTCTTAACCCAACCAGTGAATTAATCCCTGTTGGAATTAGCTCGTGGTAACTGGAGCTGAGTTGCAATCTCTTTCTGGGACAGACGAGGATCACAGTTCCCCCTCACCCTGACCCATGCACTGTCATCAAGGCAGTGAACATGTGGTTCTCACAGGCAGGACACAGAACCCTGAAGGTCTCTGGGGGTTAGAGTGTCTTCCCAGCAGTGACCAGGGATTCACTCTCCTTAGCTCACATTGGCCCGGATGGCCTTCCTGCTCATCACAAATGGTTCTGAGAATATCAGTAAGCTCAGGAGGAGGGAGAGACTCTGTACTGCCTTGGAGTTCACCATCTTTGATAGCAGTTGGCAGAACGCAAGGCACCACAGATGCTGATGCAGAAGATTGGATTTGGAATAAGAAATATGGAAGATCTTATCTCCTTGTTTACAATCTTCTAACAAGTCACTTACTTCTTGCCTCAATTTCCCTCTCAAAGGGGGTGACCCTGAGCCTCTCATCAGGATGTCGAGAGGGAGATACAAGGGTGCTTTGTAGACATAAAGCCACCACCACCACCATCACGATCAGGTCTGTGACACAGCGGTGGTCTCTCCGCCGCCTTTCCTTCACACTTGCATTCACCAGCAGTGCTCAGCATCCCGGCCACAATCACCACGGCTGCGTTATTGGTCTTAATGTTACATCTGCAGCCTTGCTGCCATCGTGCCCATTCCCACATCTCCAGCCTCGTAACCATGGCCGGGATTGTCCACCTTCATTGTTGGGGAAGCCCCTCGCCATCATCACCACCACCGTCTCCTTCAGCACCATCCTCCCCTTCCTCTTCCTCGCCATCTTCACCATCGTCGCTGACGCCCTCCCGGCTTCCCTCCTGCTCCACAACCTCCCTGTCAGTCAGTGGCAGGTTTGCCTGCGTGTCGGCCACCTGGGGGCCCCGTGGAGGTTTCTGATAAATCAGGGAGCCATGGAGAGAGGCTTCAGGAGCCCCTTTTGTGCGAATTAACATGCAAAATCGGTTCTAATAAAAAAAAAAAAGAAATCCCCTTTCTGCTAACGTCCAGGGAAAGAAGCCAGCCTCACAAGGCTGCGGAAGGCAGGATTCCGTTCACATCACATTCCCAAATAAAAGTGGAGGAGTGGGGAGGAGATGAGTGGGGCCAGGATTCAGGGTGGGCTGGGGGAGGTGGGTGTGGCCCAGAGGACCTGTGACGGTTGTGGCACAAATCTGCACGGGGGACAGCATGCGTAGAACACACACACACACACACACACACACACATGAAACCATCAGCATCTGCTTGTGCTCTGTGGATTGCTCCAGCCCTGATTCCCAGGGTGTGCCTTTGGGCTGTGGTTATGAACGGGATCAGCGCTGGGAGACATCAGGGCCATCTGCCTGACCACCTGTTAACTCAGGCACTTCTGAGGCCCCTGCCGGCCCTGCCACTCGCCCTGGTCTCTCTCATACAAGATCCACCCTTCTCTTTCAGGTTTGCTCCTCAACTGTTTCTTTGCCTTGAGGCAAAGAAGGGAGAATCACTCCTGATTTGGGGCCCCAGAGAAAGTGGCTGGGATCAAGGCCAGCCCAAGCATGTGACTAACACAGGGCCCTCTCTACTGAATCCCCAAATCTCTGAATCCAACTAGAAGTGCATTCTCCTTTTTCCCTCCTCCATCAAGGGTCTGAAAACACAGCTAACTTGTCTTTCTCCACCCTAGCAGGCGACTCGCGGAGAAAGGAGATGAGAAATCACAGATACCACCACTCTTGTCACTAGCCCTCTGGAAGCTACTTGCTTTTTGGCAAAAGGTAACAAGCAGCCCTCTAGCCAAACCTAGGGAAGGCACTTAGAGATGTGCCTGGGGACAGAACCCACTTTGTGGCTCTGTTGGGCAGCCTTGTGATGTGCTGGCTTCTGGATCATGTTTTAATATAAATGTTTCCTTTTCTGTATAGGAGAAGAATCAGACAGCCTACACCTCTCTTCAAGGCCTTTCAGTTAACCTACTGATGGTGCAAACATGAAATTCTCAGGGTAAAGAGGGTTGGCGGAAGATGGTTCTCTCAACCAAGCCACAGCTCTCTGAGTCGACACGTGTGCTGTCTTAGTTCAGTCAAGCTGCTATAACAAAATGCCTCAGACTAGGTAATTTATAAAGAACAGAAAGCATTGCTCACAATTCTGGAGCCTGGAAAGTCCAAGACCAAGGTGCCAACAGATTCAGAGTCTCTGAATGGTGAGAGACATTCCTCACAGATGGCGGTGTCTTGCCCCATCAGCAAACAGCCACAAGAAGCAGGGATTTCTCTTCAACCTCTTTTATAAGGGCACTGATGCCATTTATGGATCCCATGGTGGGGGGATCTGCCCTCATGAAGCACCTCCTAAAACCCTACCTCTTAAGACTGTCGCCTTGGGTTCCAACCCGTGAATCTGGGGGCAGAGGTGCCGGCAATCAGACCATAGCACGCGGCATCAGCCACCGCTCTTGTCTCACCCATGTGCTCAAAACGAGGCTGGAACTAGACAGAGAGAAAAATAAAGATTCCCACAAGATGCAGCCCTGAGGCTCTGACAGATGAATCAGGATTTTATGGTTGGAAGGAGAAAAGCTGTAAGTGCACCTGGGGTGGAAGGATCAGTATGCGCAAGGTCTTGGCTGTGTGAAAGGGTGGGAGTGAGCAGAGGGAGTTGAGCTTGGTGCCAGGAGGAGTTCATGTAAGGATGTGACCTGACTTTGAAAAGAATGCACAGGGGTCCACGAAATAGGACCCGGGGGGACTCATCAGGTAACTCTCTGGCAAGCTAATTCCACAATTTGGTGATATGATTCCTGAGCCATTTGGATTCCACCCTGCAAATAAACCCGTTGCTTTGATGTCACACAGACGCAAGCTAGGATAAGGTCATGGGGAGGACGTGACCTGGGAAGGGCAGTGCTCAGGCCTGCTTCCCTGTGCTTTGGCTTGGGTGTTAATCTCAATTTTTTATATTTAGCATGATATTTCATTTTTCAAAGGTGATGTAACACACATGTTTTAAAAAATTCTGGGCAGGGGTCCAGGAGAAAGTGTCCCTGTCTGGCCCCCCTGCAACATGTTCTGTTGAAAAGACGTACTGTGTACTGCAAAGTCTTTAAGTGGTCCCTGCCCAGTGGACTGCTGGGCCTTCTCCGTCCTTAGCTCTCATAAACAATAGCTGTGATGTGTCCCGTTGCTGGGGTGGCTGTGTCTTTGTCTTTCTCCTTCTTTGTCAATCCCAGTGACCACAGCAATTGCTTGCAACCCTAGCCACTGAGGTCAGGTGAGTGTTCTGACCTGCCAGGATTGTGCCCAGGAAGCAGCTCAGGGGGAGGTTGTCTGTCACCCTGGGCTTCGCCCCTTTCCGCCTTGGCCCTTGCAACCTGTACCCCGTTAGTCAACACAGATGACCTTTCTCAGCAGCACTGGCCTCCCGGGCAGAGCCGGACGTGGAGAACCCTGACTGTTTCCTTCCTTCTGCATCTTACCTTTAGGGCCAAAAGAATGCACAATGTCCTGGTGGACCTCCTGTGACATTTTACCAAGGCTCAGCATGGAGTTCGTTTGGATTTGGTAATTTGACATTTGCATTTTCTTCTGCTCCTTCATTTTAAATTGATCAGCCGGATGAAACTCAACATCGCCAGCCCTGTTTCAATATTTAATCATTCGGCTCTGTCTGGAATGTCATTAAGCTAAAATAGGAAAGTTATTTTCTGAAAGCACTTTGAGGAGGACCTGTTACTTTGCTCAGGCTGTCTTTCAGCACAAAAATAGACGTTTTCCTTCTTTCTCTCTCTTCCCTTTCTCTTTCTCTCTCAAAGTTTATAAAACTTACAGGTTAGCTAGACGTCAAAATGTAGTGTCCTCCCAGCATCCAACTGCCCAGTTCACTGAAAACGTCCTGTGTTGTGATGCAGTGAGAACTTTCGCTGTCTGCCTCTGGCTGGTGAGGCGGGACCCACCACATAAACAGAACTGCTGGACCACGGCATCAGTAGCTATGTAGCCTGACTCTGTGTCAGATGCTGGAGTGACGCATTTGTGCCCAGCATCTCATTCACTGTGCACTGAGTCTTTTCTGGTATGGAAACTGAGCCACAGGTCAATGCACATGCCAAGATTCACACAGTGCAGGGGAGGCAGAGTCCCAGGGCCTGGACTAGCCTGGGGATTCAGCGGGGACTTCCTGCATCAGAGATGATGCTGTGGCCAGGACACAGTCAGGGTTGAGCCAGATAGAGATGAGAAGGGGCACGCAGCTGAGGATGGAGACGTAGTTGAGGCTGTAGGAAATCATGGAGGGCGAAGGTGGGTTGTGTTGGCCAGCATCTGAGCTTTGCAGAGCCAGCGCCCCCTGCCATCAGTTCTTGCTCATTTATTGCTCATAGTGGATTCTGACACCTCCCATGTCTCTTCTGAGAATCAATTTCCTGAATTTGTATTTATTTCTTTTTTTGCTGTGCTGGGGATTAAATTCATACCTCACACATGCTAGGCTAGCACTCTGCCACTAAGCCATGTCCCAGCCCCATTTCCCCATCTTTAAAATGGAAATGATCCTCGTGACCCATGGTAGTCACAAGACTGGGATGATTCCATGAGCTGAGATTGGCTGGCACAGAACAAGTGAGCAGCAGCGCTGGGGGACCAGGGTCCAGGCCCTTGCCCACGGCTGCAGGAGCCCTCTTCCAGAGGACAGCCCTGAGGGGTTTCGAAGAAATCTCTGAGAAAGGGATCCGCACCCCCATGAGACATGTCAGGCGCCTCTGCTGTTGGAGTGCAGAGCACGCCCCTTGGAGGTTGCAGCCGAGGTCTGGTCCTCAGGCTCTCTGGTCCCCAATCCCATTGAGCAGGGCTGTGTCACCAGAGCTGTGAAGACGCCCTCTGTTCATCCGAAGCAGCTTAAACAACACCTGCTTTCTCTGGGTCTCAGTCCCTACCTGGCCTTCCAGGGAGGACGTAGGCACCTGTTCTGGCCAAAGGATGTCCCGAGGTTAATGACCTAAAAGGGGACAAATCTAAGAGAAGAAGTGCTTCCAGGTGAGGGTACCTGGAGCAGGTAGTGGGTGAGGACATGGGGCAGGGGGACGAGGCTGAACATTTCTTTCCTCACCTTGTATTCTCTGACCCCCCGAATCCTTGTTCAACAGGCCTCTTGGTCTTTGATTTTCCTCAAAGGAGGAGGACGTGGAGGTCAGGGGTGGGGAAGTTCTCCTTTCCCAACCTTAGCAAGCTCTCCAGGGGTTCTCTACCACCAATGGGCAGAAAAGCATTGGCCTTTTCTTTGTTCCTGAAGGAATAAGCCGCATTTCATCAATTTAACTGAACTGCCCAATGTTTGAGAGCCCCCAGACTCTCTGTACCTCTCAGGAGCATAATGAAAACACAATTTCCTACGTCCCCGATCAGCCAAGACGATCGGTGTGTCGTGATGCAGAGCCCAGCTGCTCCCAAACATCCAAACTCCACAAGTTCCATCTGCTGTCACAAGAGGCCACAGCCAAGGGCAGGCCAGAGGACAGGCGGGGTGCACGGAAGGCCTCCCTGACACTCAGCGAACTCAAATGCTCTGCTGTGGAGCTGCCCCCTCCCCATTTCCTCTCCTCTCCTTAGGAGCAGCACTTCCACCTGAGCACCCCAGGGCCACCTCAGACGTCCTCAGGACATGCGAGCACTTCACATAACAATTTCCAATGCATACCTTGAGGACATGAGACTGGCCTGCATTGCATACGAGGAAACTGAGGCAGGCGCTGTCAGTTGCCTGTGACACTCGCAAGTCTTCCTCTGTTTGGGTAACTCCCAGCCTGTGAGCCTTGCTCCCCCAAACTCCTGTCCACAGAGGCTGGTTAGAGGCATTTGACCCAGGCTCCACCTAGGGGACACAGGGGATGCGCTTGGGCTGAGGACTGTGGTTCCATGCAGAGCAGCTGTGTGGATGGGGACTCACAGAGGCAGCTGTCTTTGGGGAGTGACCCTGTGGACAAGCCAGTGCTTTTGGAGAAGGAGCAGCAGGAGCTTGGCCGTGGACCACCTCTGCTGCCTTACCTTCAGCAATGCACCAGAAGCCAGTTCTCCAACACCGCCCCCCAGTTCTGCAAGATTCCAAACATCCATTCAATAAACTCACTCGGTTCCCTCATCTGTTGCTTGCATCTAAAATCACCGCCCAGTGAATCAGACCACACACACCTTAAGGGCAGTGCTGAGTCAGCTGCCTGTGTCCCGCCTCCAGAACCCACAAACTCCACTCCTATAGCAACTTCATAGCAGAGACCCTTCCCCTGGGCACAAGTTCATGTGATCCAATTTTAGCCAATTCATTTGTTCAACAAATAATCGACACCCACCACATCTCAGGCACTGGGGACACAGTTGTGAACAAGTCAACCACTACCACCGGTGAACCTTATCCTAAACAGGAAACAGACAGATAACCAAGATGGCTAGAGACTGTGATCAACGTAGGAAGGTGATGTTATTAAAACTCTGGGCAAGGGCTGCTGAAGATAAGGCAGTCAGGGGAGAGATGGCCGGCAACAGCTGTGTGCATAGCTGAAAGTGTGCTAACCATGAACTCTCTCTAGCCATGTGCTCTCCTTGGGGTGCAGACTGTGGGGGTCCCAGCTGTGTGCCCAGTTCTCAAACAGCATCAGGGGAGCTCACAGAATCCTGTGTGCTCCAGATTCATGTCCAGGTCCAGAGATGGACAAACTCATGGTGTCCTGGTCTTTCAGAGGACCCTGCCCTGGGCACATCTTGCTTCTCCACGTCAGCATCTTCAGAGATTCTCTTGCCAGGGTTTTCCTCAGGGGACTGAAGGAGCTGGATAATGCAGTGGGAAAATCCACAAAGTCAGTTGTTCCAGTTCTTTAGGCCTGTCTGGAAATGCCTGGCCTTGGGAGTCAGTTTCATCCAGCTTTAATCTGCACACGCAGAGCCCCTGTCCCTGAGCAGCTCCATCAATAGGAGATAAAGTGGCCGACCTGCCGCGTGTACCTGGGGTGTCTGCTGGACCTTGAGTGGGAAATTAGATTGCTACCTGAAAATTTTGAATTGAATTAATCTCCTCCATAATTACCAAGAGATGCCATGACTTATTGTATGTATCTAAAGCCCTCTCTTGGCTGTGTGTGTGTGTGTAGTGCAGTATGACACAGCTGACCTAGTCTCTTACTAAATGACTGACTCTTGTCACAAGGGGGCTTGTGTTTTTTTTCTTCTTATGTAAAAGGAAAGGTAATTTTTACTTTCCACTCCACCCAAGCTCTGGTATATGCACATCATGCCCACGCAGCCTCGTCTCTGAAATCCCCAATTGAAATTGCTCCAACGGGGTAGATTACACTCCAGATGACTCCAAAGTTGACCCTGTGGCCCTTACTCATCTGCCTGCTCTGCACAGGACTGGGGGGACATGTGTTGAGATTCACTGTGGGGGTGGTCTACAACATGGCCGACAGCCATGTGTGTGCATGGGACGCCCCCCAGCCAAGGTTGTAGTGCTTCCTATTCCTTACTTGAATCTCAGCTCTTGTTGTGACTTGTTTCAATTCAAAAAATATAGAAGGAGTGGCAATAAGCCAGTCTAGGTCCTAAACTGTAAGAGGCCTGGCTCTGGAATCCAGCTTCTGTACCCAAAGTTCAGGTTGAACTATTGAATGAATAGAGAGACCATGTGGAAAAGAACCACAGCCTCACACCCAAGAGACAGCCAGGTACATGCATGTGTGAGGTCAGTGTGGACCCTGCAGACCCAGGTGCACAGCCCTATCTTGTGCCATGAGCAGGAGAAAGGAACCTTCCCCTCTGAGCCCTACCCAGACAGAATCAGGAGCAATAAAATAACTTCTGGCTTGTGGTGGCTTCTTACAAGGCAATAAGTAACTGAAAGAAATTTTTTTTTATTTAAAAACTTTAATTTTGGTAAAATATGTACAACATAAAATTCACCATATGTCTTGGGCTGCTGTGACAAAATCTCATCCACTGAGTAGCTTATAAACAGCAAAAATTTGCTTTCCATGGTTCTGGAGGCTGAGAAGTCCAAGATCAAGATGCCAACAAATTCCGGGTCTGATGGAGGCCTCTCTCCTGCTTCACACTTTCTCACTGGGTCTGCACACCACACCATGGGAGAGACAATGCAGACACCTGCAGCCTCTTTCTCAAGGACACTCACCCCATTCACGTGAGTGGCACTCTCATGACATAGTCACCAAAGTCCCCACCTACTAACAAAACCATGCCAGTAACCAGGTCTCACCATGTGGATTTGGGGGAGACAAGCAGGTCATCATGCCACCTTCACCATCCCTGGGTACAGCTGAGCGACATCAGGAACGCTCACACTGGTGTACGCTCCAGTGTGTCTAGTGGCGCTCTGCAGGAAACACAAACCAAAAACAAACAAAAGGGGCGTGGGACTCAGATGTGTGGAAATGTGCTCCATGGGCCGGGGATGGGTGTGCACCAATTCTACTTGGTGTGAGTTCTGCATCCTGGGAGGAAAGTGGGAGAGGTGGGAAACTCCCTAGAAAGGAACACAGGGGCTGCGCATGGGGCCAGCAGCCCTTCTCTAGGTGCACTTGGTACTGGGAGATTGGCTTTCCCACTGGGTTGTTATTTGAGCCCCAGTTCCCTTATAAGTAGTGGCAGGTTTTGGCCTCAGCTCACATATCATCAATCTTAGTTTTCAAGGCTGTCATGACCGATTGTGTTTTTCTAGATTTTGTGGGTATTTGAGTTGCAAGTTTGGAAATGCTGCTTGAGAAGCTGTCTTCAGATGCCATTTTGCAATCTGAGGAATTTAAAGATTCTTTTGTTGCTCATGCCACCTTTTCTATCATTTTCCAGGAATACCCAACATGTGTGCCAAGTTCTAGGCCAAAGGCTCCAGATGGATCCCTGCCTGGATCCAGGGAGGCCTGGGCACTGGATGGACACTGAGGAAAGAGTACAGGGGCCTGAGGAAACATCTCCATCAGCCTGGAGAGACCAAAATAGCCCAGCCAAGCCACACACCTGCTGCAGTCCCACATTAGTGACATGGCCAGTCTCTGTGTGGTGTGAGATCAACTCACTCCCCAGGAAGACTGGAGCCCAGTTTCCAGATAAGTCTCTCTATATGAGGCCCATTTGTGGCAGTTGTCTGGGGTTGTAGGAAACCAGGATAAGGAGACAACAGCTCCTCCAGGGTCCCTGCCTTGGGAAGGACCTTGGGAGCTGTCCATGGTGCTGAAACGACCCTTGCCATTACAGCTTACCTGCTCCGCTAGACTCAGCTCAGACTTTGCTGCCTGTTTATTTAAACAAGCCTTGAACGATGATCCCACTCCAATCTCTGCCTGGCCCAGCCCTACTCTGAACTGAGGTTTGGTTGTTCTGGTGGAAAAAGGTCTATCTTATCACTGTCACAGGCCCCACGCTAAAAGCAAAGCAAGGACTTACCCACCACCTTGATGGTTATAAAATAATAGTCTGCCAACTTTTATCTGTGTGACCCTAGTAAATTGCTCAGATTTTGAAGATTTATTCCTTTATCTGATTAATGGGAATGATATCATGGTTTTGAAGGTTGAAATGAAAAACAAATGTGAAAAAAACTGGCAATACACAATGCTCAAACAGTAGAAACCTAATCAAGGTGAGTTTCCTTCTTTCCTGGTTTTCTTTCCAAAGTGTTAAAAGTTGACGAGGGTCACTATCCAAGTACCTAAGTACTTACCAGAGGAAAAGTGGAGTGAAGGCCCAACTGAGAGCTTGCTTATTTATTTGTTTTTTTGTCGTTGTTGTTTTTGCGTATCAGGAAACAGTACTTACAACTGGAGTGAAAAATCTAGCATCAAGCATGGAAATTCTGTGAAGATGGCATACTAGTTTTGCTCAAGAGAATCTTCTCTCACCTTCCTTACCAGTTGATGATTCACTCCTTGATTCAGAAAAGTGTTGCTGAGTGTCTACTGGTACATGGCAGGCATGCACTGTGGAATGGAAGTTGTTTTAGGTAGCTTTTTATCCACTGTGACCCAAAGACTTGATAAAAGGAGGAAAAATTTATTTGGGTGATCATGGTTTCAGAGGTCTTGGTCCATAGATAGCCCACTCCATTGCTTTGGAAGTGGTGGAAGAGTGTGATGGAGAAAAGTGGTCCAGGACATGGCTATCAGAAATCAGAGAACTCTACTCTCCAGAGACAAAATATATGCCCCAAGGGCATGCTCCTGATGACCCACCTCCTCGAGTCACATCCTATCTGCCTATAGTTACCACCAAATTAATCCCTATCAGGGGATTAATGCAGTGATTAGGTCAAGCTCTCATAACCCAATCATTTCACCTCTAAACTTTCTTGCATTGTCTCACACGTGAGCTTTGGGGGACACCTCACATCTAAGCCATACAGCACTAGAATTGACAGAGCTTTGGCTGTGCTTTAAGGAGATCACAATCTGGTAGAGGTGGCTAGCATACATTAGGCATCTACTATGTGCCCTTTCATGTTCTAAGTCTTCACAAGCAGTTATTTCATTAAACATCCACAACAAACTTAGGAAGACAGTGCTCTTGTATTTATTCACAGGAAAAAACTGAAATTCTACCCGAAACAAACCAAAATTATGTCCAAAGACCACAGCTATTAAGTAGTGGAGGCAGAATTTTAACCCAGGTCTAACTGCAAATCTACTGTAATGTTTTAAAATAGTATGTTAGTCTATAATTCTAGTAGAGAACATAAAATCTAGATACAAATAAAACATGATGGAGTTGTCAAATTTAAAAAATAAAAATAAATAATGCCCAGTTACCTATGAATTTAAGAGAGCTATGTGTGTGATCAATCGATTATGAGATTTCAAAGAAGAGAGAGATTATTTCTCCCTAGGGCAATCACAGTAAGCCACCTGGGAGAAGTCACACCTGAGCTAGCCTGAGAGTGTATGTAGGGGGAGAGAGCATCTCTGAAATATTCTGGGTGAAGGGTGCACTCTGAGCCAGCGACAGGCCATGAGGATGACACAGGAAACAGGAGCAACCCTCAGAAGTGGAGAGAGTTGGATGATGGGGCTGGCTCAGTCCAGGGGTGCTGAGACTAGCAGGGTTGGTTCTATGCACATCCCCAAGGATTCGGTTTGGGGAATCTGTTGTTGTTGTTGTTTTGCTTAAATCTTAAGTCATTTGTCCAGTTTTCACTTATTTAAAATATCCCATTTGCCCTTTTCCTGCCTTGCAGGCTGCTGACCATCCCTCAGGAGCCAGCTGGGGGAGGGAGAAAGCATTCCCTCTTGTCTCCCACCAATGTGACCTGGACTCAGGAAACCAAGCTCCAACTGTCATTGACCTGGCCACACCTCATCATGGACAGGGCCCTGGGCTACAACTCCGGCATCTCCTTGGGAAATCTGTTCTACAAGAAAACCAGCCTGCTCCTAGGGCAGTCGACCGTAACCTCTGCCTGAGCCAAGGGGAGAATGTCTCCTGACCCACCTGGCTGAACTCAGAGCAGGGACAAGTCAACTGAAGTCAGGAAAACAGCTGAGCTGGTTAGATCTGATGAAGCCAGGGAACTAAAAGTTGCTCAGACTTTTAAATCTTCTTCTTCAAACAAGTTTGGTAGAAATCACTGAAGCAGGGTTGGGGATCTGGCTCAGCGGTACATCAACCACCTGGCGTGTACACAACCCTGGGTTCAGTCCCTAGCACCATTTAAAAATTTTTAAAAAAGGCAAATTACTCAAGCAAAACCTCAGACCTGCCTCAACCCCAGCAGCAGGCCCTCATTCAGGTGAGAAAGATCCTCTTTTTTAATTTATTTTACAGAATGAGACATAAGACTGTTACTAGTTTGGGGTCTTCCTTGACTGTTTAAAGGCATAATATATAGAACATTTTGCAACTGGCTTAATTCCCTCCTCCCTGTCAGGATTCATCTTCTTATTCAATGGAGCAGAATTTGAAAGCGTCCTGAGCGAGTCACACCTTCTAAACATTTAAGGAAACCTTGAGGGCTTAATGAGGTTCCTTTGTCCCACTCCTGTTGTCAAGAGCTCATGGTTAATTACATCTGATATTCCCGGTCCCCACTTCCACAGCTGGAAGTAGGTATGTGAATAATAGAGCCGCCCTCCTTCCACAGCCCCGGGCATCAGTGGGGTGGGCACTCCTGCCGAAGTCCTGACCCAGGGCCCCTCCTGAGGCCTGTTTCGCACAGGGCCTGGTGGCCTCAGCCACTGAGTCATTCTTCTGGGTCTGGGCACAGGGAGGGTGTGCCCGGGAAGAAACAGGCAACCACCCACAGGCATCTCCACCTCGCTGGACCTCTCTGAGCCCGGTCAGGCATGGTGCCAGGTGGCTGTCCTCCCTGTGCCACAGGCATGCTCTTGGAACCTGGGGACACCAAGAGGTTTCCTTCTAGAGATAACGTTGCTGAAGGGAATCTCACAGGACAAGGGGCCTGCCGGGTCTCTGTGGGCATCTGTGGTGGCTGTTCTCAGGGGTGACTGTTTTACATCTGTCAGTCACACCTGTGGCAATCTTTTCTCACTAAACTGATCCTCAGTGACGGGCAAAACCAGTGGTGAGAAGAGGGTGGGAAGCATGTCGGGCCCTGCCTCTCTAGTCCCCGAGTCTCTCAGTGTGAGGTGAGCAGGAACCTCCTGGCGCTCGCGTAGCTTGGGGGTATCTGGGCCTGGGGCTCATAGGCAGAAGGTCCAGGTTGAGGCCTGGGATCTGCATGATACACAAATGCCCCAGGGGGTTCAGAGCATCTTCTCCCTGCGTCAGCTCTTCTGACAGAGGGTTTGCAAGAAGAGCAAACCAGGTCCTGCTGGCCTGGAAGCCCAGCAGAAGGCCTGGGGGTGGGGGGCCACACCTTGAAAGCATGGATTTCAGACCTGGGAGGGCAGCCCAGCCAGTGCCCATCTGGCAGAAGCCTGTACAGTTAGAATAGACTTAATGGCTCTGCAGGGTCCCCAGAGGGCAGGAGCCACTGGGTGATTCTGAGTGGGTTCTCTCCTTCCACAGATGGCAGGTTTATTTTTCCCCAATATTTTATTTTGAAATATTAATAACCTAAAGAGAAGTTGAAATCCTAGTGTGAGAAAAGCACAATAAGCACCTGTAAGCCCTACACACTTTTCCTCTGAATTCTCAGTCGTTAGCATGATCCACAGTTGCTTTCTCTCTTTGTATATAGAGATAGATAAATGATAGATCAGTAGCTTGATCCCTTTTTCTATGTATCTTTCACTATATATACACGCATATATGTACTCTTGAAAACATAGCACATATTCATCTTTTTATTTTTAAACAACTTTATTAAGAGACATACTATGAAATTCCATCCTTCTAAAGTGCACCAGGCAGGAGTTTTCAGCACACCCAGAGTTGTGCAGCCGTCAGTACGTCTAATCCTAGAACACATCCTCACCAAAAAGAGGCCCGTTTCCATCTGGGTTCCTCCCCACTCTGTGGAGGGGGAGAAGCAGCTGGAGCTGATCCGCCTGCTCCTCCTGCCTGTGGTCAAGACTGTCCCCACAGAGGACCAGCCCCATGTTCTGGGGAGTGTCATCAGAAAGCCCCACAGTGTCGTCTTCCATCCAAATCCAAACTGGAGGTCCACTGGCTGTGGGTCAGCTGGAGCATGGGCAGGGAGGGCCAGCCAGCCTGGGGCTTCCTCCTCCAGGAGGACTCCAGCCAAGGGGCCCAGCCATGTCTGCAGCAGCACCCGTGGGTAGGAGGGGGCAGCAGGGATCTGGTCTCCTGAACATGTTTGTGTGATTCAGGGACTGAGCCAGGTCACCCAGCTGGTGAACTCCAAAGCCAAGATGGGTGTCGGTGCCTGGCTGACTCCACAGTCCCTCCTCCTCCACTTCCTCCCACTGCCCACCTTGCTCAGAGTCAGAGGTGTCCTGACAGTGGGCTGTGTGGAACTGCTGAGAGCTTCTGGTCCCTGGAGAAGTCAAAACCGGAGCGGGAAGAGCAGTGGGGGAAGAGAGTCAGGTCTGACGAGCCTGGACGGCTGCCCGTGCGATCCCTGCAGGCCCAGGTTCTGCTGGGTGAGGGGGAAAGAGTGCATCCAGAGTGACGGTCATCCCCACATGCCCTGGACTGTGGACTTTCCAGGGATGTGGGGCTTTCAGTGCTAAAACCAGGAATATCCAAGGACGAGTCGATCACATCATCATGTCAGAATCTGCCTGGGTTGAATGCTGTGATTTTCTCCACCACATGATATGGTGTGAGTTGAGCACTAGAAAGTGTCCTGTGCATATCTGCTGGCCATCATGGGCCACAGGTCTGGGCTAACCACACAGTAGCTGCCAGTCAAAGCCCAGAGATGCTCAGCAGCAGCTGCTGGAGCCCCAAGGGAACCGGGTGTCCCCCTGTTGCAGACTTGTTTGTTGCTTCCAAAGCTCCCTGGCCAACTCCACCCTGGACTCACACCTGCATTCCCTGGAATTTCTTTCTGGCTTCTGACAGCAGGCCAGACAGAGTCATCTGAGGGTCTAGTTCTGTGCTTTCTTCACCAAGTGTGTGGAGACCCCACCCAGGGTCTTTGAGGTTCAAGGGTGGCAGGTGTCTGAGGCAGAGGCAGCTGCAGCTGCCTTGTGTTCTGGAACTCTGGTGGAAGCAGTAACATGGCACTGGCCTTTAGCATGTTCTAGGCTCCTCTATTTAGTATATTCTAAGGACAAGAGAACAGCTTGCAGATGTTGCTGGTAGTGGTAATGATTCAGTAATTCTGGAACTATCTCCTGTGAATTATGATTTAGAACAAATGAAAGAAACATTGAAGTTACCAAGACAGGGAATCACATGGGAGGAGGGAGAGACAAGTTCGGAGAGCGGGGTGAGGGAGCGCCTGTGCCCTGGCTTTGAACTGGAGGTGTCAGGAGGGGCATGTTTGGACAGATCCATACCATCCGTGGCAGGCCGTAGTGACCTCAACAGCAGGCACCCAGCAAGAAGTAGGAGGTCATGCGGCACATGGGTTGGAAAGAGAAGCTCCCCGCAGCTCCTACCTTACCCCGTTATGAGAGGTCTGGCTGTCCCTGATTGTCTGTCCATGGGATCGCAGTGTCTTAGAGGGCCTGCCACCTGCTGCCTTTACCTCTTTTAGCTTGAGTTGTGGGTCCCATTCCTTATGCCCTAGGAGCCCAACTGAACTCCCTGCAAGCTTCTCTTTGCTGAGCCTGGTGCCCTTTCTGCTCCAGTGGCTAGAACAGCACCAGGAATCCTGCTGAATGGAGACCCCAAGATGCATGGTGGGGCTAGAAGTGGGAGAGTGCTGGAGCAGATGCTTGGGCTGGAGGCACAAAGTGCTGAAGTCAACTGTGTGATCTCTGAAAAAGCTTGCACAGTCTCTAAGGATTTGAACTTCAGTTTCCTTCCAGGAGAAGAGGTACCTTTCCCTACCCTTTTTTGAACCTCTCCCAAGGAAAACCTGAGCCCCTGGGGTGCTGGGGTTGGGTTTGAAGGAAGGACGGCAGATGGTCAGAGCCCAGCTGCATATTTCACAAAGTGCATGCCAGAGGGCACCCAAGATCCATTCCAGAGTCTATCCTAGGTCCAAAGATCTAGAACTAACTGTAGGGAGGTTCAAGTTGTAGCTAATGGGAGTCACACAGAGAGATCTTGTGTGGAGAGAGGAAGAAGTGGAGGAGTTGGGACTGGCAAGGTCATAGCTCTTCAGTTTTCCTTTCGCACCCTACCCCTATCTGCCCCTGAACCATCCTTCACCTAGACACTCTTAAATGGC